>OX453312.1:5160034-5760034 GCA_949710035.1 Crambus lathoniellus
CTTACCTAATTGGATTGTCTGTCCTAGGTAGACATAGTGGTCAACAATTTCGAGTGTAATGTTCCCAACATTAACTGGAGCGGATGCAACACGGGCATTGAACATGATTTTCGTCTTATCCATGTTCATCTTCAGACCCACTCTTTGGGAAGCATTGCTGGGAAGCTTCAAATACATTGTAAATGTGGTAAATATATAGTTTGACCGCAAGCGCTGTTACTGCTCCCTCCTCCGCCGCGGCTTTCTAATGAGCGGTTCAGCGTTTTTGGTCAAACTACCTATTTATAGCTTTGTTAATTAGATTTAAACGCAAACAAAGCGGTTTATTTTGGTATTTTAATTAATTTTACTACATTAAGGCGCCGATTCCCCAAAATAGGGTATTCTAAATTATGGATTACTCGCAAATTACAAGTACCTACTTAAAACTTGAAAAAATATGTTATTTTACAGTTATTTATCTAGTGCTTCCGGCCGTTTTTTTTCGATTGGTGATATTTTACTGTGTCAAATAAAATCCCAAACATCCGTCTAATAATAATTGCAGTATACTTGGTTTTAGTTATTGAAAAACATATGAAAATAATTGTCTTTGAATAGCCGAGGGACTCCGGCCGTCATAATTTTTTTTTTATTATTTAATTTTTAATTGAATTTTAAGTGATTTTCGATTCGCGGGGCGCTCGCGAGTTCACAGTTCACTGCCGGCTGCCGCTGGGTCCGCGTGTTTTAAAAGCTCTCCTGATAGAGACGTTTTTTGAGAAGTATACAATAATTGTATTTTATTTAAAAAAAACGAGTTAAAGTTAATTAGTTAGAGTGTTAGAGCAATATTAAATACTAAAACTACGTGTGGCTTTAATATTAATAAAATATAAAAGTAAAACAAAAATTAAATAAATTAAACTATTTAAATTAAATTAATTGCTACGTTTGGACACAGTAGTAGTTTTCTGTTTTTTTTTTTTACCCTGTGGTTTGGGCGTTTGGTGTCGTAGTCGTCCGTAGACTGTAGAAATCCGTAGTAGTTCGTAGCACGTCCCCGTGTAGCTAGAGTTATTCCTTGCTACAAGATTCGATGTTTATTTTTGAGTGCACTTATTTGTTCGTTGTATTTTTATTTGTTGTTTAGTTGTATTTGTTCGTACAAAATAACAAGTAACGGCCGGTTTACATGAAGATATGCAGCATATACCAAAACTTGAGACAAACCACTAAGTCAGTCCAGTAGTGGATACTTCTCTCTCCATCTCCATCTCCATCTTACTTTATTAAACTCAAACATTCGCGCGTAAGATCTCGGCTTACACCAGATGATAATACCTAAATTTTCATCCTAAAAAACTAGTAGTAATATGAACGTAGAGTTTAATAAAACAACAATGCATATTTTTCAGTTAATACGGTCAAATTCGGCCTATTAATCTTGATCATAGCCACGCGAGAGTGAGCTTTTTGCATTACTTTTTGCAGGACTAATCTATCTTGATCCTTGCATCGGACATGAATAGCACCTGTGGATTTATCGTCAGTTATTCATATAAGCTTTGGACCTTAACAAAGGGGATTAGAGTCTGGAATGCGACAGAAAAATAGAAATTCTCATATGAAATGATTCAGCTGTCAAGGAATCTTATTCATCTTCATGAATCACAATTCGTTTGTGTTCCGTAAATTGCATTATACAAAAGTGTGTTTGTTTGTATACAAACTAGTGGTTTCATTATTTTTTGTAAGCATGACTTTTGCTTTTTTATATTTCCATAAAAAGGCATAGAATTTGATCATACGGGTCCGATGGCGCAGTGGTAATTACCATAATACTTATCTACTGTATCAGAGGTCTTGGGTTCAATCTCCACCCGGAACAAACATTTACGTGATGAGCATTTCTATTTGTGCCGTGTAGGTACACACTAATTTTAATTAATTAAATTAAATAAGAGTAAAAAAAATATCAGTATAAAACCCTTTTTATTGTTTACTCAGTCTTCTTTAACTTGCCACACTTTAGTTGTATTATTAACATTATAAGATTGTAGCCGGTACACAAGACGGTACGGTAGCCAAATGGTAATGCAACTCCCTGAGGGCATTTTTTATTAGCCCTGGGTGAAGATAAGTCTATTTTGCTTGAGTGAAAGGGAATTTATAAAGGACCAACGCCTAAGTATAATGCTGGCGGTGACAACACTTATGTTCAGCGACAGGATCGTATATTATATAGAATATTTCCCGATTTATAAGTAGGGCAGAGGTACCCTTTGTGGCCACTTAAAGGATTTTTTGACTTTTAAGCACTAAGTACTAAATGGTCTTAGGTATTTAAGACACAAATTATATCTTAAATTATAGATAATTTATCTCCCTTTGAAGGTACATTTTTAAATTTATAAAAGTAAAATTGTTTTTTTTATATTACACACAACGTGTGAGAGGTGACAAATGTACCGGTTTTGGCCACTTACTGATAGTTAAGACGCTACTCGGAAAAATATGGACTTTTTGATTTAAAACTATAGGACGGTTACAGTTGTTACAAATTTGGTAATAAGATATATATTTCTTCATACCTTTATCTAGAATCGTATAGTTTCAAAAACACGATTTTATGATTTTGCCTCGACACTTTTTCTTTTCGAAAAGACCTATAAAAAATACGAAAAGTGAAGATTATTCTTAAATGGGGTTACTTACACTATTGGAAATTAATTTAATTAGTGGACACCAATAATATTGAGGATCGTATAGAAGCATTTTTTTAAATCGCTGTAGTTTTTTAATACGTAGTGATTTTGTGTTTTTTTTGCCTAATCTGCAAAATCGGTCTCGCTCCCGCGCGCGTCGTTTTCTCATTGCTATCTCGCTTCACCACATTTTTTCCGAGTATCGCCTTAAACTTCTGTAAGTATTGCGAAAAATCAAACCAAACCCAGGTAAAATCAATATATTCTAATGCCCTAGAAAGCAGTCAATTGCAAAACAACAATTTAATTGTAAAAACAAAGGTATATAAAGTATTTCTTCCAAAACGAATTTCTTAAAATTTTCAAACAAAACGTTTTTTCAAACAGAAATGGAGTTTAATAAAGAAAAATCGTATGACTTAAGGAATTCTAACGGTTGTTATTATTACCTTAAAATACCCTATTTTAATTGCCTTTATCAAAAATGGCTAAAAGTTGTTGATAAAACTTTTAGAGCAAAAAAACCGGTACAGTGGCCAAAACCGGTACGCCTGCCCTACATATTATTTGTTTGTACTTGTAGATTGAATTTTTCCCACGACTTTATTCTCCAAGTCAACCCCATTTTTCGGAGGCAATTCCACAAAGGATTAAAGTCCCAGGAAAACCTTTTATATCTGGCTACACCACTCGCCTCCAGAAACTAGGAAGCAATACATCATAAGGCGCCTTCAAGATATTACTTATGTAGCTACTTTACACGGGTTTCGCCCCAAAAGTAACATAACAATACGGAGTTTTGTAAAGATCTCCCAAGCTTCTATGCATTTGCTCATGAATAGAAAACTTTTCAAGCTAAGCTTTTGTTGTACCTGTTTCTGAGGTTAAACAGATTTTACACCTTGAGGCTTTTGCAAACATGAATATTAATAAGAAATCGTTATCTTGTACAAAA
This sequence comes from Crambus lathoniellus, assembly GCA_949710035.1. Lineage (NCBI taxonomy): Eukaryota > Metazoa > Arthropoda > Insecta > Lepidoptera > Crambidae > Crambus > Crambus lathoniellus. The sequence goes on from OX453312.1 coordinate 5,163,677, forward strand.
CAGAATGTTGTTGGTCATTTCTGAATTAACTAATACGTTTATCTAACGCCTAGGTAAGTATGTCTCCAACTATCTATCACGGAACACAAGAACGAGGTTGGAAGGAGGACCGATTGAAGTTTGGAATAAAAAAAACAGAATCGTTTCCATGACAACGCAATAAGAAATTATCGTACTACTCGGTCAAGATAACATGACACCTGCAGGTTATACCCGACCCTCTTACTCTCCGGGCATGACAGAATCGAGTGAAAGAGGCGGGTATAATTTGCAAGTGTCATGTTATCTAACTAAAGTAAATGTAGGGCACAAATTATATAGACTAGTAATGTAGGGACCCTGTGCTGTTTTGAGCAAAGGTGTGTCCCTGCCCACTTATACTGTAGAACAACGTTTATCATTGTCCTATATCGTTACATTATACTTAAGTAAGGAGAAAAAATTCCAACAGTCTTTATGTTAATTTAATAAAGATAATATAAATATTAATTCAATTCAAACGTTTATTTCAGACTCTTGAGTCCATACAAGAGATTTAACAATAATTATTATTTATAATTAATTTAAAGCTATGATGTATGATTGCAACTATCAACAATCATCAATAACTCTCATCCATTTCCACCGCATAAAATGCATAATAATTTCACAAGAGCACTTTAAAGTAATTACCGGGGCGATCCAATGACACTTCGCCATAAGCCCACGAGTGGCCATTGGGAGCAGGCACGGCAATGTATTGTGAATTACGACGTGCATCGCTCAAAGGCAGTGAGATGCGTACGACGTTTTGGCGGGAATTGTTGCAATATGGCCGAATATGGCGGCCATATTGCGTTATAATGGCGCGCTCTCCGTTGACGTTTAACTGATTAATTTTCGATCGCTTGAGTTGATAGCTTGGAGTTTCGTAGGCAGGAGATGTTATTTACTTAATATTCTTCTTTATTCATTAAAAAGATATTACTTACAGTCTAATTATAACACAAATTCGCATAACTTTTGCTGTGAATATTAATAATTCTTTTAAAATATTTTACAAAAACACAATAGTTAGAGAAGTTTGTGGCGCTACTCTACCTCTCTAAAAGTAAGCCGGATGTAGGTAATTTACTTTTCATCCCATCGATTCAAAAAGCGATGATTTTTTATCTAATAACAGGGTCCAAAACGATTCATTTTTTACCTGTTATGACAAATAAATGAGATTTGAATTTTGAACAGCTTCATAACAGGGTCCAAAACAATGAGATTTGAATTTAGAACATAATTAAAGAAGCATTGGTTGGAGTGTAGCAAAGGGTGTACAGTACTTAAAAAAAAATTCAACTGATTTTGTATGGGGCCGGGACTTTTTTCGGGACCGAGAAAGTTTCAAAAACGGAATTTTATAAAATTGAGAATATCTCGTAAACGGTGAGTCGTAGCTAAAATCTAAAAAAAATTTCAACCCCCCTACGGCATCCCCGGAGAAACTTATAAGAAATCTGATGGACATATATTTCTTTTATTTAATTTTTTTTTCTTTCAAAACTCAATTTTTTTTTTGCCCGACTAGCGCTATGATAATCCGAACGACAAAGAAAGGTAGGTAGTTTGAGTTGTCTTTACTGCTTTTCTTATAGAAGGGGATGAAAAGCAGAGTGTATTACTCGGCCGCAAAATTATTTTCACCTCGGGTGGCGTATATTGAATCCCTCGCTGCGTTCAGGATTCTACTTTAGAATCCCTCACTGCGCTCGAGATTCTACTCTAGAATCCTTCACTGCGCTCTGGATTCAAAATAGCGCCCTCGCCGTAAATATATTATTTTGCTCCCTTGTAATACAATCTACTATTACTTTTTAACTTTTTATAGGTTAAGAATGAAACAAGAAAAGTATACTTACTTAAGTAGGTAGGTATCTATAATCTGACTTATTTAATAATCCTTTTAATATAGAACTAGAATGTTTCTTTATTTGAAGTTACATACCTTCGATCATGGAGCTAGACTTAATACTGAGGTAACTGGAGTTTTCACCCTAAATAAAAAAGTGTGCCCAGCAAATTTGACATTTAGTATGTAGTGGCTGTCTGTTGTCTCATATGACCATACGTATTTTTCAAAGTGTAGGTGAGACGGAAGACAGCCACAGTGTAATTTGTGGTCACAAAAAAGTGTTAGTACTGCACTCTCCAGTTACCTCAGTATGTAGTCTATCTCCATGCCTTCGATCAACAATAACACCAAGTTACTTATACAAAATTAAATCACCATAGCCAATGATATTCGGGAGTAACGTGTCTATTAATAAAACGGCATTGACCTTAAAGCTCCATTCTTCTTTGCATTGCAGTGTTAATATTTTATTCCAGTGATAATGTTAAAGTAATATTTTTATTTCGCAAGTTTAACATTTTATTTGAGTTACAGTGCATCAGGTGCCGTCCAATATTACGAGGGACAGAGATGGACTAAGGGCACAAGAATAAATATTCCGAGCTAAAGGATAGTATGTTGCAAATTATTGTGCTTATAGAATAAAAAATATAAATTGTTAATTCAATCTAAGCTGTAATAACGAGCACTTGTGTTGCGATACTTGCGATTGTCTTAAGGCGCTACTCGGAAAAACTATGGACTCTTTGATATAAAACTATAGGACGGTTAGAGTTGTTACAAATCTGGTAATCCATACTAATATTATAAATGTGAAAGTGTGTTTGTTTGTTTGTTTATTTGTTTGTTTGTTTGTTTGTTTGTCCGTCTTTCACGTCAAAACGGAGCAACGGATCGACGAGATTTTCGGTATGGAGATAATTTGAGAGCTGGAGAGTAACATAGGCTACTTTTTATCCAGGAAAATTATAAAATAAAAATGGTAATTTTGTAAATAAAATCGATAAACTGTCGGACTATACAAAACTGTCATTTCTTCCATAGCTTCTTCCAAAGAGGTATGTCAAAGAGTATTGTTATCACTGACGTTTTAGCCGCTTTGGATTACCTACCTACTTTTTAATAAGTGACATTTGTTGCAGGCAGTGTATAAAACTTCTTCGCGATCATTTATTTTCATCTGTCTATCTATAATAGACTTAAGTGATACGAAGTTTACCGGGTCCACTATAATTAATATGGCAAAACAACGTTTGCCGGGTCAGCTTGTAAGATATATATTTCTTCATACCTTTATTAGATTTTATGATTTTGGCTCGACACTTTTTATTTTCGAAAATACCTCTAAAAAATAAGAAATATCAAGATTATTCTTAAATGGGGATACATATACTATTGAAAATTGGTGTAATTAGTGGACACCAATAATATTTAGGATCGTATAGAAGCATTTTTTTAAAATCGCTATAGTTTTTGAAAACGAAGTGATTTTGTGTTTTTTTTGCGTAATCGGCAAAATCGGTCTCGCTCCCGCGCGCGTCGTTTTCTCATTGCTATCTCGCTTTCCGAGTATCGCCTTAAGCTCCCAGGTAGGTACAGGATCGCCAAACCAGTTGGCCGAGCATGACCGACGATCGTGTACAGGGCAAGTTTATGTGCATTAGCAACGACAAACCATCGCAAACTGTAGGTCTAGCACACCTTAGCGCGACTCTTTGTCGCGCTTCTTCATCAACCAATCAGCACGTCGCCTTAAGTCACGCCCGCTATCTACGAGCGATCTGATTAGTTGAAAGCTCTGAGTACTGAATCCTATGGAGATGGCATATTGTTCTTTATGAACTATCGGTTATACAAATATGAGCTAAATCGACATTGTACTCATAAACCTGTAGCCATCTTGTTCTATCTTACCTCCAATACTTCATGTAAAAAGAGACAGCAATATATTTATTCGACCTATTTTTTGGCAACATTGAAACGTGACGTCATCGTAATGCATGATTGAAGCCGGTCGCCATTTAGGTTTCTCGGTATGTGAGCTGTCAACGAGAGTTGTATTTGCAGTGTTTTGTGATAAAAGTCTTTTAATTTGAGACTTTCATGTGAATAAAAGGTATTAATAAGTGAGAGAAAGCAACAAGGAACATGTCTAATTGCAGTCTGGTAGTTTGTGGCATCAAAAAAAGTGGAAATTGTCCAAACATTACATTACACCGGTACGTACTATTTATTTTGCAAAAACACCAAAACAATACAATAAATGCCTTGTGTTTTGGTTTTCCTGTGAATAGTTTACTTAGTGCCGTGTAGTGCCGTGTAGTGCCGGCACATAAATAGAATAGCACTACCCCCTCTCTTCCCGTGGGTGTCGTAAGAGGCGACTAAGGGAAAACTGCCATCAGGAGATGGGCAGCAGCGTCTCCAGTTACAAAAGGCCAATACTGCGATCGCCAACCCGCCTGCCAAGCGTGGCGATTATGGCACAACCCCCCCAATGACAACACAACCAACAAATCGGCCCCCAGTCCCCGGCGGCCCCGCTATTCCTAGCTACGGTAGCGGCTATGGTAACGGCGGGGCAGGGGGTGCTAAGAATCTCCGGGTAGGCTCCGGCTACCAACACCGACGACTCGACCTGGCAACCTACAACACGCGCACATTGAGGCTCGACGCGAAGCTCGTAGAGTTGGAAGAGGCAATAAGTAAGTTACATTGGGATATCATTGGGTTATCTGAAGTCCGAAGAGAGGGGGAGGACTCGATAACCCTGCAATCCGGTAACTTACTTTACCACCGGGAGGGCGACCAACAGTCCATTGGTGGTGTCGGGTTCATCGTCCATAAATCCCTTGTCAACAACGTGATCACCATCGGAAGTGTGTCGAGCAGGGTAGCGTACCTGATACTCAGATTATCGAAACGATATTCGCTGAATGTTATCCAGGTCTACGCTCCGACCTCGACACACGACGATGACGAAGTGGAGGCTATGTATGAGGAGATCTCTAAAGCCATGCATAGCTATAAAACCCACTACACGGTTGTGATGGGGGATTTCAATGCAAAGTTGGGGCAACGTTGCGGTGATGAGCTGAGAGTGGGGCAATTTGGATTTGGGCAACGGAACGATAGAGGCCAGATGCTGGCAGACTTTATGGAGAGGGAGAACCTCTATATGATGAACTCCTTCTTTAGGAAGCCCGTAAGCCGCAAATGGACCTGGATCAGTCCGGACGGTAAAGTCAAAAACGAGATCGATTTTATCATGTCGACGAAGAAGCACATATTCAATGATGTCAGTGTGATCAACGCTGTTAAGACAGGAAGCGATCACCGTATGGTAAGAGGCACATTGAATATCGATGTCAAGCTCGAAAGATCGCGACTGATAAAATCCACGCTCCGACCAATACCAGCTCAAATTCAAAACCCCGAGTGCTTTCAGCTCGAGCTTCAAAACTGCTTCGAAGCCCTTGAGAACAGCATAGACGTGGACGATCTATACAACATGGTGGTGGACACTGTCCGCACGGTAGGGTCTAAGTACTATAAAACCCACCGTCCCAAATTGAAGAAACTCTCCAGTCAGACTCTCCTACTCATGGATCAGAGACACGAAATGAAGCTGCAGAACTCAGCGGATGCCCATCGTTATCGGCAGCTCAATAGACAGATATCTAAGTCCTTGACGCGCGACCTTCGCCAATTTAATACCGAGCGTATTAAAGAAGCCATTGAGCGGAACAAAGGCTCCAAAGTGTTCGCGAGAGATCTGTCTATCGGGCAAAGTCAATTGACGAGGCTGAAAACTGGGGAAGGTAGCATCGTTTCGTCAACACCTGAAATCCTGAGGGAGATTGAGAGTTTCTATGGACAGCTATATTCCACGCAAACACCTGTTGAAAGCAAGGCTAAAGACCCTAGAGCCAAGCTTACCCGACACTATACCGAAGATATCCCGGACGTCAGCCTGTACGAGATTAGAATGGCTCTCAAGCAGCTCAAAAACAACAAGGCGGCGGGTGATGACGGAATCACAACAGAACTTCTAAGAGCGGGCGGTAAGCCGATACTTAAGGTCCTCCAGAAGCTCTTCAACTCTGTCATCCTCGAGGGCAAAACGCCAAAGGCATGGGGCAGAAGCGATGTGATGCTGTTTTTCAAGAAGGGTGATAAAACTCTCTTGAAGAATTATAGACCCATCTCGCTTCTGAGCCATATCTATAAGTTGTTTTCGAGAGTCATTACGAATCGTCTCGCTCGCAGGTTCGACGACTTCCAACCTCCCGAACAAGCCGGGTTCCGGAAAGGCTACAGTACCATAGACCACATTCATACGCTGCGGCAAGTTATACAGAAGACCGAAGAGTATAACCTGCCACTTTGCTTGGCGTTCGTGGACTATGAGAAAGCCTTTGATTCGATCGAGACCTGGGCCGTGGTGCAGTCTCTCCAGAGGTGCCAAATAGACTACAGGTATATCGAGGTGCTGAGGTACCTATACCAAAACGCCACCATGTCGGTCCGATTACAGAACCAGAGCTCTAATCCTATCCAACTACAGCGAGGTGTGAGACAGGGAGATGTCATCTCTCCCAAACTGTTCACAGCTGCGTTGGAGGATATTTTTAAGCTGCTGGACTGGAAAGGATGCGGCATCAACATCAATGGCGAGTACCTAACACATCTACGGTTTGCCGATGATGTAGTTCTTATGGCTGAGACCTTGGAAGACCTGAACACAATGCTCGAAGATCTCGGTAATGCTTCGCAAAGAGTGGGTCTTAAGATGAACATGGACAAGACGAAAATCATGTCCAATGCCCATGTTGCACCCGCTCCAGTTAATGTTGGGAACATTACACTCGAAGTTGTTGACCACTATGTTTACCTAGGACAGACGGTCCAGTTAGGTAAGTCCAACTTTGAGAAAGAGATCTCTCGTCGAATCCAGCTCGGATGGGCAGCGTTTGGGAAGCTCCGACATATATTCGCGTCCGAAATACCTCAATGTCTCAAGACGAAAGTCTTTGACCAGTGTGTGTTGCCAGTAATGACCTATGGAAGTGAGACGTGGTCTTTTACTATGGGTCTCATAAGAAGGCTCAAAGTCACCCAGCGAGCAATGGAGAGAGCGATGCTTGGTATTTCCCTGCTCGATCGAATCAGAAATGATGAAATCCGCAGGAGAACTAAAACAACCGACATCGCTCGAAGGATTGCATCATTGAAGTGGCAGTGGGCGGGACACATAGCGCGGAGAACCGATGGCCGTTGGGGCGGAAAGGTTCTTGAATGGCGACCGCGTGCCGGACGACGTTCCGTGGGCAGGCCCCCTACAAGGTGGACCGACGATCTGGTCAAGGTCGCGGGAAGCCGCTGGATGCAGGCAGCGCAGGACCGATCGTTGTGGAGATCCTTGGGGGAGGCCTATGCCCAGCAGTGGGCGTCGTTCGGCTGACATGATGATGATGATGATGATGAGTTTACTTAGAATTCATACCAAATGTAGCTTACTACTTATTTTGGTGAGTTTTGTTGGTGTATTTCAAGAAAATATAAATCTGTTTGTTTTGCGCTAGAGTTGCCCTTAAAGCATTTTTCTTATCGAATTATCGATGTTTTCAAATTTCAAGTGTAAATTGAGTGTATTAATTTTAAACTATTTTTATTGTTTCAGGTTGCCTAAAAATAACAAAAAAAAGAAAAATATGGCTGGACACAATGCGAAAGGAAAATTTAAAGACTCGTACGAAAACTATTTTTATATGCCCTTTTTATTTTGAAGAACAGTTTCAAACGTCAACGACAGTTTAAGTTTAGAAAAAGACGTTAATTAGGCCACTGGCAAAATCGAAATTATAGTGCGACAACGTTTTCTGTTCCGGTTGCCAAAAACTGGATACTTATATATAACGTGTTTTTTTAATGTCATTTTGCTGTAAAGTTGTCGTCCAACTTACATACATTCTAGCACATTAAAAGTAAGTATATTTTTTTACCACTAGATGTCGCTTCGCTATATCACTACATAGTATAAAACAAAGTCGCTTTCTCTGTCCCTATGTCCCTTTGTATGCTTAAATCTTTGAAACTACGCAACGGATTTTGATGCAGTTTTTTTTAATAGATAGAGTGATTCAAGAGGAAGGTTTATATGTACTTTTTATCCCGATATTCCCACGGGAACGGGAACCACGCGGGTGAAACCGCGGGTGGCCGCTAGTTCTAAATATATAAAAAAATATGCTTGCTAGTAAAGATCTCGATTCAAACTGTTTATTATTTTATTACTTAACTAGTTTTCCGCCCGCGGCTTCGCCCGCGTGGACTTCACGACGTTATCCTGCGGGAATATGATATTTTTCCGGGATAAAAAGTAGCCTATGTTCCTCTCCAGGCTACAAAGTATCTGTGTTCCAAATTTCAGCCAAATCCGTTCAGCCATTTTGGCGTGATTGAGTAACAAACATCCAAACATCCAAACATCCAAACATCCAAACATCTAAACTTTCACATTTATAATATTAGTAGGATAATGCTTGTTTTTTTTTTGAGACATTTCTTTTTTTCTATGGTAGGTAGGTGCCTAGTAGGCATTCTCCTTTGTGATTTATATTGTAATGTGTGTTATGTAAAAATAAAACAATCCTTGTTGTATAAACATAATAGGTTTTTTACAATATGGAGCTTTTTGTTTTATTTCTTTACCTTTTTTTACTTAAACTGGTTCTAATTTACTGGTTTTAATTATTTTTTTATCACGATAAAATATATCTTATGTCACTCGGAAAGAATGTAGCTTTCTAATGGTCAAAGAAATTTCTAAATTAGTCCAGTAGTTTTGGAACCTATTAAATTCAAACAACAACCAATCAAATTTTTCCTGTTTACGATATTACTATAGATGAGGAAGCACTTGGCGGCTCTTCTCGCCTTGAAGCCCCCAGTACAGGATGGCCACTCATGTTCGTCGACCATAATCTATCCTTGGAGGAGGCCTATGCCCAGCAGTGGGCGTCGTACGGCTGAAATGATGATGATGATGATAGGTAGGTAGTCACAAAAATACTTGTATCTATAACTTCATGAATAAATATATCGATGTACAAATAGGGCAGCACTACGGAAAGGCGCCATTTTGGTTTCTCGGTATGTGTGCTTGTGTGTGTGTTTAGGCTTCAATTTTTCGTAGGTATGCCATCTCCATAGGATTCAGTACTCAGAGGTTGAAAGTGCCCGCGACTCTTTCTCACTCGAGTCGCGCTCAAGTTGTGCTAGCCCTACTGGCTCTGTTATACGATCCGTAAACAATGGGTCCGGCGATATTGAACTGGGGACTAAAGATGCTACTATATACCTACTTACGCCATCGCAAACCAACGGCCGCGGTCGGCGAGAGACCTTGTAATTAGAAGATCCGGCAAGAAACTCGTCAACGACTATTTTGTGATGGCATCAAAATCAAATGAATAGTCGGATCCAAACAGCAGAGGTGTAGAGTCAAGTAGAGCTAACTTTCGTTTTATTGTCGACGACCGACGACTTCCATCGATCGTCTTCAAGAACTTCTGGATATAAATAAATAAACCTTATCCGTCCGTCACAGATCCCGGCACGGGTTTCCATTGTGTTCAACGAGTCTCCTGTAAATTGATGGTTGTGCTATTTTTTATTTAATCGATAGTAAAAAATGTGTGAAGAAAGAATATATATATATTTAAAATAAGTAGGTAAGTAAATAAAATGTTAACGCGTGTTATCAAAGCACAGCGCCAACTATGATACAAATTATGAACTAAAGGTGCATAGAACCACAGATAATATAAACTGAAGCGGGGTCGGAACCAGCACTAAACAAAGGTGATGTCCAAAAATGTATGAGGTCTGGGCCACGTCTTTGTACAGTATACCAAAAAATAGATAAAGATACGATAAACAGTTTCTAATTATTCAATTTCTTTAAAACCGCTTTGTTTTCTGGAAGGAACATTAAATAAAATGCAAAAACACATCAACAATTCATCATGGCGGAAGAAGGAAGATGTCATTTTGATGTTGTTTGTCTAGTCTGTCTTGTGCTGTCAGCTGTAGAGCAAAACAGAACCATAGAACTCAGCTCAATGACAGTGACACTGACTGTTTTTTTACGAAGAGTTGTCATATTTGACGCCTTATTTCGAGTAAAAAATATTGATTTGTTTTTATTAATAACCATTTAACCGTGCATTCTATAAAATTATTTATATTTTTATCAGAATCAGTTAATTTTTCTTCATCTTTGGGGATGGTGTACATAGACGTGGCCCATATTGGGACATGTCCTTTGAATCCCGGGGACTATTTTTGAATTTCGCCACTCGCGTCGAGCGCTGACTTAGTACTCATTTTCATGTCAAATATGAGTAGGTAGGTTAGGTACTAAGCGAGCGCTCGACGTGAATATAAGTCCCCTGCACCAAATCCGCCCCTTGCCATGGCAGTACATTCGACACATAAAACTGAATTGCCAATATTTATCCTGTACGCTAGGGAAATGCAGGTAGTGCGCCTAAATGCAGGGGGATGCACAATTTATTGCATCGTGAATGTCGCGATGTAATCCCCTAAAATTGCGACTCCTTACGAAGGGGATAAAGTTTTAGGGGGCTTAAGATTATCGCTAAATCGTTGCGGGGGAAGTTTAAAAAGAGATTTTTGTAAAAATATATATTTGAAAGAAAAAGTATTCTCGGATTCGTATTTATACCTAGATAGATAGGTAAAACAAAGTAGCTTCACGCTGTGTCGTTTACGCTTACCCCGTTCATACAATGGCGATTACACCACACTGACACTACACTAGTTCTAGTGTAAATAGATTCGGTCACTACAATTAATAGGGCGTTCTGTTTACGCTGCACTACATATGAAACCCTCGGTGACTGACGAAACCCCAACTGTGGCACCCGTGCTTTTGAAGCTCCAAAAAGACGGTATTGCCCTTGCAATCATCGGGCTTATAAAGAAAAAGTGAGGTTAAACAGTAACTGTTACTGAGGGAAACAATATGAACATTTTAAACGTTTTAGATACAGAAGAGTTCAGAAATTGCCTCCTAATAAATACCTACTGCGAAGTTTTGCCTATTTTTTCGGTTCCAATGATATGTGATTAATCAACAAATTCAGTGCCTTTCAAGTATCAAAATAATTATAAAACTTTTCTTGACGGTTTTTAACTAAATTCGCTTACCTATCTTTTTTTTTTAAAGAAAACAAAAAAATAAAATTATCCTGTCTGACTTATAATTACAATCACAGCACTATTTTTGGCTGGTTAAATAGATAACAAAATCAATTTAAGTATAAAATCAGCTTCTATTAAACAAAACAAAAATTTCAACATGAAAATATTTAACAAAATTAATTATTTACTTATATTATTATTTGTAAATCACTCATTTGAATTCCTTTTATACTTACAGTATTTTGTTTATCACCTTGGATAATTTCAGATTATTCTACTCATGAAAACACAAACTTTTATCATGGGTGATATTTTTGAACAGACGATATCAGTTTTGGTCTCATAATAAAAGTTGTTTGTTTTCATGAGCAGATAAGGGCGTTTCTACGGAGACGACCGATTGACCTACTGGAGCGAAAAAAGTACCTTTAAAATTGAATTAAGTACTTGAAAAAATTCACACATGTTTATAGGACTCTTGGCCTGATGGAGAGCATATCTAGAAGACCGCCAGGTTTTACATATCGCCTCAGAAAAAATCGGAAAGTTCAAAAACGGGCAGAATTTGGGTTAAAATGGAGTGTCCGGTTTCCAGAATTTACTCGTTATTGTTTCATAACTTTTAAAATAATAACTTGCTCATTATAATTCTCACATTCACAGAACAAGAGATAGACAATAAAGTCTTAGACGTTATTATATTTATGGTACATTATTGGGTTTTAATACAGTAACACATTTAAACTTTGTCCGAGGCGTGTGCCTCAATTCGGTGAAATTTACTTTCTTACTTAAATCACTAACTACGCGCAGTACGAATGCACACTACTGATTCTCGCCACCACCCGGGGTTTGCGCCCGAGCAGCCGAGTAGTGTGGACGGGGGACCTGTCGCATTGAGGAGCATTTTTCGAAGGTTCGAAATCATTCGGTGTTTTTGGGGTCGGGTCATTTCTCAAATCGGTGTGCGACATTAATTTTGTTTATGAAATATTTAATGAGATTTGTGGTAAATTAATTGAGTGTTTAACTGATATCTGCCAGTATGTTTTATAGAAATTGTTGTAATTTATAATATTTTTGAGTAATTTGATGAATTGTAATATTTTCTCAATTCCGTGGAACTCAATTACATGGAAAATGGGGCATCGAGTTGAGAAAACTTACACCGAATTGAGATTTTACATATTATGAATTCAGCTGTAAGGGCAATCTATAGAGCATATCATTTTAATTTAATTTTTAATTTTTAATTAAAATAGTCGATTACTTCTCTGGTTGCTACTGCTTGAGCTGCCAGTAAAATGCCAATACACTCAGCTTGAAAGACAGTGTTGTATGAACTTAGTGGCAGCGCAATTTGTATGTCTAAGTCTTCTGAGAACACACCTGTTCCTGCTGCATTAGAGGTCTTGGAGACATCGGTGTATATCAGAAGCGTTCTGTGTTGTGCCTGAGAGTTTTCTAAGTCATCCAGTTGTATTTTGTATTTCTTAACAAAGATGAAGGATGGTATGACCTTATCACACACCGCCTCCACAAGGACTGTTGTTTTGAAACGCATCTTACCGACTAGTTGATTGAGTGCCGACTCTGTGGATTTGCCAGCACTGTAGACGTGCTAGTGCTTATGTAAAGGATGTACAGATTGTATTGTATCTCGTAAAAACCATTCACATACCCTTTCCTTGGTCTTCATCAGGAAGGAGGAAAGGCTAATAGGTCGGAAAGCTTTCGGGTTCGTGTAGTCGGACTTACCAGGTTTTGGTATGAACACTACCCTGATTTCCCTCCAGGGTTGTGGGATGTAGCCATGCGCCAGGCAGGCTCGAAAAAAATGGGTAATGACCGCAACGCATTGCTGATCCCCCCATTGCAAAAGGGCAGGAAAGATGTTGTCCGTCCCTGTTGACTTAAAAGGCGAAAAACTGTTTATTGCGCATCTTACCTTTTCTTGTGTTCTGACCCTTTTAGCCAAAGACCAGCGGTCGTCTGTTGAATGACTTGTTACGTCCTGCCTGCCACTCGATATGCTGTAGAGGATGGCAGTTTGGGAAGTGGGTTTGTAGGGGAACGGCATTCATTTCCTCCTGATCCAAAGTCATAGAGCCATCAGGGTTACGCAGGTTGCCCGGTAGGCCAGGACCCTGATTTGATATTACCTTCCTTACCCGGTTTGCTTGTTTTATGTAGTTTATCTGGCTGGTGCCTTGCCATTAGAACGTAGATCCTTTTACTATTTGGTTACATAACCAATACATATTAATAGGGTAGAACAATGCATAAACAATCATGGATAGAGACTGCAAGTGAATGGTGAGAGGCCAGCCACCAGCCACACGAAAAGTAGTATGAGGTGGTTCACCGAATTTATCCATGATGCTACATGACAGACATGCCATGGAACGTTCTGAAAGATATTTTTGTTAGGAAAGAAATTAAATAATTTGGTATTGGAGTGGGTAGGATTGCGATTGGATAAAAATTAAGACTATTTCTTAGTTCTCTATTGAAAATTAAACATGTTTATTTGATTTTTTGTTTTTATTATTTATATTTCAATTAAAGATAGATAGACGCACTTCATCCTAAAATAAACCATCTAATAAACTAATAGACCAGCAGTCAGTTAATAAAACGTTTATGGTATTAATTATTTTGATCATTTAAATACATTGTTTCTATATTAGGTACGTCAATTCTAAATTCGCTGGGCGATTTTGAAATTCGGTGATTCATTTTCTCAATTCGGTGCGTTCTCAATTAGGTACTTAACTTTTCTCATAAACCACTTTACAATATTTAGTACCATTGTTATTTTTAGATTCAGGATGGAATAAACTTAAATTTTTATTATTTAAACTACTTAAAAAACCAAATATTAATCAACCACCGAATTGAGAAAAAAAGAACCTTTTTGTAGAAATGCTCATAATCCCTGAATCTATTCGGGGTGATAAAAAAATAATAATCCAAATTAATAAATATCCAAAAAAATTCATTAAAATTTACTTTGGTACTTGGTACCCAACTTGTGTGTATTGTTTACATCCTACCGACACTATCTAACCGCCGAACGGACTTTATAACAAACGGCAAACGCAAATAGTTTTATTTTATAATTTCATAGACTCAAAATATGATTTCTCGAGTTCTCGACTTTTCTCGAGCTTAATTTCCCGGGAACAAAGGCCAACGATTTCCCGGGAATTCTCGCAAGTAGTGCCCTAACCTAACCCATGTAGAACCCATGTAGTACCGCCCACTTGCGACTTCTACTCTTTTTTTCTGTTCTGTGTGTAGAACGGTCGGGCCCTTCCTATCTCCCTTTAGTGTCCTACTTAATTGAATGTCTGTCTATCCTATCCATCTATCTCAATTTCTCTAATACCTAATTAGCTCTACTTCTACTAGAGTCTGGCTAACGAAAGATGGAGTTGTTCCGTATTCATCCCACGACGATTCATCCCACTTATTATTTTTCCTTACTCAACCCAGTTTTGTTCCTTACTCAACCCACAACAATAATATCATTTTAAATGCCTTATTCATCCCAAAAGTATTCCTAACTCAACCTATTACGTAAAACCACCCAAAATTTAAGATTTATGTGTACGGTCTGAACAAAAATATTAAGTAAGTATTAAAAAAATATATTTATTTAAAGAAATATTTTAATCCCAGTAAATTTTTGCTTTAATGTTGTTTTATTAAATAAAACAGGAAATCTGATAAAATAATATATTTAAAAATTAAAAACTAATAGAAATACAAATAATAACAATAACACATTTCTTACAATCACATCAATTATAATTAGCTAACTTATTCTAGCTCATAAATGGTTTTCATTAAGAAACTGTGTTATGGAATCTCGATTACGGATTAATATATTACTTATTTTTTTGTAAATAAATACTTAATGTACATAGATAACACCCAGAGACCACGACAAGTAGACATGATCATGCACACAAATATTTGTCTTGTTCGGGATTCGAACCCGAAACCTCTGGCGTCAAAAGTTTTACATTATGTTCTCACAAATAATTTTTACTTTTCAACTACTTAGCCCAAAAAAATAATGTTTTATAAAAAAATAGCAATAAACTGCCTCGGTGGTGATAAATCGATTTTGATTCCTGAACACTAGTAGTATTATTTTTAATTTTTACACTGTATCTCAAATGACTTAACACAACTTTAATGCACACAACTTTAATAGGTAGCCGCGGTACCACGTTTTAACCGACTTCAAAATCAAAAAGGAGGAGGTTCTCTATTCGTCTGTATGTATGTTTTTTTTGTGTATGTCCGCCGATTACTCTAAGACGAATGGACCGATTGAAATGATTCAAACGTTATTACATCAGGTTGGTTTTCAAGTTGGTCCCATTTTTTGAAATTTTGAAATAGGTTCAGTAGTTTTCAAGAAATCTTGAAAATACTGTCTTTTCGTTACCACTTTATGTGAATTTAATACGTATCATTAGGCATAACTCCTTTGTTTATAAACTGATTTAGATTATTCTTGTTTTGTTTAAAAGGGGACACCTCAAGGTATTTTAACCGACTTCAAAAAAGGAAGTTTTCAGTTTGATCACATACCTATTTACCATTGCCTGCACGATGCACCAAAAAGAGTGAAATAAAAATTATAAAATAAAAAAATCGCCTTAAAAAAACCACATGAAAAAAGTAAGAAACAATCCCTCACCAAATAAATAACGTAAGTACTTTGAAGTCGGGCGGGTATTAACAAAAACAACAAAAAATGTACATGTTTCACGCCCGACTTCAAAGTACCTACTTACGTTATTTATTTGGTGAGGGATTATTTCTTACTTTTTTATGTGATTTTTTTGAAGGCGGTTTTATTTTATAATTGCTTATTGCCTAGGTATCTGAGGTTTCCTTTTTCTTTACAAATCATGCACATTTATTTTCTAATAAGTACTTAGTTTAATAATTTACTGTACCTATTCCTATATTATTTTCTGATAAAATATTAATCATTGTGTTGCTATCCATACTTTTTAGTGATAAATTGATTTGGGATGAGTAAGGAATGCAATTGGGTTGAATTAAGAAAATATATTAAAATAATGTAATGGGTTGAGTTAGGAATACCAATTTGGGATGAGTGAAGAATTGGGATGAATCGTCATGGGATGAATACGGAACAACTCGAAAGATGAACCTGGAAAAAGCGGCAAATTAAAAAAAAAACGTGGCATGGCAACTCTGTTTATAGTGAGAAATATAGTTTTGATACTTGTTATTTATTATTTTAAGGTCAATATAAAATAACAAGCATCAAAACTATATTTGTGACTTTAAACAGAGCTGCCATGCCATGTTTTTTTTATTTGAGTTCTTTTTCGGTTCATCTTCGAATCGTTCGTTCATCAGCGTCGAATTTATCAAATACTTCTTGCACGCTGTATAGCCAGCGTTAATTTCATCAATGTGAAGATATTACTACCCCCACACGCGAAAGAAATATACCTTTCCAGATATTTGACAATCGCTAAAGAAGAGATCGCTCTTTCGCGTGTGGGGGTAGTAATATCTTCACATTGATGAAATTAACGCTGGCTATACAGCGTGTAAGAAGTATTTGATAAATTCGACGCTTCTCGTAACGACTCCGTAGCTCAGTGGTTAGAGCAGTCGCCCGGATAGCGAAAGGTGGTGGGTTCGAGTCCCATCGGAGCTGGTTGTGAGATGGGTCGGTTTTTTCTAAAATACTTCATTTTCCAATTTTCAACCATAAAAATTGCATTGTGAATGCAAAAAAGTAAAAATTTAAATAAAAAATTGGCTTTTTAGAATTTTCAGCTTCTTTGGAATTTATGCAAAAGTACCCCTATTTTTGAGCTAAATTAACGGGACTATAGTCAGGGTGATTGAAGAAAAAGGTTTCTATGAACAAGTATAAAACTTACAACTATATTGTACTCGGGGTACCCGTGCGAAGCCAGGCAGGTGTGGGGGAAATGAACTTAAGGTACTTAGCTCTCAATGCTCACAAATCGGTAACTTCGATTGCACATAGGTACTTTTATCTATATATATAAAAATGAATCCCTATTTCCCTTGGTCACGACATCACGCGTGAACGGCTGGACCGATTTGGCTAATTTTGGTCTTGAAATGTTCGTGGAAGTCCAAGGAAGGATATAGGGGTAGGGTAGGGGTAGGGTAGGGTAGGGGTAGGGTAGGGTAGGGGTAGGGGTAGGGTAGGGGTAGGGTAGGGGTAGGGTAGGGGTTGGGTAGGGTAGGGTAGGGGTAGGGTAGAGTAGGGGTAGGGTAGGGTAGGGGAAGGGTAGGGGTAGAGTACGGGTAGGGTAGGGTGGAGTAGGGGGTAGGGCCACGGGAACGAAGTCGCGCTGGGTCAGCTAGTAAAATATAAAAAAATATACCTAGGTACCTACTTATATAAATTGGAGTCCATCAATAAAGCACTCATGTTGGTTAACTTATTCGTAAAGAATGGACCCAAATGTGGAAGCGCGTATTATCTTGAATTTCAAACAACTGAGCGATATAATTCATAATTTATCAGCGCGATATTTTCCGTACAAAGAAGTTATTGCATTTCAATTAATATGAATGGGAACCGATTGGCGATGTTAATCTTTTTTGGTAATTAATCAAGTATCGATTTGGTAAACAGTAATTTGGGGTGCTTTTTGTACTTTATCTTTGACACAGAATACTATCTTGGCTAAGGTTAGATATAGGTACAGGGTGTCCCAGAATACCTATGCGAATTAAATTGTCACGGGAGATAGCATGGATAATGGACCTCTCAACTCAAGTCTTTCTATTTCTATTTAAGTACCTGGCGCTTAAATAAAAAATTATAATCTTATGTTTTTATTTTATTTCTATATATAATATTATAATGTACTTATAAGATAATATTATATATAATCTTATATTTTTTTAATTATCATGTTTTCGTACTTAGATCAATCATTCACAAATAATTAGTAAAAAATATTACAAAACGTGCCCTAAAATAAAATGAGGGCGATATTGTCGCAAGACTGAAAAAAGAAGTATGTAGGTACTTTTTGAAAAATTCAGACTTTTTGTTTTTATTTCATTTGTATTTTTTATTAAGCGCACTTTAGTGAGAGGTCATTTCATTATCTAAGTCCAAGGTAAGTACCTCCCGTGACAATGTAGTAGGTATGTAGGTAGGTATACGACATTAGTAGGTACCCCACCCCAAGCAAGAAAATTTCTGGATCTCATAATAGTGATCGTTTTATTTTGTACTAGCGGACCCGGCAAACGTTGTTTTGCTATATAAATTTTATTGGACATGAACTTCGTATCACCAAAATCTGCCTGCCATAAATGTCACTTAAAATAGGTAATCCAAAAAGACAAAAACGTCACTGATTACATACTCTTTGACATACCTACTCTTTGGAAGCGGCTATGTAGGAAATGACAGTTGTGTAAAGTACGACAGTTTAACGATTTTATTTACAAAATTACCATATTTATTTTAAAATTTTCCTGAATAAAAAGTAGCCTATGTTACTCTCCAGCTCTCAAATTCTCCCCATACCGAAAATCTCGTCGATCCGCTGCTCCGTTTTGACGTGAAAGACGGACAAACAAACAAACAAACAAACACACTTTCACATTTATAATATTAGTATGGATAAGTGGATTATTGTGATAAGATAGAGCCTGTGTCACTCGGGAATAATGTAACTTTCTACTGGTGAAAGAATTTTTAAATCTGTTCTGAAGTTTTTGAGTTTAGCCATTACAAACATACAAACAAACAAACGAACAAAAAATCAAATCATTTCTCTTTATACCCAACTAGCGGATCCTCGCGTTTCACCCGCGTGGTACCTACCAGTTCTCGTGGGAATATCGAGATAAAATATTTAGGGCGTTTGTGCACTACACTGAATTTTACCGATCCGGAAAAAAACGGATGCTTGTATTTTAATAATTTAATCATTTATAATAGTAAGAATTTATTTATTTCGTGTAGTTTCAATGTTTCGAACCCTAAACTACACAACACCTTTCTTTGACGTTCGGATTCATTATAGCGCTAGTCGGGCAAGAAAAAAGTTTGAAGTTTTGAAATTAAAAAAAAACCCATCCCATCGGAGCTGGTTGTGAGACGGGTCGATTTTTTCAAAACACTTAAGTACTTCATTTTCCATTTTTCAATAAAAAAAATGAAAAAAAAAATATGTCCATCGGATTCCTTATAAGTATCTCCGGCGGCACCGTAGGGGAGTTGAAAATTTTGTAGATTTTAGCTACGACTCACCGTTTACGAGATATTCTCAATTTTATAAAATTCCTTCCCGAAAAAAGTCCCAGCCCCATACAAAATCAGTTGAATTTTTTTTAAGTACTGCACACCCTTTGCTACACTCCAACCTTTATGTTGGGCTATAGGCTGCATAAAATCGCTTTTCATGCTCTAGTGCATAAAGTAAAATCTTCGTCTAAGTCTCAGACTCTAAGACAAAGGTCGTCAGGTAAACAGTCACACACGCAATTAAACTTTGTTAAATAAACTTGTTATTTCACTCTGTTTCTTCAATTTCGTACATAATCCATGTTAAATTACTAAATTAAATAAAACTAGGCAAAATTAATGAGTTTTCTAAGAAATAAGTATTTCAAGAGTATTATGGACTACGATCTATGCTAAAGTCACTGTGCTGCCACTGCCACGTATAAAAAA
This sequence comes from Crambus lathoniellus, assembly GCA_949710035.1. Lineage (NCBI taxonomy): Eukaryota > Metazoa > Arthropoda > Insecta > Lepidoptera > Crambidae > Crambus > Crambus lathoniellus. Next base: position 5,183,530 of record OX453312.1, read on the forward strand.
AAAAAGAAAAAAAGTCCTCCCGCCAATATGGCGAAGTCTTTATTTTTTCTTTTTTGCAATATTGTTATTTATTTTCCTCACACTCGAAGTGAAAAGCAGAGTGTATAACTCGTACAAAAAACCCATTTTACCCTCGAATTGACTATCCACCCTTGCCTACGGCTCGTGTGGATATATACGTCTCGGGTAAAATGGTACGTTTTATGCACTTGTTGTACAACTACTATTTTATAAGTAGATTTCAACAAAATCTGTAAAATCAAAACCTCACAATAAATTTGGTTAAAAAGAGACATGAAGAAAAAGGTTTACGACACCCTGTTGCCAAACTCAAATGTGAAAGTGACATAATTTTTTTTTGCACCGAATTATAAAACGTACTTAAGTAATAATAAATTTTAGAAGTTAAGTAGGTCTTAAAACATTTTCCCCTATTTTTCTGACAATTGGGTATTTGACTGAATTTTTTTTATTGAATTAAAATGTTTATTGAACTAGTAGCAACACAGCATAGGTATTTATTTTCAAATATCATGCATATTTTCAGCGATATAGAGCATCAAACTTTCTAGTTAGACAAGGAGAGCGCTATAGAAATGTGACGTCACATTTCTATAGCGCCATAATCTCGCCATAGAAAATTTCGTTTTAGGAAGAGATAGCTAGAGTCACACTTAAGTAGCTCATAACTCGCTTGTTATAATACAGATTAAATTTATTTTTTCACATTTGTTATTCAATAATGTTATATTTCTGAATGTCATAATTAAATATTTACATTTCCACAACAGTCAAATACCCAATTGCTAAACCTATGGATTATAAATAGGTACTGCTTACTTATCTAAATTACAGTTTCGTCTTCGGTTTATTAAGCCCGGTATACAAAAGCTAATGTAGCCGCACATTAGCGGACGACCACTAGTCACTATCGGTAGAGCATGATTGTGTAGCTCATTTATGCCGGCCGATACGATACTTCGCCGTAGCCCGCTAATGTAGCCGTATTAGTGGGCTACGGCGAAGTATCGTTATATCTTTCTCTTTCTAACTAACCGGTACAGGCGTATGGAAAGAGATAGTAGACAATTATCGTCCGCTAATGTAGCCGCAGCATTATACTGTAATATTCCTCTAGCGCCATCTATGGATACAGCAAGGAAGCTGTATGGTTGATTGAAATATTTTACCACAGATGTCACTATGTCACTCCCAAAGATATTATAATATAACAAGATTGTGCACTATGAAAATAAAAGCAATGTCAATTCGATTCTATGCACTTACAATAAGGTTTATTTTCGTATGACATTTCGATAAACGGAAAAACGAGCCGAGCGAGAGGCTCCTAAATAGGATTGCATCCCTGTCTACTGGGCTGCCACCATGAAATATTTTTGGTTGTAGTAGAACTTAATTCAAATTCATATTTCTTGTTCTCGAGAATTTTGAAAATATTAATTAATTAAAAGGAATGTTAAGCGGATAATAATAAAGTCCATATCATTTGTATTATTTAAAACCTTGAAAAACTATTTTTTAATGTAAGAGTCGGTGTTATGGTAGTTTTAATTATAATAAATTTGCAACACTTTGCGTCTGGACAATTTTAATAAAAATAAAAACATCATCAATATGGCGACGGCAAATTAATTTATGTGTGTAAAGTTAGTGTGTGGATCTTAATTATCATTTTAAAATTACGTTTAAATCAATAAAAATGGTTCTCACTTGATGTGTGAAAGGATGCAAAAGCGAATCATTTAAACGGAGCGGTGTATCTTTTCATAGGTAAGTATTTAGCCAAACTTTTATTCTTGCGTATAGTAGGGTGTCCATTTCGTTTTTAGTCTATAGACTGGAATTTACTTTCTTACTTAACCCAAACATTAATTTTCATTGTTTCAGATTTCCTAAAGATGAAGAAATTAAAAAAGGTTGGCTTAACCTCATATCTGAAAAAATTACACAATACTCAGCGGAAGAAGAAAAAGAAGAAGAACCGTAAATGCATACTATGCGATTAATATAAGAATAGGACTGTCAAAACGGCCATATTTGTTTGCGTTTCGCTTCCACTTCAGGGTGTAGGATGTGCAAGAAAAGGAACAAAGATCAAAAATGCCGTTTGACAGTCCTATTCTTATAATAATCGCATAGTACAACATGAGACAGTTTTCAGCAGTAATTGATTATATCTTTTTTGATATTTGATACAATGCTATCAAAGTATAACATAAATATGAGTCTATGGTTCAGGATGAAGAAGCACATCACACGCGTGGACAAAATAGTATGCTAGAGTTTTTTTTTATTTTTTTTGTCGTTGTCTCAATTTACCTTCAATTGTTGCAATCATGAGACAGTATAACAAACTCATAGTATCTCATGTAACATTTCACTGCTTTTAACATGAGACACTAAAAATAACGAAATATTGAATTTCCACTAATAATTTTGTAAATATGTTGAATACAACTCGAGAAATTATAAAAAACAAATTTTCATCTGCAAAACCTGGTTTATAATTTTAAATGGTTAGAATATGTCAAATATAAACAAAGTAAAATAAAACCAAAAATAAAATCGTCCAAAAATTGCCATAAAACAAAAAAACCATTTTACATAAAATAGAGAATGCGGGTAACTTGAGACATGTCTCAAATTAACCACATGTTTTTGTGCTCTCATTCTCAGTTTTCTTAACAACTTAGTTTTTTTTTGAGATAATTACTTAAGATTTTTTCGATATATTATTATGTGTTTGGCACTTAGCTGAACAATTGACTAGGTATATTCAACTCATATATTTCTATAAAAACACGGGTAATTTCTATAAGGTTTCGCTCCAGGAGCTCTCCGTCTACCCGGACGCGTTGCCATATACTGTTAACCTTGAACAAAAAACAAACCTTGCTAAAATAATTATTACCTACACCCAGTAAAATAGGTATTTGAAGGTAATTTGAGACTTGCTGTTTATTTGAGACTATGCACCTAATTTGAGACTCAGTCTCAATTTACCTTCCAATAATAAAAAATACTTCTATCTGTGAGAAAATTTTATTTAAATATGGTAAAACTATGCCAAAAATGTCAAACATGCTCTTATATTATCCTTGGTAAAGTGTCTCACAAGATGGGATTATTAAATCGATATGAATCATTGCAGTTTTTTACCAATAACCAGAGTTTTGAGGCATATGTAATTCAGAAATATATTGGAATAAAAATTCATCGGCAATTTCTCAATGAATGCCACTTGCTGTGTCCAAGTTTCTTCTTGACAGCAAAATGACGTTCACACTTAACAACTTTGGAAAGAAACTGTTAGTATTGCTATAGTAGTAATGATATCACATGCAATAATATATGCCGCGGAAGTTTTGTCTCAAATTATATTCAAGTCTCATGTTGTATGCATTGACGGAACTTTATCAGAAAATAGGCATGAAACAAAACTTATTAAATGTATTATAACATCTGTATCTTAATTTAAGGTTAAAAAAGTAGGTACGCAAAAAACGAATCTTTACAATTATTTGGACACAAAGCCTCCATGCGTCAAAAGATCCGCAAGAAAATTTTGTTTAGCAATGTATAGTCTAACGAATAAACAGATTTTTATTACTGTACGTGGACTTTCTATTTCTATCCATTTTAGCAAAATACGCCTATCAGAAATACAGACATACATTTCATATAAGTACATACAGGTCAAACTGACAACCTCCTTTTTTGAAGTCGGTTCAAAAGTAAGTATGCTTATAAAGCATATGTATGCGTCGTATGTATCGTCGTATGTATGTATGTATCGATTGTCACATTATTGCCTCATAAGTGGTGCAAATGCTTTGCCTCGCGGAGTCCTCATCTTAACTAATATTATACAAGAGCTCCCTAGGAAGCGTGATGTTCGAATCCTACGTGAGCCAAGTCTGGTTAACTATAAATTGTCCTCGAAAATACCAAATCGTGTAGTCACTCACGTCTCTCTAATTAGAGAGGGACGCACACCATAATAGGCCTATCTCGCTCGGCTCGGCTGTAACTCATGAGTGCGCAATCTTGTTATATTAAAATATCTTTGGTCACTCCTGTCCTGTCTGTAGCTTGCTACATTTTTTAGTGATCTGTGCCTGTCTGTCACAGATTACTAAATAGTTACCTCCTGTAGTATAATCCTCTGAGTACTGAATTCAGTACTCAGAGGTATAATCACGTCAAAATGTTAAATTGTTGTCATTCATTTGTTTTAATTATACTGCATTTTTACTTGATGAAAATACAAAATCAATATGAAATAATGAAAAGAGCTAAGAACTTCGAGAAAAAGGAAGTGTTTTTTTTTCTAAAAGCCGTATGCCTAAACAAACCTGTGCTTCATGAAGAAAAAAAAAGTTAACCCAAACAAGTTCTTTCAAACAACATGGTGGATCAGCTGTTTTCATTTTTCTCACACTGAAAATTGTTTTCATAAAACGGCGTATTGTTATGGTTTCATAGCCATGTGTGAATTAAAATGGGCTCCATCGCATCGGTGCTGCAATGGCATTGTCAGACATGCGGCCAAATCAACCCTACAGAAAGTGTAAAGTGTTTAAAATGTGGAACAAAAAGAGTGTCTGGTCATGACAGTGAGCAATCTAAAGCGTATACCAGGGGAGGTTCTTCGCCGGAAAACACTTCTCGAACTGGAAAAAGCGACGGAACTACTCCAGGGTCGGAACCAATTGTTATACCCACGGAAAACAATTTCAATAGGTAAGTCGGCTGTCGGCAGTATCAGGTCGTTGTTGCTTCTGTCATTCAAGTAATCGATTTTTCCTGACCTCAATATAGGTTATATTTTCACTGTATTTTATTGTTGCGTGGACGTGAGCGAAGTTCATTAACGAAATTATCGGTGAACAGAGTTTTTATTGCATGTGTATGTCAGCAATTTGATGAAATGTAACTATTGTTAAATATGGACGCAGGTATGTATGTGTCAGTGGTAGAAGTTATAGAACGAAAATTAATTTAGTTAAAATTCTCACTGTGAACTTGGCAGACTGTTCTGTTAAAAAATATTACCTAGTTCTTAGTTTTGTAGTGATATTTTGTGATAACACCTCTGTTCTGCTTGAGAAAGGGTGCTACAGGCTACTATTTAAACAAACACAAAGGAACCAAAAGACTAAAAAGTAATTATTGATTTAAAATCACTGTCTTTAACATTTAAAACAAAATTATTAAACTATGACTGTCTTTTGTTTACACCAGTAAGTTATAAATAATCATACTTTCATTTATTTGTTTGAAACACAACAACAACAACACTGATCAGACAACACACACTTTAGCTAGGTTCTACTTTTTATACAGAAATTGTCTATTTAGATGAGAATTCAATCACTCCATTAGTAATAAGTAAGTTTTTTTAATAATATTTGTAATCATCTAGTACAAAGTAGCTGTTGTTTCCATTGAAAATATACTAGAATCCCAAGCAAGAAATCGCTGAAATTTCTTCAATTTATAACCTTACGTGAAGTTTTTATCTCCAAATGTAGAACAACAAGCAAGACTGCTATTGCTAGTGTGGGTGAATAATAGTACATAAAAACCTAGCAAAGTGTGTATCAAAATATTTATTAATTATTAAAACATAAGAAAAAGTTTTATATGTTCCATGGAAATATCGGGATAAAACATTAATGTCCTATTCCGGCTAAAAGTCTTTACTGAAAACAGCATATTTATACCTTCAGGTATTATGCAGACTGACAAACTTTTACATAAATTTAGAATATTTGTAGGAGTAAGTATGTTTGCTGTTACAAAACTGTTACATTATTTGGTTGATAATCATGTTGGATTCATGACATTTCACTTAAAATTGCTTCTTCAAAAAATGCTCGGTTTTGTAAACTGCTTTTCACATGATTTTGCAATCTTACCAACAATTTATGATGAGAGGATACTGAGTGAATTCTGACTCCTCTGATTTACAACCATTCAATATGATAATTTGTTTCAAATTCTGTCCTTTGTTTATATCTTTTTTTATTCACAACGGGGTAGCACTTAGTCTCCATTACACCTGATTTTAAGTGAAGATAAGGCTGAAGGTCCGCACACTGGAATCCTCAATGATTGACGAACTGGCTATCGTATCTCTCACTGCTGGAACACAACAATGCTGAAAACATTGTTGTAATATTAGACTTAGATAAGATGGTGGTAGCTAAATCAAAATCAAAATCAAAAATCATTTATTCATTTTAGGCTGATACAGCACTTGTGAAGCTAGCCAGTTAGACCTAGAAATGCTACCATCAACCAAAATTCTAAATTGAGTGAGTCTATTTGGTCCGGGTGTCGCAAAGGGGGTGCATAAAAGTAACAATCTAACTTCTTTTTCCAAAAAAGTGTAAAAAGTCATAGCTTTCGAAAAAAGATACTTAGACGAAAAAAAAGTGATTTAAAAAAAGTTTTTTCTGCCGCTTCGCCGGTCGCTGCCGCGGCACGCTCGCTTCGCTCGCTCGGCTCACGCGTCGTTTTGGTCACTTTTAACCTAACCTAACTTGAAACGTCCGTTACATTTTGTTGGGTGGCGGGGGGCTTCGCCCCCCGAGCCCCCTTGGCGAGGGGCTTCGCCCCCCGTACCCCCGTCCTGTTTTTTCCAAAATGTACTTATAAAAATTTGAAATTTTTTGACCAAAAAATAAATACTTAGGTACCTATGTTTTTTGTTTGTCCCAAGTCCATCGGATGCCTCCTAGGAATCTCAGGGTACCTACCATGGGGGATCGAAAATTTTGTTATATTTCAGCTATGTCGCACCGTTTTCGAGATATTTTCATTTTTATAAAATTCATTCTTGAAAATTCCCGTCCCGTCCCGGCTCCATACAAAATCAGTTGAAATTTTTCTAAGTCCTGCACCCCCTTTGCGACACAAGGTAAGAAACGAAAATATTAGAAGTCCCAAATCCATACAAAAATGTCTCGAAATTTTTCTAAGTCCTGCACCCCCTTTGCGACACCCTAACCTTAACCTTAAGAAAATGATTTTCTTCATAAGCTATTTTTTCTGCCTGCAGGCTGACGTTTCATTACAAAAAAAAACCTAATTTTCTGTGTAAGAAGAATATAAACTCAATTTTTCAAATTATTGCTGCCATACTTAACTATCCGGCGGATTCAACTATCTGTATGCCACATATATATCCTGACGGGATCTATTGACCAAATTTTTGTGAATAAGGGAGCCAATTGGAAACCCAACCAATCATAATCTGTTATCAAATCCTTTGGGCTAATTGTCTAACTGAACAGCTATCACCATCGCTTTCACTTTGACATCAATCACTTGTTGTTGAAGGCAGTTGGAAAAATATTTGTATTATGTACTGCAGCAATGGTAGTATGTACAGTCAGCTTCAACATGATCGGAGTGTTTAAAGTCACCAAAATATCTGAACTTTTGTCAAAAATCAACCTTACTTCAAGAAGTCTAGGTGTATTTTCATTTGTTGTTTGAGAACAGAATAATGACAACAAATGAAAGAAAATCTTAAAGTATTGTGCTAAGAGGGAGTTTTGTCAAATGCTCAGATATTTTTGTTAGGTTTGAATGCTCAGATCATTTTGAAGCTGACTGTACAACTTATTTCAAACTGGAAGCGCGATTGATAATCAAGTTAGACAAAGAGACTTGTTGCTAATATCAATATGTCTGTTGCTATTGTATTATATTACAAGTGTAAATGAAGTTATTAAAATTTTTACTTTTTTGCATTCACAATGCAATTTTTATCATAGAAAAATGGAAAATAAAGTATTTAGAAAAAAAAAACTGGTTGTGAGACGGGTTGATTTTTTCTAAATACTTTATTTTCCATTTTTCTAAGTGTAAATGAGTAGTGTGAGTTGTCAAGTTCTTTGTTATATCAATCATTTAACTTCTTTATAATAGCAGTCAGGAATTAATGAGGCTAGCCAGGGTAATCAATACCCTTTGTAATGGTTACAACCTTCAGATATAATGTTTATGTATATTGTACACTATGTTGGTTAAGGTCATATATATCAAACTACTCTATGAGCAATTAAAAAATTCTGTTACTATTTATAGTTCATTGGTAGTTCTTGAAGAAATGTTTTGTAATGAATTGACTTTAATGCTATAAAAAAAAACTGTCAGTGTTTTAATTGTGTAATAGTTTAAAAAATAAACTTTGGCTATCAAATGTATTGTATAGCAAAACAAATCTAGTTATTTTTAGTTTTTGTTGTGAGACGTGTAAATTTTTTCTAAATAAAAAAAAGTTATAGAAAAATTAAAAACTTCATTTTCCATTTTTCTATAATAAAAATTGCATTATGAATACAAAAAACTAAAAATTAAAATAACTTGCAATAGGAATTTCATCTTCAGTGATGTGAGGGTAGTAATATCTCCACATTGATGAAATTAACGCTGACTATACAGCGAGTAAGAAGTATTGGATAAATTCGACGCTTCTCGTAACGACTCCGTAGCTCAGTGGTTAGAGCAGTCGCCCGGAAAGCGAAAGGTCGTGGGTTCAAGTCCCATCGGAGCTGGTTGTGAGACGGGTCAATTTTTCTAAATACTTCATTTTCCATTTTTCTAAAACAAATCTACATCAATATTTTTGCCACTTGATAGTATTTATGATATGAGATAAAGACAAAAGTTTCTAGTGTAATCTGTTGTGTAGTGTATCTGTATCTGTAAACACATGTTGTGTATCTTTAAGAAGTTAGCTGGTGCAGTAGCAGTTGCATTTTTGATGTGTACCTGTTTTCAAGAGTGAACCAACTGGCTTCAAGAACAGCATTTAGATATTTCCTACATCCTTATTTGGTACTGGTAGCCGTGACTTATGCCTGGAGGACTAAGAACAAGTCATCTACTTGGTTTCAGCGGATGGTCTTGCGTGGGCTCGGCGCCGGACGCGAGTCGCGCGTGGCGCTGCGGCTGCGGCCTGCGGAACGTGTCGGCGGCGTGGCGGTGCGCCGCCTGTGACGCGCTCGCGCCGCACGCGCCCGTCTACAGGTCCGTAATGCCAACCTCTAATGAACTAAACTGTACTAGCGGATGGTCTTGCTTGGGCTTGACGCCGGATGCGAGTTGTGCGTGGCGCTACGGCTGCGGCCTGCGAAACGTGTCGGCGGCGTGGCGGTGCGCCGCCTGTGACGCGCTCGTGCCGCACGCGCCCGTCTACAGGTCTGTAGTGCCAACCTCTAATGAACTAAACTATACTAGAGGATGGTCTTGCGTGGGCTCGGCGCCAGACGCGAGTTGCGCGTGGCGCTGCGGCTGCGACCTGCGGAACGTGTCGGCGGCGTGGCGGTGCGCCGCCTTTGACGCGCTCGCGCCGCACGCTCCCGTATACAGGAACAACACTGGTGGAGAAAGCAGGACAAAGCTTCCAACCTCTCAATAATTAGAGTTGATTTCTTGCTATTTATAACCATGTGCCCACGAAATTCTCTACTTCAAAGAGTATCAGAGCGAACAAAATAAGTGTTGCCCTGCGGAACGTGTCGGCGGCGTGGCGGTGCGCCGCCTGTGACGCGCTCGCGCCGCACACTGTATACAGGAACAACACTGGTGGAGAAAGCAGGACAAAGCTTCCAACCTCTCAATAATTAGAGTTGATTTCTTGCTATTTATAACCATGTGCCCACGAAATTCTCTACTTCAAAGAGTATCAGAGCGAACAAAATAAGTGTTGCCTTGCGGAACGTGTCGGCGGGGTGGCGGTGCGCCGCCTGTGACGCGCTCGCGCCGCATGCTCCCGTCTACAGGTCCGTACTAAAAGAACTCAATTATCAAAGGCACTTAGCGCAAAGCCTCTCAAACACTAGGTTGTGGTCCAAAATTGGTACATCTATTTTTCATAAGACATTTATTTTTCACTGTAGACACACACTTATGTGGTACTTCGATACACATACCTACATAATTATAACTATCACCAATTAGAGGTAAACAGAGATCACTTCTCCTTGCTACGACCTTTACATAGAAAAGTTATAATCTCTCCAATATTTTACTTGTACTGTACTATCAGATACCTAATATTACCAAAATCCTTTTTACAGTCATGACTTATAATATTTATACTGTTTCTTTTGTTCTCAGGCTGTCTGATGATGAGGATCAAGCTTCAGGGATGACGGATAAAGATAAGTCTGTCCAAGGTAAGTTTAACAAGTAAACTTGGTCAGTGTAACCAATCTATCTGACTGTCGACTATTTAATTCTGTTGTTTTTCCAGACCACACTATGATAAGGTCTAATACCCTGGCAGTCCCGTCGTACAAGCCTAGTTCGAGTTATTCTGACGGGCGTCGTTTGAACCTTGATCTACAGTCGCTGCGTTTGTCGCCGACACAGTTGACAGACCACGCTCACGGTGTCACGAGGTCTTTGTCCCACGGATCTGTGATCAACTCCCAGCAGAAGTGGTGGAAACTTGACGAAACTAGAGGCACAATCAATAGACCTACTAGTCTTATGGTCTCGGAGCGATACGGGTACAATACTCAGCACAATCCACGAGAATCATTCCTCAGAAGCCTGCACACTGTGACCAGAAGACCGAAGAAGTGTAGCGAAAGCAAATCGAATTGGGAGTTGAATTACGTAAAAGAGTATCAGAGGGAACAAAGTAGAGGGTTGCACTTGAAGAAATGGGCTTGTAGTAAGTGTACTCTTGAGAATTCTGGTGTCAGAACACATTGTGAGGCTTGCTTGTCTCCTAGAGTATCACCTCTGTCAAGGATACCCAATGCTAGGGGTTTGAGCGTCACTACTTTGGGAAGACACGATACGTTGTCCGGCAGAGATGGTGCAACATCGCTGCCATCAACTGGTGGTGTGATGATCACAGTGCCAGACTGGCCTCAAACCGGCACAATTTTAGGAAGTTCCTTCCGCAGATCCATAAGCGCACAAAACTCCCCAGAAATCAGACCATCGTACCGAAGGTCGTTTTCGGAACAGACAAATGCTGACAGAACCGTTGGCAAAGTCATATCTAGTAGACGCAGTCTAAACGATTATCAGAAATCTTTGGCTAGCTACTGCGGTAGTTTGACGAGGCCAGAGGACAAGTTAGACTTGTTGGATAAGAAGATTGACGAGAATTGCGCCGAGTTGATTGATAAGGAATGCAGTTGGGACACGAACGCTGAAGGAGTGATATACGCTTTGCCGAATAAAGGGAAATATAAAGATCTGAATCTCCAGCTCCAAGTAAATAATAACGGTACGAGGTATTCTTACGTTTCGGTTCAGGATACGAAGAACGTCATGAGTAATTCGCAGAATGAGGCGTTGTATTCTAATGATATAGGGGACGGTGATTACGCGCGTATTGACGAGTTGTTAGGGACTGAGAACTGTATTTCGCCTGTGAGTGAGACAGTGGGTGCGAGTAACATAAGGACTTCACACATTGGGGCGCAGATTCCGAAGGAAAGTGCTAAAGTGTACAACATGCTGCCGTCTATCGGGAAAGTGTCGCATCCTCGGGAGACGTCCAAAGTGCCTTCAACGCAACAGGCCTCGTGAGTAAACCTTCTTTTATTATTATTTATAGCCTGAATCGTCCCACTGGGGGGCAGATCTATCCATCTTCCTTCCATTTCCCGCGTTTTTGAACTTTTGCATACCCACCAGATCTGCCGCGTGGACGTTTAGAAATCCTTTATTATGGGTCTGGTATGGTTATTTACTTCCAATCCCATTGTCTGTTATTATAGTAATATCACAGATCATATTTATTCTTAAAAGATTTGTCTAGTTTAAGCTTTATCTTGCTTTTGAGTTTAAACCTAATTGGTGTCATGATTAATATGACCATGACCTTCGTGGTCAAGTAGTTCACTAGTTCGTTTGGTCAGTTCAATGTAGAAAAAAATAACTCTTGCTATTTGTGAAAGCGTAATTTATTACTTATAATAAAATATAAATTTATATGATTAATCTCCACAATGGAAAAATTGCAAGGAATCATGATCGTCGATTTTTAAAGAATGGATAATTAATATTTTTGAAGAATCAAATAAGAATCAATCAATCAAATCAGTTATTTTTAATTGACCTTGAAATTGTGTTAAGCGCTTAATTATTATTGTTTTAAAATCTCTAAGAACCGATATTATTTCACACTTGAATGACCTCAAAAAAAGTACTAGACTGTTTTACACAAGGGGCCCGTTTCTCAAAAGCTTGTAACTTGTAATACAAGCGGATGACACTTTCTGACAGCTTTTGCTAGAAAGGGACTTCCACTTGTATTACAAGCTACAAGCTTTTGAGAAACGGGCCCCAGCTCCGAGAATTGTCTCTTAATCAAATGTTTCATACGTTCTAGCCGCGAGAACCGAATGTGGCAATGCAGCGAATGTTGGTTCGCGTACAACGCTTGGTGGGCGCGAGCGTGTGACGTATGCCGCAGCGGACGCCCGCCACACGCGCCGGTCACTCTGGCCACCAGAGATACTCCGGCGTCGGCTCATTCTATGCTGACGCACACTCCCACGCACAATAGGTGGGTTGTAGACCCGGTATGGTAGTGATATAGTGACGTGTGTCCAGCGGACGCCCGCCACACGCGCCGGTCACTCTGGCCACCAGAGATACTCCGGCGTCGGCTCATTCTATGCTGACGCACACTCCCACGCACAATAGGTGGGTTGTAGACCCGGTATGGTAGTGATATAGTGACGTGTGTCCAGCGGACGCCCGCCACACGCGCCGGTCACTCTGGCCACCAGAGATACTCCGGCGTCGGCGCATTCTATGCTGACGCACACTCCCACGCACAATAGGTGAGTTGTAGACCCGCTATGGTAGTGATATAGTGACGTGTGTCCAGCGGACGCCCGCCACACGCGCCGGTCACTCTGGCCACCAGAGATACTCCGGCGTCGGCGCATTCTATGCTGACGCACACTCCCACGCACAATAGGTGGGTTGTAGACCCGGTATGGTAGTGATATAGTGACGTGTGTCCAGCGGACGCCGGTCACTCTGGCCACCAGAGATACTCCGGCGTCGGCGCATTCTATGCTGACGCACACTCCCACGCACAATAGGTGGGTTGTAGACCCGGTATGGTAGTGATATAGTGACGTGTGTCCAGCGGACGCCGGTCACTCTGGCCACCAGAGATACTCCGGCGTCGGCGCATTCTATGCTGACGCACACTCCCACGCACAATAGGTGGGTTGTAGACCCGGTATGGTAGTGTTATAGTGACGTGTGTCCAGCGGACGCCGGTCATTCTGGCCACCAGAGATACTCCGGCGTCGGCGCATTCTATGCTGACGCACACTCCCACGCACAATAGGTGGGTTGTAGATCCGGTATGATAGTGATATAGTGACGTGTGTCCAGCGGACGCCGGTCACTCTGGCCACCAGAAATACTCCGGTGTCGGCGCATTCTATGCTGACGCACACTCCCACGCACAATAGGTGGGTTCGAGAACTAAAATACGGTCGCGAAGCGAATTACCTGTTCCTGTCGCTCCCGCGTAAATACACGGTAATTTGTTTATCACCACGGATAATTTCAGGGATTGTTCTACTCATGAAAACAAACAACTTTTATTATGGAACCAAATCTGAAATCGTAAAGAATAAACATTTTGAGTAAATAATTTTGCACTTTTGTATGGAACATCTGATTTCTTTTACGCGACTATACGATACCGTGTATAGAGCTTCACGCTCGCACAAATGCGATGACCGCCAACTCAAGGGGTCTGTGAGAGAGTGACGCTCTATATTTACGCGGAAGAGACAGGGACAGGTAATAACAGGTTATTGTACGAGATTCTTCGTGCTCCGCGAACATACTTTAGTATGCAATAGTAGAGGTTTGGATTGCGTTCAACATTTCACATCACGCTGTCTCTCTGACGACTACGTTCACGACGATGAATTGATATAAAATTTATTTGAACATCAACAGCTCCAGTCTTGTTTCGCATTGAAATTGTCACATTACGACATTATTAAATACTACCTCGCGAACGAAAGGCGATATCATCATTTCCTAAAATTTTCTTTATTTCTACAGTTCCAGAGCAAACGCCTCAGAAGCCAGTGGAAGCAAATCTTCGGAGCTGAACAGAAATGAGCCTAAGAAGCTGACAGTGCCCATCGCATCGCTGGACCACGACTTGAATAGCGATGAGCTGTTGTTTGCTGTCGGTGAGTTATTTTCCTGCATTGTGTCGTATTGTAAATGAAGTATTAGAAAAAATCGACCTGTCTCACAACTACTTCCAATGCGAACGAAAACACTACCTTTCATTGTCCGAGCGAATGCTCTAATCTAACTTTTTTTCTCAATAAAGAGTCGCTCCTCTGTAAGAGCGCAAACTATCACAATTGGGTATTTGACTGTTGTTGAAATGTAGAAATTTAATTATGACATTCAGAAATATAACATTATTGAATAACAAATGTGAAAAAAGAAATTCAATCTGTATTATAACAAGCGAATTATGAGCTACTTTATTGTGACTCTAGCTATCTCTTTCTAAAACGAAATTTTCTATGGCGAGAGTCTGGCGCTATAGCAATGTGACGTCCCATTTCTATAGTGCTTGTCTAATTAGAAAGTTTGATGCTCTATATCGCCGAAAATATGCAAGATGATTGAAAATAAATACCTATGTTGTGTTGCTACTAATTAAATGAACATTTTAAGTCAATAAAAAAACAGTTAAATACCCTATTGTGGTCGAATGCAAGCGTCGCCATCCCTCGACAGCTGCCGTCAATAAAGTGCCGCTCCTCTGTTAGAGCGCAAACTATTACGATTCCATCGTCTTAAACCGCCTCATTTCGGCAACAGAATCGAACCCGGGCCCGCCAGCTGCGTTGCCGGCCACATGGTCGTGTGGGCGCTGTACGCTCGTCAACGACGCCGACGCCACCGCGTGCGCCGCCTGCGCCATCGACCGCCCGCAGCCACACAACTACTGGTCAGTGGCTAACGTGGCGACATCTAGACGACGTGCACATAACTACTATGTGGCGACATCTAGACGACGTGCACATAACTACTATGTGGCGACATCTAGACAACGCGCACATAACTACTAAGCACGCCGCTGAATACTATGAAGAAACTAGATCACGCTTGTCGCTTATAGCATCTACACACGTTCCGATGAGAAAATATGTAAAAGCGGAAATATTTAAAGCAGGTAAATTACGTTTAAGGGATTTTCAGAGGATTCAATTTAATGCTCGTTCATGAGTTTTACGTAGGACTGAACGAACGAAAGGTTTAAATATGGCCATTTATGAAAAGATTATAATTATCTATTTGTTTTTTTTTGAATATTTTGTTTAAAAACTAGCAATTTGTCGTAAAACTAAATATATATAAAAAGGGCATAACACCTCATCAATAAGTGCTGCTTTTAGTAAATATTTAGCATATTTAGTATTTTAATGAAAATAACAGAAATTTAAAAAATAATGAAATTGTTTTTTTATAGTAATAAAACATCCAAAACCGATAATATTTTTCTCTTTAAATTATTTATTGCAAGCAAATTGATGTTTTCAGTATTTATAAATAATAATAATATTGGGAGATTAGCAGTGGCTGGCAACACTGCAACAACGGCTAGAGGTCGGCCAGACCAAATCGGAACGTGTGTAGCGCCGACCGATTTGGTCTGGCAGATTTGGTTTGAACGTGTGTAGGCGCGGATCAGATCTGCAGTGAAGTTCGCCCGCACCAAATCGGCGGTCGGATAGGAGCGTGTGTAGCGGCTATTACAAAGTTCTACAAACACGTTCGTATATTGCTGCGGCTACATTAGCAGGCTACGGCGAAGTATCGTTATATCTTTCTCTTTCTAACTAACCGGTAGTGGCGTATGGAAAGGGATAGTACAATTATCGTCCGCTAACGTAGCCGCAGCTGAAAACGAATCTCCGACATACAACCGTGGGACAGTTGCCCCCGGGCTAACAACACCTAGCCCGGAAGGAAGACACAACATCAGTCTTCCTTTCACAGTTGCGCCATTCATTCCTACAGTGGTGATGGTGACCCCGACTTGATTTGAACACACATAGCTCGAACTGTATGGTTGTTAAGGTTATGTAGCCAAATGGCAAAACAAGGAACCCTTACGTGTAAGTTCTCACCAATGGTGGCAGGATAGGTGGGTCGCTAAGATAGGGTGCTACGCTTAGATATAGGTACTATTGTTGTGAGCCATCGACCGCCCGCAGCTACACAACTACCTACTGCTTAGTGTTTAAGATAGCTCAAACTGTATGGTTTTAAGGGTTATAGCCGAATGGCAAGAAACCATGTTATCACGCTCGTCAACGACGCTGACGCCACCATCGACCACCCGCAGCCGCACAACTACTGGTCAGTATATACCTAACATAGCTCAAACGCAGGTCGGGCGCTGTAAGTATAATAAGGCAAGATGGGGCTTCATCGACAACACGCATACGCACTGCAACTGTGGAGCCCCGTGTAAAGTTCGGTGTTTATAGAGAGAAATGATACGATCTGTTGGAAGATGTTAGTACATAAGTATGTATAATATGTATGGTTAGTATGACCAGAGGGGTCTAATCGCGAACAAAAAAAATCAGTTCATAATTGTATCAATAGATGGCGATACGTGTTTCGCTTACGGTTTTGTCATATCAAATTAAACGAAAAAACACAATAAAAGCCACTGGAAAGTGTCAAAAATTAACTGTCATATTTAAAAAATAATCGATTTACAAAATGTTCGTATTTACAATACTATTTTGAGTATTTTAGAAATTCAATAATATCAATACCTTTCTTGCCCGCAAGCATGCCCGAAAGCACTTAGCTTATGCTTTTTGCTCGCTTAGTTGTGTGATACCTGCTATTCAACACTAGATGGCTCTCGTGGCGCTCAGATAAAGTTTAAAGGTCGTAATAAACCCTGGGAATTGTAATTCATAAAGAAGCTTTTGAATAACATTTTTTTAACTATCGCAAATAGGATAGGATAATATATAATCCACAGATTCCGATAGAATGTTATCATATTATTTTATTTGCCTTAATACGCTACTCGCCGCTAGGCGTTTTTGTGATGGCAAAGTATTAAGGCCGGTACACACGTTCAAGCAATGTCTGCTTCACCAAATCTAGTCGGCGCTACAGACGTTCCGATTTGGTCAGGCCACAGAATAACAAGGCCCCAGGCCACACCAAGCTGTGGTTGCATGTGTTGCCAGCCACTGCTAATCTCCCAATATTAATATTATTTTTGAATACTGAAAATATAGATTTGCCTCCAATAAATAGATTACAAACAAAAACATTTCCGGTTTTTTATTGTTTAAATTATTATAAAAACTCTAAGTATTTCATTATTTTTTAATTTTCTGTTATTTTCATTAAGATACCAAAACTTGATAAATATTTACTAGAGAAGCGCCGAGTACTAAGTTATTACTCGTTACTCGGCGTACTCGGCAATTTTTATAGTACTCGTATTCGGCCGAGTAACTCGTTTTAAAAGCCGAGTACATAATCAAACATTAGAAAAAAAATGGTTTTAATTTTGAGAGCGATAATAGTAGTCATCATCATCAGCCATACGACGTCCACTACTAAGCATAGGCCTAATAATAGGATAATAGTAGTATTATGCATATTTAATTAGGGTAATTAGGTACTTAACATTAAAATTTATTAATTTGAATCACATGAAGAAAAAATTCAGAATAGGTCACTGGAAAATATTATTTATGATATAAAATGTAATTTAAAATATAAAAAGTATAAGAATTTAGCAATAAAATTGCTTTGGCACCATAAAATAATTTTACAAACCTAACCACCAAACGCATCACCCGTACACAATTTGTAAAGAAATGACTGACTAGGAGTAAAAGTACCTGGAAGGGGATGAGGGCGGCGCGGCGAGGTACCGCTCGCTCGCCGGCTGCACTCCGCGGTCATGTTTGAACGTGTTTTTCGCGTATTTACTCCTATACTTATAAACTGAACCGAGAAAGGGCGTTTGTGCACTACCACAGATTACTAAATAGTTACTATGTAACAGATAGTTCACTCCGCTAAGTCATTTGAATAAATAGCAACTCTAACTATAACGCAATAAAGTAGAATTCAGCTTGTACGGCGCAGCAAATTACGAACGGCCACTCGTTGTCGTTGCATCTCTTTCTATCGCATATATTCTAGCTCTTTTGCGGACCTAATTTCTATGCCATACGCCTGCCCGGCAGGCGCACCGTCCGAACGTACCTAAACTGCGGAGTGACACCCCCCTGGCACTACCACTGAATTTTACCGATCCGGAAAAAAACGGATGCTTGTATTTTAATAATTAATCATTTATAATAGTTATTAATTAAATACAAGCATCCGCTTTTTTCCGGATCGGTGAAATTCAGTGGTAGTGCACAAACGCCCTTACTCGACCGAGTACTCGGTTTGATAAAGACAAAACGCAGTATTACTCGGTACCTACTTGGTTACTCGGTAAACTTTGTACTCGGCACATTTCTAATATTTACTTAAACCAGCACTTATTGATGAGGTGTTATGCCTTTTTTATATTAATTAAGTTTTACGACAAAATGCGAGTTATTAAATTAAATAAACAAAAAAGTTTATATTATAATATTTGCATAAATGGACAGATTAAAACCTTTTGTTCGTTCAGTCCTACGCAAAAGTAATGAAAGAGCAATTAAATTGAATCCTCTGAAAATCCCTCAAACCTTGGACGACCACGCTACATAAGAAATATGGATATGGGCATGGGCTTCAAGTGTAATTTGAATTCCCTATTTTGATAGATTTTTGCTGCTTTGTTCTTGTTTTGCTAGCAATTATTATACCCGACGTCACTAAAGAGGGAACAGATAGCGGCTATTTTTTTTATAAAATTGTCCTAAAGTTCGGAAAATCGTATGAAGTTCATATCCATAAAGTTACGCGGTAGCCCCCCAGTTGTCTTGCTTACCCCACTAAGGTGTAAGCAAGACGGCATGCCGTACCATATCATATCGCGCGTTATAAGCCGCTCATGCTAGGCCGGCAGATTTGGTTCGGAGCAGACCGAATTGGCGGCGCGGGGCGGTCGGATCGGAATGTGTGTACCGGGCTTTAGGCGGCGGCGTTGCCAGCCCAGCACCTCTGTCTCCGCGCGGGTTGTTCGAGTGTGAGCGCATGCCGACAACGCGTGCGACGCGAACTGGCAACGTCGCAGTCGGTCGTCGTCGTCGTTGTCGCACAAGCACAACACAATTTCGATTCTAGCGGGATTTAGTTCAAAATATTGTCCCAAAGATACAAAGATCTAAATTTATTGGTTTGTATTGATTAACCCCCGAAGCAAAAAGGGGTGTTATACTAGAAGTTTTTAGCCCCCGCCGACGCATAGGTAACGAGGGGTGTTATAAGTTTGACGTGTGTTTGTATTTTTATTTTTTTTATTTTATTTTGTCTGTCTGTCTGTATCTGTCTGTCTGGGGCAACGTAGGTAGCTCCTAAACGACTGGTCCGATTTTGATGCGGTTTTTTTTAATTGAAAGCTAAATTAATCAAGATGGTTCTTAGCCACGTTTGATGAAAATCTATCCGGCCATTTATGGAGATGGTCAACTGCCTGCCGAAACGGTAAAAGGTACCTACAGAGGTGATGCTTTCAATAAAATAATGTACCTACCTCTTCGATTTATATGATCGAAGATGTACCTACCTACACCCTGGGCAAATTTAGGTGCAATAAAAAAAATGGTACCTGGTAATGGAATGGTAAATTCTGTCTGTCTATATGTACCTATACTAAACTTTTATTACCTATTCGTAGTGCCTAAACGGATCAAGCGATTTTAGTGCAGTGTTTTTTAATTTTGTATGTAGGTAATTTAAAAAGGAAGATACTTACTTATAAAAATAAAATTTAAGAAACTTAAAAATCCCCGACTCAAAAAAAATTTACAAATGTAAAAAGATAAAATTTCTCTCTCGGTCGGGGGACCCTCAACGTATAATTATACCCTTTTAGTACCTAGGTACTTACCTACTTCTATTTTGTGGTCCCCCGATTGATGAGAAATTTTATTTTTTTACTTTTATAAGTTTATTTTATGTCGGGGGTTTTTAAATGTTTTTCTTTATGAACTACTTAATACGACGGCATTTTTTCCGTTGTTTAACAAAAAAATGCAAATGTTTATATCAGAAGCAAAGAGTCACTCTCATTGTGCTTTTTGCAGCGTTAGTTTATGTGAGTTACGATGATTACAAAATGATTATAAAATCATTAGCACTCATTAGTGTGAAAAATGGAAAATGAAGTAGGGCAGAGGTAGGTACCCTTTGTGGCCACTTTAAGGATTTTTTGACTTTTAAGCACTAAGTACTAAATGGTCTTAGGTATTTAAGACACAAATTATATCTTCAATTATAGATAATTTATCTACCTTTAAAGGTACATTTTTCAAATTTATAAAAGTAAAATAGCTTTTTTTTATATTACACACAATGTGTGAGAGGCGACAAATGTACCGGTTTTGGCCACTTACTAATAGTTAAACTATTGTAAGTATTGCGAAAAATAAAACCAAACCCAGGTAAACTATAACAAGGACGTTATCTCGCGGGAAGATGATATTTTTCAGGAATAAAAAGTAGCCCATGTCCTTTCTCAGGCTCTAGACTATCTCTGTACCAAAATTCATTCAAATCGGTTCAGTAGTTTAGGTGTGATTGTGTAACACACAGACAGACAGAGACGCATCACTATCACTACATAGTATAAAACAAAGTCGCTTTCTCTGTCCCTATGTCCCTTTGTATGCTTAAATCTTTGAAACTACGCAACGGATTTTGATGTGATTTTTTTTAATAGATAGAGTGATTCAAGAGGAAGGTTTATATGTACTTTTTATCCCGATATTCCCACGGGAACGGGAATCACGCGGGTGAAACCGCGGGCGGCCGCTAGTTTATTATATAAAAAAGTAAGGATTTCATCCAAAACAAATTTCTTAAAATTTTCAAACAAAACATTTTTTCAAACCGAAAATGGAATTTAATGAAAAAAAATCTTATGACATAAGGAATTCTAACGGTTGTTATTATTACCTTAAAATACCTTATTTTAATTGCCTTTATCAAAAATGGCTAAAAGTTGTTTAAAAACCTTTTAGAGCAAAAAGTGGCCAAAACCGGTACAGTGGCCAAAACCAGTACGACTGCCATATTTAGAAAAAATCGACCGAATTTTTGGCATCTATTATTAGGTTCCTTTAGGAAGACCCCTGGACGTAATTAATTTGTATTTCTTTTCAATGAGCCCGAAGGCATTTAAATAGATTGTATTAAAATAGTAGTTTTGACTAGTACTTATACTGTTTCCGCCTTCACCACGTAGAGGTAGGTAGGTAGGTAAGTACTCGTAATTTATTTTATTTACGAATTTTTATTATTAATGCACTTTCATTTCAATTAATAATCAAGATTTTTTAAAGAATTGATTAAAGTAAGTACTTACTTACATGGATATTTCAATAAATTCTAAAGAAATTTTTTTATTTGAATTCTCAAGATATTAAGTATAAGAAGTTTGTAAAAAGTATAATATCGCGCTGTGTGGTGTTGGTGTGGTTAAGTATGGTTCTAATTCAAATGATCTTTCTCAATATCTGGAATACTTAAACAAATAGTGCTCACCCGCTGAACAACCTTCCTTAGGCCGCTATATTCGTATATCTTAAACTTTATCAGTTAAGGGCTGGGCTCTTGAGGGACATCAGATGTAGGTACCAGACTTTAGATTATTGTAGGTCAATAAAAAATACTAATCACGCTGAACAACTTTCCTTAAGACGCTATCAGCCAAACGTGAGATAATTACGCACAATAACATACATGAATGTACATTAATGTACACACGACAGCCCATCAAGTTATACAGTTGAACTGCGATAACAGCTTTTATTACGTAGGGCATAAAGGCGGTCTCAAGGTCAACAATTATAGTCTGATTTGCCGCCGTGTGTACTACATGACGAAATCATAATGACGAAATTCTTTTTGAATGACATGCTAATGCAATAGTTATACTGTTGACCTCCTTTTTTGAAGTCGGTTAAAATACTAAAACATTTTCCTAAATGTAACAAATAGGTACCTACCTAAGTACTTTTCTGAAAACCGCATCTCGCGGATAAACATACATACTTACATACGGGTCAAACTGAGAACCTCCTTTTTTGAAGTCGGTTAAAATACTAAAACCTTCTCGTAAATGTATTAAATAGGTAGTTTTCTGAAAACCGCATCTCACGGACAAACATTCATACATGCTGGTCAAACTGAGAACCTCCTCTTTTGAAGTCGGTTAAAATACAAAAACCTTCTAAATGTAACAAATAGATACTTTTCTGAAAACCGCATCTCGCGGATAAACATACATACTTATATACGGGTCAAACTGAGAACCTCCTTTTTTGAAGTCGGTTAAAATACTACAACCATCTCCTAAATGTATTAAATAAGTAGGTAGTTTTCTGAAAACCGCATCTCACGGACAAACATTCATACATGCTGGTCAAACTGAGAACCTCCTTTTTTGAAGTCGGTTAAAATACTAAAACCTTCTCGTAAATGTAACAAATACTTTCATGAGAACCGCATCAAAATCGGTTCAGCCAAACGCGAGATAATCGCGAACAAACTACCTACCTACTTTATTTACTATACCTTGAAAAAAAGTACCTACTTACTTAGGTAGGTAGGTACCTACTAAAATCGACTCGTCTCTCAACTATCTCCGATGAGACTCGAATCCACGACCTTTCACTGTCCGGGCGAATGCTCTAACCACTGAGCTACGGAGCCATTGTTTTTTCTGATAAGTACTTCATTTTCAATGTTTATTAAAATAGGTATTATTTTCTTCTTATGTACGGTCGAACCAATTGAATCGCAACCCATTTTGCTAATTTGTTTGAAAACGCAAAACTATAAAGGTAAATTAAATGTCAATGTCAACAAGTTTGAGTTTCAATAATTATCTGTTTTAAAAAATGAACTTTCGGTGGGTAAACTAATCGATTAGTTCGACTGTAACTGCGTTACTGTACTTTAATTAAAAACTATAAAAAGCTTGTTCGGGTAAAGTTATATTGGGTAGGTAGGGTACAACAGTCAAACTACTTGAATCGTGAATCGTGATTGGTTCGTGGCGTGACCCACCATAAACCGCTCGCACCCGCCCGCACACGGGAGCCCGGAACGGAGAAACGGGAGGCGCTAGAACATCGTTTCACATCACACAACGCGGGTCGGTCCGTACGGCCCGACTATTGGTACTTAATCTACCGAATCCGGTGTGTGAAAGAGCTGTGTAACCAGCCTAACAGATTTTAAAATTCTGTAAGGTTGCGATTTAAACTTGTTGACATTGACACTGACTTTTATAGTTTTGACGCTTGCAAACAAATTATTAGTAAAATAGGTCATGACATGATTCAATTGGTTCGACTGTACCTACCTTATCACCTAATCATCGCATCGGCAAGTTGCATTGCAACGCGTGCGTGTTCATGTTCATGTACGCTACGCAACCCAGTAAAGTAGCACTCAATAAAAAATAAGTCTTACGTATACTATTTTTAAAGTTTGAATTCGCATATATACGCGGTTACTAGCGCCACCTTTTGTCCAGGGGCTTAAAACAGTTCGTTACATGACTAACGCTATCTGTTGACGGGAAGCGAAAAACGGGCTCGGTTTACAAAGCATAGCTCCCTTCAATAGCGACCTCTAGCGAAATAAAAGAGGAAACTAAACTGCCCGCAAGTTTTTGCCCGCTAGGAACGGTCACATTTCTTGTATGGGATGAGGCATCTGTACTAGTATAGTATTATATTATCTGTGGTATGACTTAACATTACTACACTACACCGTCTCAAACTATGGCGCATTTATTAGAATATCCCCCACCGTATGCAGCAAGCCAGCTAACTTGGCGACTGATAATGCAGTTGCCGTCGCCCGATACTGGGAAGGGCAGATATAAATTAATAGGGCTAATTGAACCATTGACTCGATGAAGAAGATAGCTCAAACTGTATGGTTGTAGAGTTCCGTAGCCGAATGGCAAACGGAACCCTTGCTATCACGCTCGTCAACGACGCTGACGCCACCATCGACCTCCCGCACAACTACTGGTCAGTGTATAGCTAACATAACTGTCACACAGGGGGATTGCATCCTACCTAGTGCAGGCAACAGTTCTCTCTAATTACAGTGGCTACCCTAAAAACCATAAAGTTGGAGTTTTCATATGACAAGTCTTGCAGCTCGTGCACGCTACGTAACCCTCTGTCAGCCAACCTGTGCCTCGCCTGCAAGACGCCGCCCGTGCCCAACCATACATGAAACTGAAATTAATAATATATTTTTCATCAAACCTATACGAGAGGGGTGTCTTTAGAAAGGTCTTCAAAAATGACATTGAAGTTCCAAATATCAATATTTTCTCAAAGTCAATCGTTTGAAAGATAGACACTACCAAAGTGATTCCGAGTGGCGGATTTTAACATGCAGAACTTAACATTAAAACACTCTTTTACGGATTCAATCACGCGTATCATCATGTCAGCCGAACGACGCCCACTACTGGGCATAGGCCTCCCCCAAGGATCTCCACAATGATCGGTCCTGCGCGCGTATATTATAAGGTACATAATAAGTACTTTATTTTTAGTTGTGATTTTAATACATCTATACTAATATTATAAAGAGGAAAGATTTGTATTTTTGTATGTAACGAATAAACACAAAAAGTACTGGACCGATTTAGAAAATTCTTTCACCGTTAGAAAGCTACAGTCTTCCCGAGTGATATAGGCTATATTTTATCCCGATATTCCCACGGGAACGGGTACCACGACGAATAAACTCAAAAAGTACTGGACCGATTTAGAAAATTCTTTCACCGTTAGAAAGCTACAGTCTTCCCGAGTGACATAGGTTATATTTTATCCCGATATTCCCACGGGAACGGGTACCACGACGAATAAACTCAAAAAGTACTCGACCGATTTAGAAAATTCTTTCACCGTTAGAAAGCTACAGTCTTCCCGAGTGGTATAGGCTATATTTTATCCCGATATTCCCACGGGAACGGGTACCACGACGAAAAAACTCAAAAAGTAATGGACCGATTTAGAAAATTCTTTCAACGTTAGAAAGCTACAGTTTTCCCGAGTGACAAAGGCTATATTTTATACCGATATTCCCACGGGAACGGGTACCACGACGAATAAACTCAAAAAGTACTCGACCGATTTAGAAAATTCTTTCACCGTTAGAAAGCTACAGTCTTCCCGAGTGACAAAGGCTATATTTTATACCGATATTCCCACGGGAACGGGTACCACGACGAATAAACTCATAAAGTACTCGACCGATTTAGAAAATTCTTTCACCGTTAGAAAGCTACAGTTTTCCCGAGTGACAAAGGCTATATTTTATACCGATGTTCCCACGGGAACGGGTACCACGACGAATAAACTCAAAAAGTACTGGACCGATTTAGAAAATTCTTTCACCGTTAGAAAGCTACAGTTTTCCCGAGTGACAAAGGCTATATTTTATACCGATATTCCCACGGGAACGGGTACCACGCGGGTGAAACCGCGGGCGGCCGCTAGTTTTAAATAATAATACAGAGCTTTATTACGAGTGACATAAGTGCTATTTTCGTATGCCAGGTGTTGCAGCTCGTGCACGCTGCGTAACCCTCTGTCAGCCAGCCTGTGCCTCGCCTGCAAGACGCCGCCCGTGCCCAAGCACGGCGTGCCCGGCTCGTCAAACGAGAACCACAGGGTTCCTGGTGAGTTGTAGAATTAATTGATAGTTCATTACTTATTTATATTGAAAGTGATAATTAAAGTTTAAAATATTCTGTAATTGTTATCGTAAGACCTTCCCCACACTACTTATGACTATACAGTTTGACAGGTATTATACGAAGAGGCATTGCCTAAAATTGGCGTCTTTTTTTTGTCTCGCGGCCATTAACAAAATGGTTGAATATCAATTTTTGATAGTACAACAAACAATATTTGCCAAGACAGTATAGCTGTAAACTCAGGTAGAACCAAGTTAGAACCATCCGTCCGTATATTGAACATTTTTAAAAACTTCGATAAACTTAATAATAAAATCGAAAAAGCTTCGATAAAAAATACCACTAGAAAAACCATCACGAACTAAGACAACGCAGATATTGGACCGACTGACAACACCTACAATCTTAAGCCAAAAGTGTCAAGAATTAATAGAAATAAGAACGCATTATTGATGTAATGTATCACTTGATGTAATTTAATTGTATAGATTGTAAAGAAATTCTACATTTCATTCAAATGTAGAATATCAATTACGACCTACTTACTCGGCACATGAGTGTAAGCAACGTTTACGAGCCAGGGACCGTACTCTGAAACGCTAATCCGAAACTTCGGTTAGCCCCGCCCCTTTCACTTGATTCTGTCCCAACTAGAGAGTGAGAGGGACGGATATACCGAAGTTTCGGGCTTAACGTTTCAGAGTAGGCCCTCAGGTGGCGAGTTAACTTGGCAATTCATAAGTTTTCGTGAAAACGGCCATAAGTATTAGACTTTAAGTCGAGTCTTTTGAAGAATGTTTGTAAAAGATGTATTATTTTATTTGTAGGTCGTAGTCCATCGCCAAGAAGAAGTACTAGACATACACCAGCTTTACCGAGGCGTGGGGCTAGACACAAAACGCCACCACCGGAACCTAAGTAAGGATGATGAGATTTAATTGTTTTTGATAATTATTTTTGACAACTATAAAAAAATACATATTTGTGATTGAAACTGGCTTTCAGGACTAAATTTTCTAATGTCACGTCAATTGGAACTACTGCTATGCTTGTCCAATCTTTGTCCAAAGTCCTCGAATTTCCAATAGCCAATTATTAAATTAACTTCGAACATTGAACCAGTGAACCTTGCAATAAAGTCCCTATTTTCTACGTTTGACATTAATTCAAGCTATTGCCAATGCAATTTAGTTTAAAATTAAGGGGGCTTTCCCGCTGTTTTGGATTGGGTCTCCTTGTCAAATAGAAATGTTTTAAGATTAGTGATTAAAAATATAGAATGCCGTTGTGTTGTAAATGAAAAAAAAAAATACATTTATTAGTGCAAGCTGAGCTTTGAAATATGGCTAGTGGCTTTAGGTTTAACTGTATCTCTCCCTCTCCAGGGTGGAGAGAGTAGAGTGGGGTTGCACGGAGTGTACATACGTGAATACTGCAAGCGCACCCGCGTGCGACATGTGTCAATCGCCGCGCGCTCGATTGCTGCCTGCCGCCGCGCCGCCCGCGCCGGAGTGTGACCGTAAGTTACTGTACGAGGGGTGTTCATTAAGTAATGAGAATGACATATATACTGTTTGGTAAGAGAAGAAAGAAATACTGGCAGGCATTGCTCATTTATTAACAATATTAAAAAAAGAAAACAGTTTTCGCTTCTCTTTTGTTTTTTTGATGTAAGTAGTCATTGTTTAAACGTGTTCTCGAAAATGGAGAAAATTGAAGTTCGCGCGAAAAGTTTAAGCACAGAATATAAAATAGTACTAAGGTACAGAAGGCGCAATCTGCAAACTCATTCAAATAAAAATAAATAAAGTCCAATTCCGGTCGCTTTGTCATCGCTTGCTTACTGTTATAATAATCTAAAGTTCGCGCATGCAAGCAAAACTGTATCCAACAGCTGCTACGCGCGAGAGTTTCTATTTCTATGAAAGTCTCAAACAGCTCGCTCGTTGGTTAGGGTTGCGAGCGACTTGCGAGTTCGGTTTTGTTGTTTCGTTTGTACTTTCTTTTATTTAGACACCCGTAAACACAACAGTATATTTTATAAGAATGTTTAGTAGTCATTGTTCGGTGCACAAAAATCACAGAAATGATCGATCGTTTTACGCGTAACGTGGAGCGTACGAGCCGAGCGGCATCCTTCTGCCATACGCCTGCCCGGCAGGCGCCGGGCAGGCGTATGGCAGAAGTATCGGGCCGGATTCCCGGAGGCGCGGGTTCGAATCCCGCCTGAAAGCTACTTATAGGGCTCGTGGTTTTTTACTATCACATTTTTCCTTTACTTACAAAATTGAATTGTGAATGCATACAAAAAAATAAAAATCTTAATAAATTATTTTTTAGCGACCTGCATTTTTTTACCTACTAAAAATCACTAAAACTTCAAAATTTTTTTTTTACACATTAGTTACAATTACAACAACTCGATCAGAATGTATGGAACAGCAATTTTTTGTTGAGTTGCAGAGTTGACCGCATATATTATATTCAACAGCTGATTCAGACGGCGAGCAGCAAGAGAGCACTCCGATGGAAATCCTTCGGCTACGCGAGGAAAGTCACGCGTGGACGCAGTGGCAAGAAGTACTAGCGCAGTGCGCCGCTGTAAGTATCATTCTAACATTATTGTAATTCTGTATGTTTGTATGTCGACTAGACATGTGCGCCGATGCCGAAATCTTCGGCGGCGGTGTGGAGGTAAAAATTGGTCGGCGGCGGCGTAAATGGCGGCGTAAACGGCGTCATAAATAATGGCAGCCTGCCCCCTTATTCACGAACCGTCGGAAACGCTCCTGACAGCGGAATGTATGCCCTTTCTCTGTCACTCACTAAAGAATAGACAAAGACAAAGCACAGAATTCAAATCCGATTCCGTTTCCGACGGTTCGTGAATGGCGCTGATACAGTTTTCATACAAATTGACATAAATACGGAATCGCGATAGTTTGCGTTTGCTTGACATAAAAACTTACACTAGGGGTACAGGGGGCTGAATAACTCGATAGAACATGGTTTAAGAAACTAGAAAATCGCTTTATGTAATAAAAATTTATAAAAGCAACGAAAATGACAATCAAATCATCATCATTATCATCATCAGCCACCCACTGCTGGGCATAAGCCTCCCCCAAAGATCTCCACAACGATCGGTCATGCTTGGTCCGCATCCAGCGGCTTCCCGGGACCTTGACTAGATCGTCGGTCCAACTTGTAGTGTAGGGGGCCTGCCCACGGAACGTCGTCGGTAGGTACGCGGTCGCCATACGAGAACCTTTCCGCCTCAACGGCCATCGGTTCTCCGCGCTATGTGTTCTCCCAATGCCACTTCAGCTGAGCAATCCTTCGAGCGATGTCGGTTGTTTTAGTTCTGGAGATCTCATCATTTCTGATTCGATCTCGCAGGGAAATCAACCAAATCACCAAGCATCGTTCTCTCCATTGCTTGCTGGGTGACCTAGCCTTCTTATAAGACCCATAGTAAAAGACCACGTCTCACTTCCATATGTCATAACTGGCAACACCCACTGTTCAAAGACCTTAGTCTTGAGACATTGAAGAATTTTGGACGCGAATATATGCCGAAGCTTCCCGAACGCTGCCCATCCGAGCTGGGTTGGACGAGAGATCTCTTTCTCAAAGTTGGACTTACCTAACTGGACTGTCCCAGGTAAACATAGTGGTCAACAACTTCGAGTGAAATGTTCTCAATATTAACTGGAGGGGGTGCAAAATGGGCATTGGACATGATTTTCGTCTTATCCATGTTCATCCTAAGACCCACTCTTTGGGAAGCATTACTGAGATCTTCGAGCATTGAGTTCAGGCCTTCCAAGGTCACAGCCATAAGAACTACATCATCGGCAAATCGCAGTTCATTATTTTCCGACGACATCTTGACACTAACTCAATACGGAATGAAATGAACATGTGCGCTAAGAAGAGAGAGAACGCTGGACATTTTGCGAATTGGACATTATGCGCCTAAACGATGGCGAACCAGGCAGAAGGCAGTGGTTTGCTAAGCACCGAGCGGTCGAATATCGCTCGCCATTCGCGCCGTTTACGCCGATTTTTCTGACCGGTCAGCGGCGTCGAGTACTGATCGGCGGCGGCGGTCATCGGCGCGGCGCGGCGCACACGTCTAATGTCGACCTCCGTGGCCGAGTGGTGTACGCACTGGATTTCAAAGTGTCGCTATCTCTGGAGGCACCGGTTTCGATTCCCGGTCGGGTAAATATTGAAAACGAACTTTTCAATATTTCCTCGGGTCTGGGTGTATGTGGAATACCCGTCGCGTCGTTGTTTCCAATTTCTGTATTGGAACTATGTATGTGATAGTGTCCAATATTTATTTATTGAGTTTTGTTTTCTTTCTTGTTTTAGTCGGTTTGAATATTTTTTGTCTTTTCTTATTACGGTGCTTTTCCTATGTCTGTTCTTCTTTTCAACTTATATGTTTTATACTGTGGTAGCTAAATAAGTGGCGATTCAAATCACTTCTTATAACGTCAATTGAAAAAAAAATGAATAAAAATTTAAATAAGTTGGCCCTACTTGGGTAAGATTTGTCCCGAAGTAAAATAATATTGTCTACTTTAATATCTGTTCCGTAGTAAGTAAGTCCAGACATTATATTATCTGTGGTCCAGATCTTTCTTTTTTGCCTTTTCTTATCTTATCGTTTTACGGCCAGAATTAATAACCTATCCACACATAGGGATAGGTGCGATCCAGATTAGTTGCTAGGCAACACTTAGCAACACCCTAGCAACTGTCGTTAATTCTTTGTTAATATCAAGTGTTGCATAGCAGCTATCTGGATCGCACCTATCCCTATCTGTAGATAGGTTATTAATTCTGGCCGTTAGACTTTATTTTTTTTTCCTTTTCAGAGCGGCGAGCCTTACGTAGACGATTCGTTCCCCGCTTCCTCCCGCTCTCTATACTACAACGGTTCCGGCGAAAGTGGCGCCGCCGCGCGGTGGCTACGACCGAGTCAGATACATACTGATGCTGACCACCGCACTCCGTGGGTCGTGTTCCGGGACCCGCGACCGTCGGACATATCGCAAGGTTGGTATACAGGTGTCCCAGAATATGTGAATCGAATAGGCTACTTGACCCTTTTTTTATTCGTGTCCTAAGCGATTTATAATTGTCCTATTACACCAAAAAAATGTATTTATTAATATTTTAAAACATAAAAACCTACAAAACTTTATTTTAAAATTTCGCTTTTTATTAACCGGTAAAAACGCTCTTCGCCATGTTCTGACGTCATAAAATTTGTAACCACTTGACAGTGTTAGTAAGTAAGTAAGTAAGTAAGTAAGTAATTATTTATTTGCTTGAATATGGTTACATTTCGATCTTAAATAAACATTTTCCAACATATCCTATCGTAAATTCGATGTGCAAATATTTTATTCAGAAATATAATTATGATTTTAATGTAAATAAAATTAATATCAATGCAAACTAAAAATATTATTGTGTTGACAGTGTCAAGTGGTTGTTTACTTACCTTAGGGTAGTTCCACTTATCAAAGACCTTTGTCCAATATGCATTTGATCACAGAAATTGGACGACTTTGACGTTTAATTTTATACATTCAACATCCAATTACTTTGATCAAATGTATATTGGACAAAGATCTTTAATATGTGGAATACACCCTTACTAATATGTAGCAAAAGTGAAATTGACGTTTATTTGTTTACAAATTTAGAAATCCAATGACGTCACAACATGGACGATAGTGTTTTCATCAGTTCAAATACAAAAAATATTTTTCAATTTATTTTTTCTTATTCATCTTGTACTTTTATTTCATGATATCGCTATATTACGTTTTCCTAAGCCAAATACTAAAGGAAATATTCATTCGATGTATCAAATTAAATATGAGTCAAGTAGCCTATTGTCCTGGCAGATACCTTGGATAATGATATCTCAATGGCGCTAAATTTAAGACTTAAAATAAGTAAAATCGAAAAGCCTGAATTTTTGTACGATTTAAAAGTAAGATTTTTCTCGTCTTAGTTAAAAAAGTACGACATTTTCCTGTCTTTCGACGATAGAGGGCGCTAGCGTATCATTTAGGGTATTTTTTTTTAATCTAAGGGTAGACTAAACCAAACTTTCTTGGATAGACAAAAAAAAAACATTTTTTCTCCATAGGTGTCCTCGGCAACTGCTGGCTCCTCTCAGCATTGGCAGTGCTCGCTGAGCGATCATCGCTCGTTCGCGGAGTGGTGGTGCGGGGGGAACCCAGCGTTGGGGCCTACCAGCTGCGGCTGTGTAAAGACGGCCGGTGGCTGACTGTGACCGTGGATGACCTGCTGCCGGCCAATAAGAAGGGGCACTTGGTCTACTCGCAGGTAAGAACGCTATCAACTAGGACTATACATGACATTACGTGTCGTCCGCGTGGCTGCTGAGGCCACACTACCGCGCGGCGTCGATTCCGGTCATATTTATACGCGCGTGAAGCGATCGTCAAATGTTTACCCAGCTATTTGTCACTGTACTCGCTGAGCGTTCATTGCTGAGGCCAACGTTGGGGCCTACCAGCTGCGGCTGTGTAAAGACGGCCGGTGGCTGACTGTGACCGTGGACGATCTGCTGCCGACCAATAAGAAGAGGCATTTGGTCTACTCACAGGTAAGGACACTATCAAACTAAGACCATGCACGACATAACGTGTCGTCCGCGTGGCTGCTCAGGCCACACTGCCGCGCGGCGTCGATTCCGGTCATATTTATACGCGCGTGAAGCGATCGTCAAATGTTTACCCAGGTCACTGTACTCGCTGAGCGTTCATCGCTCGCCGGCTGAACGTACCTAAACTGCGGAGTGACACCCCCCTGACTATGGCCCGTATTCTAGAAAGACACTCAAGTGGAGATCTCTTCTCATGTATAGTTAGTTTGGCCTATGTGTCGTCCGCGTGGTTGCTCAGGCCACACTGCCGCGCGTCCTCGAATGCGATCATACTTATACGTGCGTGGAATGATCGTCGATTGTTTACCCAGCTAAAGTCACTGTGCTCGCTGAGCGTTCATTGTTGAGCCCAGTGTGGGGGCCTACCAGCTGCGGCTGTGTAAGGATCGCCGGTGGCTGACTGTGACCGTGGACGACCTTCGGCCGGCTGATAAGAGGGGGCACTTGGTCTACTCACAGGTAAAAAATTAACTATGGAATCCAGTATCTGACTTACTTACCGAGTGTTGGGGCATATCAGCTGCGATTGTGTGAAGATTAAGATGGTCGTTGGTTGACCATCACTGGAAACGACCTACTGCTGGCCAATAAGAAAGCATTTGGTCTACTCGCAGGAGAGGAAACTATCAAACTAAAGCCACGAAAGTCATGACGTGTTGCCCGCACGGCAGCTGACGACAGACTGGCGCGTGACGTGGCTTCCTATAAGTGTTTATCCGTAACCACGCATTATGGACATCGTTCTTGTTTTTATGCTGTGGTGACGAACTATTCCAAAGCACTGGTTCATTTTCGTATAGATGTAAAATCTCGAATATTAGATTGTTCGTCCACTCCATAATGTGTGCGTGTACGCGCGCGCGCTATCTCAGGTGAAATGAACCGACGCAGACGCGCCCCTACAGGCCGCGACAGGCCCCGCCGCGCCGGGCCGCGCCACGCCTTTGAACTTACCCACTCCCGACGGATCGGGCGGGCGACGACAGGCGACCACAGGCCTCATCGGATGTGACCGTTCCCACGGCCTTAGATATTTTGTAAATACTTTAGATTTTAAGTTACAAATTTTGTCCCCTTTTCAGCATTTTTTTTACTTTTAGATGTTGAATTTTTAACCTATCTGCTAGCAAAATTTTAGCCAAATCAGTCTAGCTGTGGAGAAGAAAATATTTAACTTTTTGGCCTAAGTGCTAGCTCTATAACCCAATGTTGGGACATACAAGTTACGACTGTGCAAGGGCAGCCGATGGCTGACCGTCTCTGTGGACCTGCTGCCGGCCAATAAGTAGGGGCATTTGGTCTACTCGCGGGTAAGGACACAAAATATAACTGTCGGATTCATGACATGTCACCCACGCGGCGGCTCACACCAAACTGGTGCGAGGCATCGAGTCCGGTCATATTTATATGCGGCGAGGCGATCGTCCAAATTTTAATGCATCGTCGTAACTTTTCAACCATCTGCCGCGTACTAAACTTCAGTGACTGAAGAATATACGCTTAAGCGGAACAGAGCATAATTAGGGCCTAATTTCCTAATTCCTAGATCAAGCTGAGGACCTTTCTAAATTTCATCCTAAATCAGGATTTACGGAACGAGAAAGGCAACTTTCAATAATTTTATTATACTTCCTTGTCTACTTATACTCTTGTTGTATAAATATACATGAATTTGTTTAACTCCTCTGCCTGTACAAGCTTCTACAAAACCAATATATGTATTGCGCTGTCTATACTATACGGATACATACCATCTGTGGCTGTGGGCAATACGTTAGAGAAGTATATGGTACAAACTGAAATCAACTTTAGCTAATAAGAATACATTTGTTGCAGGCGAAGAGAAAACAACTTTGGGTGCCTTTAATAGAGAAAGCGGTCGCGAAGTTACACGGGTGCTACGAGGCGCTGGTCTCGGGTAGAGCTATTGAGGGTAAGCAGTTTCCCGATTTATATTCTAGATTGAAATGGATGCCTTTATATAGGTTTATTGAAATTTGTATGGTACTCACCTTAAGGGAATGTAAAATTTGCATTTACTTGCAGGGCTGGTGGTTTTTTACAATCACAATTTTTCCTCATCTTACAGATTAGCATTGTGAATGCATAAAAATAATTTGAAATCTTAATTTTGTTTGTTCTCCAGGGTTGTGTACGCTAACAGGGGCCCCCTGCGAATCAGTATCGTTGCAAGCGGGCGGCGCCGGCGGGGGCGCGGGGGGCGGGGCACCCCTAGAACAACTTGATAGAGACTTGGTGTGGGCACAACTGCTGTCCTCGAGGCAGGCTTGCTTCCTCATGGGGGCCAGCTGTGGCGGCGGCAATATGAAGGTAAACTTAATTAGATGACATCTAGGGCGATGAACGCTAAAGCCAGATTGACATTGATCCAGTAGCTCGATCCAGTGTCATTGGGTTGCGGCGAGGGATTGGCACTGGATCAATGTAAACGTGTTTTACTGGACGCTGTACTGGATTGAAACATGTTTACATTGATCCAGTGCCAATCCAGTGTCGCAATCCAGTAAAACTGGATCGAGCTACTGGATCAATGTAAATCTGGCTTAACAGGGGTGCCTTGTTAATAAGTATTGTTACAAGCGGGCGGCGCGGCGGGTGTGGCACCCCTAGAACAACTCGATAGAGACGGTGTGGGCACAACTGCTTTCTTCGAGGCAGGCTTGCTTCCTCATGGGGGCCAGCTGTGGCGGCGGGAACACGAAGGTAAACTTAATTAATAACATCTAGGACTGTGGACATCTAGGCTAACAGGGGTGCCTTGTGAATCAGTATTGTTACAAGTAAGCGACGCCGGCGGGGGTGCGGAGGGTGGTTGCATCTCTAGAACAACTCGATAGAGACTTAGTGTGGGCACAACTACTATCCTCGCGGCAGGCCTGCTTCCTCATGGGGGCCAGCTGTGGCGGCGGCAATATGAAGGTAAACTTAATTGGATGATATCTAAGGCTGTGAACGCTAACAGGGGTGCCTTGTGAATCAGTATCGTTACAAGCGGGGGCGCGGGGGGTGGGGCACCCCTAGAACAACTCGATAGAGACTTGGTGTGGGTACAACTACTGTCCTCGAGGCAGGCCTGCTTTCTCATGGGGGCCAGCTGCGGTGGCGGCGGGAACATGAAGGTAACTTGTGTGAAAGTCGCTAGGCTAGTATTCAAAATGTATAATAATATGAAACTTATTTAAATTTGAAATACCTGCAGATACCAGTGTTTTATTTACCCAACTTATTGGCAAATTTTTATAAAGACGTCTCGACCGCTTTTTTACGTTTTTATAATAATAAGTAATCTGCAGTTAACACTAGCATGATCTTAATACTCGTATATTGTCAATTTTGTTCCATCATTCAATTCCGAATCGATAGCCTTAAAAATTTCAAAGTTGTAAGTATAAGAAATTTTTATAGTTTTATAAAGCCTGACCTAATATTTTTGAAATGAAATGAAAGACATTTACTGACACATCACGAGTTCACATTACACACAATTTACATACAATTACAACAAGAAATAATATTAAAAACAATTTTATTAACTCAATGATGGGCCAATCAGGACCCTCAGCAATGTTGTTGCTCGATGAAAAAGGTCACTCTATGTGTCCCACAGGTAGACGAAGAAGAATACCAACGCTTAGGCCTCCGCCCCCGGCACGCGTACTCAGTCCTGGACGTGGTCGAAGTGGCCGGGCCCACTCGGCTGCTCCGCCTTCGGAACCCTTGGGGCCACTACACGTGGCGCGGCGCGTGGGCGCACGGCTGCCCGCGGTGGACCGACGACGCCAGGAGGGCGGTGCAGGCTCACTCCGGGAGCTCGGACGCCGATAGGGACCAGGGGGTGTTCTGGATCAGCTTCGATGATGTGCTCAAGTAAGTTTTAGATATGTTTTCTGTAGTGAAAGTTACAGGTCACAGCGCCTAAAGCGAAAAAGAAGCGGTAAGTTAGTGTGGTAAGTAAGATAAGTTTGATGGGATTACATTTCAGGTTGATGGAAATCTTCAGATTAGATAGAAAGGATCACTTTTCAAGTTGACGAATTCACGAGGATTCACTGATTTTACTATACTTGTTTGTATGCTACCTATCTGACAGACGATATTAGTTTCTGGTGATACTATAGTCCTTCTGTAGCCCCCAGCTTCGACGTATATTACTTTCCCCCTTGCGCTTATAGACACTTTTGAGTGCGCCAGCTAATGATGTGATAGAAGCATCGGTCTATAAGCTACTAGAGTAGAGAGCGCCCACTCGTCTGCTCCGGCTGCGGAACCCTTGGGGCCACTACACGTGAGATAAAACATCTGTAGCAACGACCTTTAAGCTACTAGACTAGAGAGCGCCCACTCGGCTGCTTCGCCTGCGGAACCCTTAAGGCCACTACACGTGAGATAAAACATCTGTAGAAGCATCGATATATAAGCTACTAGAGTAGAGAGCGCCCACTCGTCTGCTCCGCCTTCGGAACCCTTGGGGCCACTACACGTGGCGCGGCGCGTGGGCGCACGGCTGCCCGCGGTGGACCGACGACGCCAGGAGGGCGGTGCAGGCCCACTCCGGGAGCTCGGACGCTGATAGGGACCAGGGGGTATTCTGGATCAGCTTCGACGATGTGCTCAAGTGAGTTTTGGATACGTTCTCTATAGTGAAAGTTACAGGTCTCAGTTTTAAGAGCGAAAAAGAAGCGGTAAGTAAGTGTGTTATGTCAAATTAGTTTGATGGGATCACATTTCAGGATTACGAAATTCACTTGCTAGCACCGATTTTACTATAAGTACCTATCTGGCAGGCGATATTAGTTCTATAGTTCTACTGTAGCTCCCAGTTTCGACGCATATTGATTACTACTTTGCGCTAAGAGACACTTTTGAGTGCTCCATCTTATGATGAGATAGAAGCATCGGTGTATAAGCTACTAGAGTAGAGAGCGCCCACTCGTCTGCTCCGGCTGCGGAACCCTTGGGGCCACTACACGTGGCGCGGCGCGTGGGCGCACGGCTGCCCGCGGTGGAACGACGACGCCAGGAGGGCGGTGCAGGCCCACTCCGGGAGCTCGGACGCTGATAGGGACCAGGGGGTGTTCTGGATCAGCTTCGACGATGTGCTCAAGTGAGTTTTAGATATGTTTTCTATAGTGAAAGTTACAGGTCACAGTGCATAAAGCGAAAAAGAAAAGGTAAGTTAGTGTGTTAAGTCAGATTAGTTTGATGGGATCACATTTCAGGTTGATGGAAATCTTCAGATTAGTTAGAAAGGATATCTTTTCAGGTTGACGGAATTCACTAGCAGGCACCGATTTTACTATACTTGTAGTGTACTACCTGTCTAGCAGGCGACATCAGTTTCTAGTCCTGTTGTAGCCCCCAGCTTCGACGCCTATTGCTTTCACCCTTGCGCTTATAGACACTTTTGAGTGCTCCAGCTGATGATGTGATAGAAGCATCGATCTATAAGCTACTAGAGTAGAGAGCGCCCACTTGGCTGCTCCGGCTGCGGAACCCTTGGGGCCACTACACGTGGCGCGGCGCGTGGGCGCACGGCTGCCCGCGGTGGAACGACGACGCCAGCCGGCCTAGCATGACCAGCTTTTATCACGCGATATGATATGGTACGGCATGCCGTCTTGCTTACACCTTAGTGGGGTGAGCAAGACGGCATGCCGTACTATATCATATCGCGTGATAAAAGCCGCTCATGCTAGGCTGGCAGGAGGGCGGTGCAGGCCCACTCCGGGAGCTCAGACGCTGATAGGGACCAGGGGGTGTTCTGGATCAGCTTCGACGATGTGCTCAAGTGAGTTAAAGATATGTTATCTATAGAGAAAGTTACAGGTTACCGTGCCTAGAGCGAGAAAGAAGCGGTAAGTTAGTGTGGTAAGACAGATTGGTTTAATGGGATCACATTTCAGGTTGATGGAAATCTTCAGATTAGTTAGAAAGGAACACTTTTCAGATTGATGGAATTTACTAGCAAGCACTGATTTAACTATACTTGTATGTATTATACCTATTTGGCAGGCGATATTAGTTTTTATAGTCCTTTTGTAGCTCCCAGCATCGACGCATATTGCGTACGTATAAATATAGTACGTCACGCTCACACAGTTTTCTTGAGACGGCTTCGGTCATCTCACCTGTCATTGCGCTGTCGCAGGTCCTTGTACGAGATTCTTCGTGCTCCGCAACTGTACTTAATCTAATTTCAAACCCTTACAGAATCTTAAAATATTTTTCAGTAAAACACATATTTTTCTCTTTCTCAGGTACTTCGACTGCATAGACATTTGCAAGGTGCGAGTGGGATGGCACGAGGTGCGTCTAGCTGGCATCCTGCCGCCCATGTCCTCCACCAGGCACCTAACCTGTCTACTACTCACTGCCACACAACCCACCGAAGTAGATTTCACTTTATTCCAAGAAGGACAGAGGTGAGCATTCATCATCATCAGCCATTTATTGTCCCCACTGCTGTGGCACTAGTTTTCCTTATGGGTGGATGAGGAGAATGGGCCATGACCCACCACGCGGGCCCAGTGCGGATTGTGGGTATTAACGACTTCAAATGCAGCCGGGACCAACTTTTTAGCGTGCCTTCTGAACACAGATCACCTGTATTTAGCAAGCTACATAGAAGCCTTATCTATACTCATATTATAAAGAGGAAAGATTTGATTGTTTGTTTGTTTGTTTGCATCGAATAGGCTCCGAAACTACTGGACCGATTTAGAAAATTCTTTCACCATTAGAAAGCTACATTCTTCCAGAGTG
The DNA here is from genome assembly GCA_949710035.1 of Crambus lathoniellus. Taxonomy (NCBI): domain Eukaryota; kingdom Metazoa; phylum Arthropoda; class Insecta; order Lepidoptera; family Crambidae; genus Crambus; species Crambus lathoniellus. Next base: position 5,222,997 of record OX453312.1, read on the forward strand.
ACATAGGCTGTATTTTATCCCGATATTCCCACGGGAACTGGTACTACGCAGGTGAAACCGCGAGGATCCGCTAGTGACAAATATTTTGTTCTAATTCAATATTGTCGGTGGGTGACAATAAACATTAAGTTTGTTATAGAGTCGGATTAGTGATATGAAACTTCTATTATGGATTCCACCCTGAACTCCTTTGAATCCCTTCGGTGTTCAGAATGAGAAGCAGTGGCGAATGGTCGAAATGTGGTGAAGGTAAGCAAGACCAAAAAACACGAGATGCAAGCGTCTAGCATTTCTTCAGAAAATAAGGAACTAAGGTTCGGTTGCTTGAAGCTTGGTTACGCCAACTTTAGGGTTAAATTATGGTTAAAGTAAAATTAACCGGCGGTCAAAGAACAATGGCCATTATAGCCCTGATATTTTTTAGATTGTATAATAATAAATGCTATTGGATAAAATAGCTAAAAAATCAACAAATCGAACCATGCTATTTATGTTCCCATTCAAGGCCAACAACGAAAAATACATAATTGTGTTTTCTTCATAAAATAGTGACAAAGTTAAGGATTATGAACGCACTCTAAAGGTCAAAGTGTTCCGATGGTGTTCCGTTACACTTTTGATCTTTATTCGATAATGTGATGCTTATAACTTCTGCTTCAAACAATGATTTCATATTAATTCTAGGAAGCATCACCATTACATGAAATACATTTAACATTTTTTGAAGACTTACTAACACAATATCTTATCATTTATTTTCTGAACGACTAAACTCAACAACTATGCTACCTAAAACGGGACGTATTGTTGATCTGACAGGTGTCATATTGCTTTGTATCGATACATCGTATCGTAATCTTGGAGTAATTGTGTTCTGTGATCGTAATGTATCGCAACTGATCGTATCGATATACAATATATCGTATGCCTTTGTATCAGTATTGAAAATATCGTTATGCATGTTTTTTTATTAATAGTAACTCGTAGTTCAAATGTAGGATTGTTTTTAAACTATAACAATTAATTGGTTACCCATACCAACCAATACCATCCTACTAATATTATAAATGTGAAAGTTTAGATGTTTGGATGTTTGGATGTTTGTTACTCAATCACGCCAAAACGGCTGAACGGATTAGGCTGAAATTTGGAACACAGATACTTTGTAGCCTGGAGAGGAACATAGGCTACTTTTTATCCCGGAAAAATGTCACATTCCCGCGGGATAACGTCGTGTTGTCCACGCGGGCGAAGCCGCGGGCGGAAAGCTAGTATTATTATAAAGCCTCTTTAATTCTTTATGCTGTCTTTTTAAGTGAACTAGCAAATACAGTGCCACAACCTTTTCTGTTCCGGTGACAGCGGCGCTACGTACGTTTTTTCTTTTTTTTTGTAGCAATTTAACCGGCCCTGACTTCTAAGAACTTCAGCCGCCAGCAGCGCTATGGTTGGACATCAACTTGACAGCAGAATGACATTAAAAAAAAGCACGCTAGTTTCACATTTTGGCCACCGGCACAGCAAAGTTTGTGGCACTGTACGTAGTATTGCCTTTAGTTTTTACATGCTATGGACATGACAGCGTCACGTCAAAAGCCGTCTTAAACATAAATGAGATTTCTAACCTCAAAACTTTAAGTTTTGTTTTTAGACTTCCTTGGCCTTTAATGAAAAATCTGACTTCAGACCCATAAACAGTTTTATATAGCGATTACATTTTGATATCAAGAGGAATTATACACGCCAAATCATTGACAGGATTTCAAATGTATGGACAGTGGCCATTGTTCTTTAAAGAGCGTTGTTGAAGAAGCGGTTACTTTAACGAGCAGTCACATTACACATTTAACGGCGGTCAAAATAACTAAGGGTGGGGGTGGTTTAAATTTTGCCATTAGTAAATAAGGGAAGGTTAATGAAATAGTATAGACAACACTTTTAACCCAACGTATTTTTCTTTGACCGAGGTCAAAATTGACAACAGTTAAATTTTTACTTTTACTTTACTGTAATGTACGAGCAACCGGACCTAAGATTTATAAAAGGGAAGCAGATGGAAATCGGCATGTATGGAGCCTTCGCTACCGAATTGAAGTCTTTTGTATGTTGACGAACTTCATGTTAGTTCCTTTGTCAAAATATCAGAATCTTGTTGATCGAAATTGACTTGCACATATTAAACAATAGGGCTTGATTGAAAAACATTTCTGTATTGTTATAGAAATTCAGCAAAAAGTCAGCGGTCACAGTTGGACTTGTGCGTGGTGGTGTTCAGAACCAAATCAGGGCCCAATGCACAGGTCGGGAAGTTAGTCGCACATAGCAAAAGACAGGTGAGTTTAGGGTTATTTAATTAGTAAAATGATATTTAGGTAAATTCAGTAATACACTTAGGGTGACTTTTACCACTGATATTTAAACGTGAATAACGCTAAACGCGTTTAAAACATAGTTCTGTCTCTGTCATCTGTTTGAATGTGACAGATACAGAAATACGTTTTAAGCACGTTTAGCGTTAATCACGTTTAAATATCAGTGGTGAAAGTCACCCTTATTGATTTTTTTAAAAATTATACAACACGGTACAGAACTTTGTAAGTGCAGATAAATAACAGGCATTTATAATTTCTTAAAATATCTAGTCGATTACCCACCGCCAACCGCCTTGGTGCTCTAGTGGTTCGCACCAGCGAACGATTGCAGACCCAGAGGTCCCGGGAATCAACAGTGGGTGTACCCCCACGAATATCGCGAAAAAAATCGGCTGTTCCATACAAAAGTGCAAAAATATATGTATGGAATAGCTGATTTTTCTCCGCTATTTCAGTGTTGGTCCCATAATAAAAGTTGTTTGTTTTCATGAGTAGAATAAACCCTAAAATTATCCGGGGTTATAAAAAAATTACCGTGTATAATATTAGATGATATAAAAAAATATTGTGACAGAAACAAACGAATAATATTAATCTATCGTGTTATTCCAACACTTATCAAATGTTACGCCAAGAAATAAGGTTGAAATTTCCATAACCTACGCAGGTCCGAGGGTTCGTCGGCTGCCACAAAATGCTAGAAAAAGGCTTCTACTTAGTCGTCTGTCTGGCCTTCAACCACTGGCACACCGGCCTCGAGTTAGCCGACAGTTCGGCGTGGCCTCGCCACGTGCTAGCGGCGCATTCTTCTAAACCGCTAGCTGTGGAAAGGCCTTCGCTACACCCTCACATTTTAGCGGACGCTATCATAGGCCTTACGCTAGCTAGAGGCCAAAGGCACGAAGGCCGACAGGGGATGACTGCGTATTATTTGACTAAGGTGAGTTTTAATTACTTTATGAATTTAATAGGTACACTAAACAGCTAACTTCTACCACTGAACCGCTAGCCGTGGAAAGGCCTTCGCTACACCCTCACATTTTAGCGGACGCTATCATAGGCCTTACGCTAGCTAGAGGCCAAAGGCACGAAGGCCGACAGGGGATGACTGCGTATTATTTGACTAAGGTGAGTTTTAATTACTTTATGAATTTAATAGGTACACTAAACAGCTAACTTCTACCACTGAACCGCTAGCCGTGGAAAGGCCTTCGCTACACCCTCACATTTTAGCGGACGCTATCATAGGCCTTACGCTAGCTAGAGGCCAAAGGCACGAAGGCCGGCAAGGGATGACTGCGTATTATTTGACTAAGGTGAGTTTTTATTACTTTATGAACTTAATCGGTACACTAAACAGCTAACTTCTACCAATGAACCGCTAGCCGTGGAAAGGCCTTCGCTAGACCCTCACATTTTAGCAGACGCTATCATAGGCCTTACGCTAGCTAGAGGCCAGAGGCATGAAGGCCGGCAAGGGATGACTGCGTATTATTTGACTAAGGTGAGTTTTAATTACTTTATGAATTTAATAGGTACACTAAACAGCTAACTTCTACCACTGAATCGCTAGCCGTGGAAAGGCCTTCGCTACACCCTCACATTTTAGCGGACGCTATCATAGGCCTTACGCTAGCTAGAGGCCAAAGGCACGAAGGCCGGCAGGGGATTGCTGCGTATTATTTGACTAAGGTGAGTTTTAATTACTTTATGAATTTAATATGTACACTAAACAGCTAACTTCTACCACTGAACCGCTAGCCGTGGAAAGGCCTTCGCTAGTCCCTCACATTTTAGCGAACGCTATCATAGGCCTTACGCTAGCTAGAGGTCAAAGGCACAATGGCCGGCAGAGGATGACTGCGTATTATTTGACTAAGGTGAGTTTTTATTGCTTTATGAACTTAATCGGTACACTAAACAGCTAATTTCTACCACTGGCACACTGGCCTTGAGTTAGCGGACAGTTCCGCGTGGCCTCGCCACGTGCTAGCAGCGCATTCTTTTTTTTTTCTCTTTATTTTTAATTAGGAACTTTGTTTTACAAAAAAACATGTCAGTTCCATCGAACCGAAATAAATTAGAACAAACAGGGCAGCGCATTCTTCTAAACCGCTCGCCGTGGAGAGGCCTTCGCTGCATCCTCACATTTTAGCAGACGCTATCATAGGCCTTACGCTAGCTAGAGGCCAAAGGCACGAAGGCCGGTAGGTAGGGGGTGACTGCGTATTATTTGACTAAGGTGAGATTTTGTTATTTTATATTAATCGGTACACTAAACAGCTACAGAAGTTTTATCTCACGAGCGTGGGCGAGCCATACTTGTAGTTGTAATGCGTATAAACACGCGCTCCTGTGTGCGTCAGCCAAAACCATACGCGCGCGCGATCTTCATACATTCAAATGGGAACCATTAAGCCAAAAAAATTGAGAGTTATAATCAGGCCCTAGGTGACACTTTTTTATCACTATAATAATGTGTATATGTGTGTGTTTATACGCCAAAAGCTGCTTGCATAAGAAAACAGATAGCGCTAGTTATGCACTTCCAATAAAGGGGCATTAAGATTCGTCTCTATTGCCTATATATAAAAGTTGCTCTATGGTATGTAGGTACATTGACACACACAAGCGCGGTTCATCCACACAAGCATGGCTCACCCGCGTCGATATAACATCTGTAACTTCAATCACTGGCATACTGGCCTCGAGCTAGCGGCCAGTTCCGCATGGCTAGGTCACGTGTTCGCCGAGACGCATTCCTTTAAATCGATAGCCGTACAGACGATGAGGATATTTTTATATTATTTTAAATCAAAAATAAATGTCTAAAGGGCTTTTACAATAGCCGAAGGTAAAGCAACCTAGATCTTAGTACTTTAGATCTATCGCAGTTACTGCCGCACTCAGAGACGTCAATTAAGTTTAATTGGCATTAAATTACTATTCAATACTGGACTTAAAAAAGAGACAGATAGAGATTTAATGATTAATTAAAGTTAATTGGCGTCTCTGAGAGCGGCACTTTGACAAACAAATTATGTCCAAATTCTTCAGGAACATTATCATTTACAAGCTACGAAATATACAAAACTTAAGAAACATCAGTGTTAACCTATTTCGTTACTAGGGATGGGCCGGGCTAGTGGTGATGGTGGAGAACCGCCACACGGATAAGTGGATACACGTGAAGTGCGACTGCCAGGAGAGCTACAACGTGGTCTCCACCCGGGGAGAACTCAAGACCATTGATTCCGTGCCTCCGTTACATAGGTAAGCTGGAAAAAAATTAACACCGATATAGAAGTGTTTTAGCTTTCTTCTATTAACAATAACACCTAGGTCTAGCTAGACTCATAGTTAGAATGAACACAGCTGAGAAAATAAGCGCCCACTGAGCCACTTGAGCGTTTCCTTAGAAGTAGTTCCTGTCATTTATGATATAAGATCATACATTATTAACCTTTTTTTTCAGTAATAAAAAGTTTTGAGCCTTCATCTAGTACTATTAAAATTTGATCTCCTGGGCAGGCATGTAACATCTTATACTACATCCTGTTAGCCAAACAAGATGGCGGTCAAATGCTTGCCCGGTTTTTAATAAAAAAATACAGAAATTTTATACCTAGCCCCTCTCACTCCACAGACAAGTGATAATAGTGCTGACCCAGCTAGAAGGCAGCGGCGACTTCTCCATAGCGCACCGCTTAATCCACCGGTCTTTGATGCTGCTACAGTACTCCCTACGATATACATGTAGTTCTCGCGAAAGGCTTACCAATGTTATTTTCACTGTCGAATATTTTGTATAATTTTATACCTAGCAACTCTCGTTCCACAGACAAGTGATAATAGTGCTGACCCTGCTAGAAGGCAGCAGCGGCTTCTCGATAGCGCACCACTTAATCAACCGGTCTTTGATGCTGCTACAGTACTCCCTACGATATACATATAGTTCTCGCGAAAGGCTTATCAATGTTATTTTCACTGTCGAATATTTTGTAAAATTTTATACCTAGCCCCTCTCACTCCACAGACAAGTGATAATAGTGCTGACTCAGCTAGAAGGCAGCGGCGACTTCTCCATAGCGCACCACTTAATCCACCGGTCTTTGATGCTGCTACAGTACTCCCTACGATATACATATAGTTCTCGCGAAAGGCTTATCAATGTTATTTTCACTGTCGAATATTTTGTAAAATTTTATACCTAGCAAATCTCGTTCCACAGACAAGTGATAATAGTGCTGACCCAGCTAGAAGGCAGCGGCGGGTTCTCCATAGCGCACCGCTTAACCCACCGGCTGGCGGGCGGCGCGCGGCTACAAGACTGGGCGCCACATGCGGACGGCGAGCCGCGCCACCGGCCGCCGCTGGCCCGCCGCCTGCTGGGGCTACACGCGCCGCGGCTCATCACATAGGTAACTAATGGTAACGACCTCTATCACCCATCGGCTGGCGGGCGGCGAGCCGCGCCACCGGCCGCCGCTGGCCCGCCGCCTGCTGGGGCTACACGCGCCGCGGCTCATCACATAGGTAACTAATGGTAACGACCTCTATCACCCACCGGCTGGCGGGCGGCGAGCCGCGCCACCCGCCAGCAATATATAATATAGTAATAGCACAGAATAAATAATAGTGCTAAGGCACAGAAGACTCACTCTGCAAGCTCATTCAAATAAAAATAAATCTTTCTGCGTGGAAATAAAGTCCAATTCCGGTTGCTTTGTCATCGCTTGCCTACTGTTATAATAACCTAGAGTTCGCGCATGCAAGCAAAACTGTACCCAATAGCTACGCGCGAGCGTTTCTATTTCTATGAATGTCTCAAATAGCTCGCTCGCTGGTTAGGGTTGCGAGCGAGTTGCGAGTTCGGTTTTGTTGTTTCTTTTGTTCTTTCTTTTATTTAGACACCCGTAAACACAACAGTATCTTATATACGGATTATAAGAACGTTTAGTAGTCATTGTTCGGTGCACAAAAATCACAGAAATGATCGATCGTTTTACGCGCGAACGTGGAGCGTACGAGCCGAGCGGCATCCTTCTGCCAAACGCCTGCCCGGCAGGCGCGCCGGCCGAACGTACCTAAACTGCGGAGTGACACCCCCCTGGTAATAGTAACAAACAACATAGTAGTAGCGCACCTCTATCAGCCACCGGCAATCTAACCTAACCTATCAAACCTTTTTCCACAACCAAACCTGGTATTTTAATCGGTAAATTTAGTAATTTTTTAGTCGGTTGGTTTATTATTTTCCATTTGTAATGTGGTCTAATCTGGCAGGTCTCAACGCAAAGTGGTGCTGCCCAAGCGACACTTGTCAGAGTCAAACATTTTTATGGACTTGATTTGTCTCTATTATATTCATATTGCAAAAATACAATAAAAGTACAGAGATATGAAGAAAACTAAGCATAATTTGTTTTCAGATACATCTACATTACAAGATTGGCCTTCATCTGCACCCCCGATAGTCAGCCTTATCACAGCGGTAAGTTCTGAAATACAAGACATAGACATTTAATCTAAAAACAAATAAAGATTGACTTGCAATTTTAATGAAGTTGGTATTGGCAAACATCGACTCTTTCGACCTTCTGACAGTGAAATGTTGGAACTTTTGAAGTGAAAGGGACGGGTCGATTTGTTTAATGCTTTATTTTCAATAAGAAAAATCACATTCCGAAAAGTAAAAATAATTCGATGTGGGAGGTGTTAGACCAATCTCATAAGGGATATAATTATGGTGGTTAGCTATAATCTTTTTTTACAGATGATACTACCCGAGCCAACGGTCAAAAAACTCTCGAGGTCCTTCGCGTCTCTTCACAACGCTTCTACGCCTAAAAAACACGTCTGTGATGTCATAAAATCTGTGACGTAATAAGACCACGCCCCGTTGAAAGTCATCACCACAGAGAGAAACGCAAACGCCCTGACTTCGCGCAAACGCACGTGATTTAGCGATAAGAATGTTATATTGTTTTTTTATATAATTAAAAATAATACGTAGGAATCCTGTGCTATGGTCGAAAGTAGAATAAAAAACGTATTTAAAATTTAGAATAAAAAAAATCAAATAGCCGATAATATTTTTTCTACTTCGCAATTAAACTTTTTGGCTGCACGAACTTGTGATTCTTTTTTTAAACGACCATTTGTTCGGCAGCCATCTTGCTGTGGAACGGGGAATGCTATAGGAAACACCGAATGTTATTTTTGACAGGAGATTAGTATTAATATCTTGTTGCTATGAGTCTCTATATCATAAATGATAGTTATTATAATCCTAACTGTATTATAATAATAGCAAACGCGATCATTATTTAATATAATAGCGGACGATATAATGTACGTAGTCACTGTATGTATGTAACTTTTCGTATTTACTTCGAAATTGTCGGTTATTGTGTATTTTATTTATAGTTTAGTCTAAAGACCTGACATATTTCTTTTCAATATATTTGGATGTGGTTCGTCAGCTTCATCGCCCATCTATACTTCCATCTTTTTAAAGTTTTTAGTGTAATCCATTTTGCATCATGATTTAAAAATTTAGGTTTGAAATTATTCAATTTTTGTTTAAAGTTGGGATGACTAAAGGTAGACTTCCGGGCATCGGGGCCGATCGTAGCCGCGCGCGATCGATCGCATCGCATGCGACAATAGTCAGTGTATGAAAATGTATGGTGCCATTTCCGAAGTGTGAGACGGACGCATAATATGACAGACGTCAGCCCATTCATTTTCAGACACTATGGATTTCACCAAACTTTCATTCCAGGAATTACCCTTACTCTCCGATACAAATGTCAAACTTGTATGGGGTTTTGACATTACTATCCGAGAGTAAGCGTTATTCTTAGAATAAAATTTTGGTGAAATCCAGCCAAAGAAAAAAGGTCATCATCATCATCATTTCAGTCTTTCGACGCCCACTGCTGGGCATAGGCCTCCCCCAAGGATCTCCACAACGATCGGTCTTGCGCTGCCCGCATCCAGCGGCTTCCCGCGACCTTGACCAGATCGTCGGTCCACCTTGTAGGGGGCCTGCCCACGGAACGTCGTCCGGTTCGCGGTCGCCATTCGAAAAAAAAGGTATTAAATAAATATTAATAATTATAAATCATAGGTACCTATTACCTATGATTGTGAAGTCATATTTTGTTTCAAATTTTTTTCTCCGTGGACGGTTATTTTGCGCTTATAAGAAAAAATTTAGTAATCTTTTCATTAAAATAAGTTTCATTAACCGAAGGTAATACATAAATTTGGACCAGGCTTGTCACAAAAATGTCCGATCTCTTTATAGATCGGTAATGAACCTTGACAACCACAATTTTAGAAAAAAAATCCTTTAAATCAAAATTGATATCGGGCCTTTCATATGGACTATATTCTGACGGAATTTTGTTAAAAAATGTAAATATAATTAGTGCTTTTATAAAGTAGTTGTAGGCTGTTAAAAGTAATTTTATTGTTTAAAAGACAAATTAATATTGGCGGGTATTATTTTAATTTTATTAATTATTAAAATTTAAGTTAATAAAATTCTAATTGACAATTTTAAGACATTAAGTTAATATTTAAACTATTTTTAGAGTTTATTTTTGTCGCTAAATAGTTTAAACTTTGCTCTCAAAAAAATATGATAATACTCATTGTTTTGAATTTTTATAGAGTTTTAATGGTTATTTGATCGAATTCAGTATTCTTGCCATTGTTTGCTTTACATCGATTTATTTATGCTAGTTTTTATAAGGAGTGGCCTATACACAGCCATAATGTGCAATATTTTGTAAGAGAACAGTTTTAATAGAATATTTTTATCGAACAGGCACAAAGACACATTCTACTGTGAATTTGAATTAAGTTGTATTGCACTTGCGTTTTTTTTTAATTTTTTCAATTTTTTTAAATTTTGTATTTGGTTAATTCTTTCTCTTTCTGTAATTTTGAAATACATTCGAGAGCGAGAAAACCGCTTGGACGCATTTGCGAGTCGATCTTCGTCGAACGGTATTTTCGTTCTAGCAAACGGTGTTCCTGACGGTTATCGGTTTTTATGGAATTTTGAAACTGACACCAATATTTTAAACACCATTCATACTACAATGTCAGTTATTGAAACGAAACGGCTTTCAATCAAGTTTCAACCGCTTCAGATAAGAACTGACGGTATATTCAAATTAAATTCCATTTACTCGGTCTAGGGTTTTAAACCACTTGTGAATGTCAAAAAAGCTACGCCATATCGGTGCGCAAGCCTTACGGCGGAAGACTTTGATATCTATAACATTATATTAAAACTTACACCATAACAGGAATTGGGTTATGAGTTTTGTGCAATAACTGCGAAAAACAAAACAAATTGATATCCTTTTGATTAAGTATCTGTTTTCTCAAGTGATTTGTGTCGCACTGAAATTTATAGTTTAACAGTACCTATTCACATGGTTTCGTACAGCCGCCATCAGATATATCGTAGCGGGCCATGTACTCAAAACTTTCGGGGCAGTATTAAATTTCAATAAATTCCTTGCAGTAAATAAGGTCAATAACATCAGAACATACAATTTGCCAAAAATATAACAGTGACTTTTCAATAAATCTTTCAATTGTATCGACGCGCGACGCAGTCAGGGTGATCATAAAGATTAGGTAAACATTTGTGGAAAATAGACCTTAAGTCCGGAACACACAGTTTAAATTACAATAAATTAAGAATGCAAATCCACAAAAGTTGTCGAAATCGCTTTTGACAACTTAAATGTGATGGTAATGAACTTAAACTGTGTGTTACAGACTTAATGTATATTTTCGACAGATGTTTAGATCTTTATGATCACCCTAACTGCGTCGATACCTTTAACGATCTAAGCTTTCTGTTTTTACCTCGTTGAATATTTCGAATTTATTAAAATTTAATGCTTCTGCGAAATATTTATATTTGTATCATTATTTATATTTGAGTACCTCGTCCGCTGCGATATATTTGATGACGACTGTTCTGTTCAGATTATTATGTATAATTCACACCAAACGAGTTAACAGTAGCGTTCAGGGGGGTAATTGTCTAACTCAACATCAATCGCAATCGCTTTCAGTTTGACATCCATCATGCATCCATTACTTGTTGTTGAAGAAAGTTGTCAAATTTTTTGATGACATAAGCAGCAATGGCCGTGCAATATCTTTCAAACTGAATGCGATTGCGATTGATGTTGAGTTAGACAATTACCCCCCAGGACTTCAATTAATATATTCGGGCATTTCGGACGTTAGATCAAGGTTTCTTATATAAAATTCCGAATGTAAGAGTTATTTTTTTATTAATACCCACCGATGTCATTCGTTTGGTGTGTATATACTACAATTTCATGAAAAAACCTTTCTTCACTAGTGTAAGCTTTTGTATTGTACGTACATTCAACTTCAAATCAGGTGGACCCTAAATTACAAAAAGTCTGCAATAGATTTTGAACCTTAAGGTTGGGATAGGTAAGACGTTAGGGTCGAGAGTTGATCGTGGAAATTTGTCATTTTGTGTCCGGCTGTTGGTTGTACAAAGTTGATGATTTTTGGGGTCCTTTCTCGAAATAGTGTAAGAATCTCATTTCGCTCTGTATCGTGCCATAATAATAGCTCTGTTCCGTACACTTTTGATACTGTTTATTTTTTATAACTGTCTTTGTTTTAATCTTGGTCAAAGAAGTTCCATATGGGATGAATACGTTTCGTTTATTTTCACACATTTAAACATAAGTAGTAATTTAATCTTTATTATTTAGTTTCCTCAAGTTTCGGGGTCCATGGACCCAAAAAACAAACGAATCAAAAACTTAAAATTGAAATGTGTGATTATAAACTAAATGAATTGTAATCCTTATTAGAAAAATTAAGTGTTCGAAGAACATTATTGTGAATTTTCATGAAAAGTCTTGCAATAAATGATTGCTGTACCGTGTTTTAAATGTTACTCATTGCACATTTGATATTATAAGCGTGTCACCCACTTTAGAGAAATTTTTATTTTTTGATATTTTATATGATAATAAACTTTTGTTGGTACTTTTAAAGGAACAGAGCCCACTTAATTATAATATTTTGATAACAAAATGTTTTAATTTATTGACTTTGAAGTTGTGTTTGTAGCAAATGTACGCTTATTTTTCGTGTTAGTTAACGTGAATGCATGTTATAAGTATTTATAATAAGGATAAGAAAATAAAAAATATTTAAATTGAACTAGTGATTTTAATGTACGTTAACCCTATTACTTATCGCACTGGCTATTAACTATGAAAGTTAATTAGGATAATATTGAAATATATCCAATCGATTATGCTCGATCTAAAATGAATCTTGGAATGATTAAAAACCAATTTGTAGACGTAAAGTCTACTTTAAGCCGAGTCTATTGAAAAGCTGTAGTACAATCTCTCGTCCCTCGAGGTAAGATCGCAATAGTACTAAAATCAAATCACAATTAAGTTCGAAATTGCTTCTACAGCTACTTTTTTCTTTTATCCAATGCTGGCAACCCACGGGTGCGTTAGGCACCGGAAGCGAGGTACAAGATGGCGCCATCAACGCCCCATTTCCGGTCGGCTCCTGCGACACAGGCAACGATTTCTTCAGTGTAGTGGTTGAAGATGTAAAGATACTAGATGTGTTACATCTTAAGCCGGGTGTAGTGTGCTACAAACTGACAGCAGAGGTGTGGAGAAGCCACTTTCAATACAAGATTAGCTGTCAAAACGGACTTGGCGGTCAGCAGTATTCTGAAACATTTATTAAGTAGTTGAGATAGTTGGTCCTGGGATTGCGTAAGCTAATCGTATTAATTTGACAGTTCATATCGTATTGCATTTGCTGCGATTTGTATGGAATGACATTTATTATGATACAATATGAACTGTCAAATGAATAAGATTGACTTTACGCAATTCCATAGCTGGATTCCGTGAAGTCTTATTTTTGGCCAAAATATTTAACCTTCAAAACGGGTAAAACGTAGGATAATTATTTTATTATGCTCTTCTGGATTAATTCCAATCATATGATTGAATCTGTGGGCCGTAACCATACCACTTTTGAAATACAACTAAATTTTTATGATCATTTCTGATTTAATTTCTGTACTTAAGTACATAAATATCGTACGTCTGTCGTTCTATGTTGTCACTTCTAGTAGACACAAGCTCTATAACCACTTCTTATTAGCGAGGAATTTCATTTGAGAGGGGAAATTACACTGTTTTATGGGGATTTTTAACCTTCTCGGTTAATAATTTTTCTGTCTGGCAAGAAATGCTATAACTATAGGTATGAGATAATAGCACGTTGTTCAGTACACCCCTGCCTAGACCCGCGGGGCCGGCATGGCGCAGTGGAAGGTTATCATGAGTATAGACTCCGGACAAAACTTGGTTTCAGCCGGGATGTAACTGAACAATTGGACTGCGATACACAGCGACTTGATGTGAAGTAAGGTGATTTTACATACGGTTCTGTGGTGTCGAAAGTCTCCTGGGCTGCGGAGAGAGGGGGCGCGCGCCCCTGGTAGCTCCTTCTTCTTCTGCAGACCTTACCAATTCGTCACCTTACTCACAAAACAAATACTACACAGCGGTCCCAAGACACTGGGCGCTTCAACAATATACACCAACACACACGGGGGAGCTTTTTTTATTACGATATATTGTCCCGACAACAACGCGTGGTGGATGGTTATCTTTCAAAGCATCGCGACCGGCCACTCGTCAAGATGGCGTCAAAATCTTGGTCGTACAACACGGGATCAAATAGATAATTTAAGATTCAATTCAGGCTCGATATGCCAGGCATATTCAACGCGAGCGTTTTTTAACAAATCACCAAAATTTAATCCGACATGTTTTCTTACAAGAATTCCAATCAAGTTGACTGTCAACTTCAAGTGACAGCGAAATGTCAATTTGACGTGACATTAGGGATGCGTTCAGAAGTGTCGATCTTTTCCGAACATCCCCCCGCCCCGGACCGTTAAGAACGGTACGTCAATCTACTGGTAATCGGGAGAGCCCACTAACTGCTCTCTTCAAAACCGAATCTCGAACCAAAACCTCAGCAAAACGAGGAACTCCGTCAGTTCCGGGGTAAAGTTTAACAATGCGCCCCCTTCGCCAACATAGGGGCGGCAGGTTAGCATCCTTAATCAACACGAGGTCGCCAGTCTGGGGTGGGGTGGTTTTATCTGTCCACTTCACGCGCTGTTGTAGGATATGCAAATACTCCATCGACCAACGTGCCCAGAAGTTTTGGGACATCTGTTTCAAAAGTTGGTATCGCGACAAACGATGGGATCCTACATCCTGAATCGGATATTCAGGCAAAGCCAAAAGGGGCTGTCCGATCAAGAAATGACCTGGGGTCAACGCTTCCAGGTCATTCGGGTCCGAAGACAACGGGCACAAGGGTCGCGAGTTGAGGACGGCCTCAATTTTACAAAATACCGTATCAAGTTCCTCAAACGTGAGAATAGTTTCTCCAATCACGCGACGCAAGTGTGTCTTGGCAGCCTTTACACAAGCTTCAAAAATTCCTCCCCAGGTCGGACAAGCTGGAGGGCTAAACTTCCAGATTATCCCACGCCGGGAGAGGGTGGTTCCTATGTCTATTTTATTATCAACAAAAAACTTAACTACTTCCTTAAGATAATTACACGTTCCCTTATAATTAGTACCACAATCGGAACGTATCAATGACGGCAGTCCTCTACGGGAAACAAATCTGCTCAAGGCGGCGACAAAGGCTTCGGTAGACAATTCCGAGACAATTTCCAAATGGACAGCCTTGGTGGACAAACACACAAACACGCACAAGTACGCCTTATAGGTTTTAGCATTACGCAGTCTCGAAGCCTTTACAGTAAAGGGACCGGCGAAGTCGGTGGCGACTCCGGCAAAAGCTCTACATTCCGTGACGCGATCAGCAGGCAAATCACCCATCTGGGGCTGCATGGTCGCGGCCTTCAATCGATAACAAGGCAGGCAACGGAAAACCACAGTGCGAATGGCTCGACGAGCAGACAAAATCCAAAATTCACGCTGCAAAATGGCCAACAAAGCATTACAGCCAGCATGTTGTGCATTCACATGGCGATCTGTTATTATCAGTTGAGTCAAATGTCCGGCTTTAGGTAACAAAAGGGGGTGACGAGCTCCATACGGCAGGTTCGCATTTCGAAGTCTTCCGCCGACTCGCAAAAGCCCACTCTCGTCCAGGAAGGGATTCAATCGCGATACCGCGCCCTTCAACTTGCGACGGCCTAAACGCAAAATTTCAATCTCGGACTCAAAACTATCAGCTTGTACTCTCCGGACCCAAAACAAGAGCGCGTCCCTACGCTCGTCCGGAGTGAGAACCGACGAATCACGCCTCGCGCGTGGGTTTCTGCAATTGTACACAAAACGTCTGATCCAAGCGGTAACACCAAGCAGCTTCTGTAAGGAGCTGTACCGATCCAACAACAAATCCTTTTCCCCGGCGGGGTTAGTCTCCAGGACGCATGCCCGCATATCAGGAACGGCTACGTTCGACAACGCTGGAGAGGGCGGCCACTCCGACTCAGGCCGCATCAACCACTGTGGGCCCCACCAGAGGGGGTGGTTAATTAGGGTTGGGGCTACACAACCCCGAGACGCACAATCCGCGGGATTCATGGTTCCCGGCACGTGTCTCCAAATCAACTCGATGTCGGAATTACAAATCTGCGACACTCGATTGGCCACAAACACGTCCAAGGTGTGCGCCGGAGCCTTCAACCAACAAAGGACGACCTGACTGTCCGTCCAAGCATAAACCTCTTGTATCTTAATAGATCGACCTAATGTGAGCCATACGTGGTTCAACAAACGCATTAGGAGGGCAGCTCCACACAATTCCAACCTCGGGATCGTATGACGAGTCCGAAGGGGAGCGACTTTGCTTTTCGCTATCACCAGATGCACAGCAACAACTCCGTCAACAGTAACGGTGCGGAGGTACACGGCCGCAGCAAATCCACGTTCGGAGGCATCGGAAAAGCCGTGAAGAGTAACTTTACAATTTTCAGAAGGGAGGAATAGCCTCGGCAAATGCACTTCATTAATCTCGGGGAGGGATGAAACGAAGCTCGACCAATCTCGGAGTAACTCGTCCGAGAGGGGTTCATCCCACGA
Organism: Crambus lathoniellus; assembly: GCA_949710035.1. NCBI lineage: Eukaryota > Metazoa > Arthropoda > Insecta > Lepidoptera > Crambidae > Crambus > Crambus lathoniellus. The sequence goes on from OX453312.1 coordinate 5,239,576, forward strand.
CACACCCGAAGCCCATAACCGTTGCAAGAAACACTTGGCCATAAACAGCACGGGGCAAATCCACCCATTGGGGTCAAAGGTACGTGCGACAGTAGACAATACTAAACGCTTGGTCCAGACTTTCGGTGGTCGTAAATCCACACAATAAGTGAAAGTGTCAGAGACCGGTTTGTACTGTACGCCAAGGACGGTCACCACATGGGGATTATCCACATTTTCGAATAGGTTGGGGTCCTGCTGGTGCTCTTCGGGCAAACCTACCAGTACATCAGGCGAGTTGGATATCCATTTCCTCAACTCGTAACCTCCCGACTTCAAAAGGGCGGTGAGTTCGTCTCTCAGGACAATCGCCTCTGAGACAGATGAGGCGCCCGTGCAAATGTCATCCACATAGACGTCACTGGCCAAAATGGCGGAGGCGCGAGGGTATCTCAAGCGCTCCTTCTCGGCCAACTCCAACAAAGAACGAATCGCAACAAACGGGCTCGAAGCCAAACCGTACGTATTCGTATTCAATTCATAAATCAACAAGGGGTCCCTAGGACTCTCTCTCCACAAAATCAATTGGTACCTCCTATCCTCTGGATGGATGACCGTTTGTCTGAACATCATCCGGATGTCAGTCATAAATACAATTTGGTGCCGCCGGAAGTTGGTCAAAATGTCTGAGATCTCCGTGTGCAGCTTGGGACCTACATGCAGACACTGGTTCAAGGACGCTCCAGTAGAGGTGGGAGCCGAACCGTCAAAGACCACCCGAATCTTTCCGGATTTCAAAACGGCGTGGTGCGGCAAAAAGAAGTGCTCAACGGAGCGCCAATCCAAATCGCTCACGGACATGTGCCCTAACTCCTCATACTCCCGCATGAATTCAACATACTTCTGGCGGAAGACCGGATCCTTGCTCATGCGACGCTCCATCGCCACTAGCCTACGTTCCGCTAGCGGTCGGGATTCGCCCAGAGGAGGTCGGCCGGCACGAAAGGGGAGACGGGTGATCAAACGACCAGAGCGGAGGCGACCAGTGTTATTCTGGTAATACAACTCGCATTCATCCGCTACTGGGTCGACCCGCGGGGCTGGTGGAGGTTCCTCAACCTCCCAAAACTTCTGCACCACTTCGGAGAGAGACACATTAAAAACAAGACCGCGATCCTCATCAAGGGAATCCAAAACGCGGCGAGCAGGGCCCATCACAACTGTACCGAGTGTCGTCTGCAGAGCTACCAAGCCATCTGGCTGCAAAACTCGCTGCCCCGTCAACAAAACTCGCCCCAGGACATCGGCTCCAAGGAGAGCATCAATCGGGCCTGGGCGGAAGAAATTTGGATCGGCGAGTGGGGAATCAGACACCAAAGACAACATACTCGGTCCCAAGTCAACTGAAGGTTGACGGCCAACAACTGTGTCCAACACAATCGCCGAGGTCTTAATGCCTGGCGTGGACTTATTACGTGATGTAAATGTGAAGTCAACATGCCCTAACAACCCGGGGACTTTCACATCGCCAACACCTCTCACGCCTTCCGTGTGGGGGTGCACCTTGAGGCCCAACCGCCTAACTAACCAAGATGACACAACACACCCCTGAGCACCGGAATCCAACAAGGCGCGAACTTCCACAAGGTCGCCATTCAATCCCCTGACAAGCACAGAGGCCGTGGGCAACAAAACGGTCTCTGGAGGGGTGGCTACAATCGACCGTAAACACGTTGATTGCTAGTATGTGGGGTCCCCAGACGTCCCCCCATGGTAAGGGGGTCGCTCATAGCGATCCAGTGTGTCCCATTCTCCCACATACTGCCTAGGTCCAATTCGCCCGGTATCAGGCGGGTTATATCTCCCGGCCCCTTGAAGACGGGGCGGGCGCCGCTCCAAACGCGGGTATTCGGCGAGCGGCGGCGAGAATCGGTGCCTAGCATCCACCGTGTACGTCGCCCCATAGTCGCGGGGGCACGGTGACCGATTTTCAGAAGGGGGGTCCCGGGGACCCCCGGCTGTGCGAGGCTCAACACGTTGCGGGGGGCTTCTACGACCTCCCGCAACGCTCGCAAAATCGAACCCCCTAGTTGGGGACCGATTTCCCATGGGGGGTCCGTGGGACCCCCGCCCGTGCGAGGCTCAAAACGTCGCGGGGGGCCTCTATGACCTCCGGCGACGCTCGCATAACTCATCCCCATCCTTGGGGATCGGTTTCCCATGGGGGGGTCCCTGGGACCCCCGCCCGTTTGAGGCTCCAAACGTGGCGGAGAGCGTCTGGGGCCACTCTGGTGGCCACTAGAACTGCTGCGGGATGCAAACACCGCGGGGGGTCCGAGACCCCCACCCATACGAGGTGATCCTGCAGCGACGCGCTGCGGCGCTCCGCCGCCCTCTGGGCTGTTCATGCAGAGGAGGGGATGGTGGTTGCCCTTACAAAAGCGGCATGGGTGCGCTTGGGTACATTCGCGCTGCATGTGCAGGCCCAAGCACGAGTAGCACCATGTCCGTTGTCGCGCGATCGCTCGACGGCCTTGGACGCGCTGGTCGAGGAACTTATCACAACGGGTCGTGCTGTGACCCGGTTCCCGACAGTACAAGCAGCGGGCGGTCTCCTGGACGGCGGCATAGCGGCCGGGCGCGCGAGGGGCCATACGCCCCCTACGGGGGGGTCCGGTGGGGGATCTACTCTGTGGCACAGGTCGTTCGGGTCCCATAGGACCGGCCAGAGAGGAATTATCTGCCAGTCTACTCTCTCCTTCCAGGAACGTCAAGAGGTCCGAGAAGGGTGGCAGATAAGTCGCACTATCCCCACCATACTGCTGCTCAAAACGGACCTTAACAGAGTCCGGCAACTTTCCCAGGACAATGTGCAGTAACAAAAACGACCACTGCTCCACTGGGAGTTTTAAGTTTTTTAATGCGTTGTAGGCAACCAACAGCGGATTCAACAAAGCCACTCTCAAGTGCATCACGCTGGCAACGCGGGGTAAATTCAAAATGGCGGCAACATGGTTGTCCGCCAGACGTCGTACGTTCTGGTACCGACGGGCAATCAAATCCCTAGCAATAGGGTAGTTTTCATCCGAGGGGGCCAAATGTTGAACCGATTCAAGGGCCTCCCCTTCCAACACGGATAACAAGTAAGCCAACTTCTGGCCCTGGGTCAAATCGTCCCGGGCATGTACGAGACTATCAAAAATATTAATAAAGCCCTCCCAGTCCTCTAGACGACCAGCAAAACGCCTTAAATCTAAGGGGGCCAATCTAGCAAATAGAGGGGGCATACTCTTAGATGTGACCGGGGACGGGCTCGGTTCATTCTCTCTTGCCACTTGCAAAGGTCGAGCCACCTGGGTAATTCTGTCCGCAAAATCATAACACTGGTCCACATCCAAACCGACTTCTTGTCGCATTTCCACATCGGCCTCAACAGTCTTTTCCAAAAATAAGGCATACTGTTCATCAACAACAGCCAAACGTACGGGCAGATCTACGTATCTGTTCAACAAGGCCTCCGTCCTATCCGGTCGATCCAACAATGCAACGCAGAAGCTAACCACCGTAACTCAGAACGTATTTTGGCTTTAGCAGAGGAGGCCGTCATTGTAACGTCACAAATTTATCAACAAAAACAACAAATTCAAAATATTCACTATAACACAAAATCTCCAATATTTGGAGGTTATTAATAACCACAAAATTCCAATATTACAACAACAAAGTATTTATAATGACACAAACTCTTAAATATTTGGAGGTTATCAGAAAACAACAAAACTCAAGTATATAATTATAACTCTAACTCTCAAGAGGTTATAACTTAGACACAAACTAACTTTGACTTTATAAGTCAAAAAGTTATTCAGTTCAAACAAATCACTGACTATTGAAATTCACTTGGATATCAACATACAACAAGCTAATTTTAATTATTTCAAAGCACAAGTTTCAATAAGTTTCAATGTGTAAATAATGTCTTAAATCATTTAAGTTTCACTAAGTAGTTGTCAATATTCACAACTCAAATTTGCTAACAAACTAAATAATAATTATTATGAACAAAGAAAGGCATCTGTTTACATTTTGGAACTTCAATACATGACAATTAATTACAAGACATGGAACCAATAACAAAGGAATGCCCTTTACTTTTCAAATGCAAGTTAATTACCATTTACAAGTACAAATTAATCCAGTCCGGACCAGATGGTCATCAAAACGGCACTGATTAATAGACAAAGTTTTGGCGTGGGCCTCTCAGGCCTTCAAACTACGCTACTGCTGCCAAGAAATGTTCAGTACACCCCTGCCTAGACCCGCGGGGCCGGCATGGCGCAGTGGAAGGTTATCATGAGTATAGACTCCGGACAAAACTTGGTTTCAGCCGGGATGTAACTGAACAATTGGACTGCGATACACAGCGACTTAATGTGAAGTAAGGTGATTTTACATACGGTTCTGTGGTGTCGAAAGTCTCCTGGGCTGCGGAGAGAGGGGGCGCGCGCCCCTGGTAGCTCCTTCTTCTTCTGCAGACCTTACCAATTCGTCACCTTACTCACAAAACAAATACTACACAGCGGTCCCAAGACACTGGGCGCTTCAACAATATACACCAACACACACGGGGGAGCTTTTTTTATTACGATATATTGTCCCGACAACAACGCGTGGTGGATGGTTATCTTTCAAAGCATCGCGACCGGCCACTCGTCAAGATGGCGTCAAAATCTTGGTCGTACAACACGGGATCAAATAGATAATTTAAGATTCAATTCAGGCTCGATATGCCAGGCATATTCAACGCGAGCGTTTTTTAACAAATCAGCAAAATTTAATCCGACATGTTTTCTTACAAGAATTCCAATCAAGTTGACTGTCAACTTCAAGTGACAGCGAAATGTCAATTTGACGTGACATTAGGGATGCGTTCAGAAGTGTCGATCTTTTCAGAACACACGTAAAACCATCAATCATTCAGCCAATTCCAACATGTAGTGAGTAATACAGTGCGACAACGTTTTCTGTTCCGGTCGCCAAAAACTGGAACTAACGTGTTTTTTTAATGTCATTTTGCTGTCAAGTCGTACCATGGTCCTACTATAGTGCTGGTGCCAGCTGAAGGTCGAAGTCAAGGCCGGTTAAATTGCTATTAAAAGAAGAAAAAAATACATAGCGCCGCTAAAACCGAAAAGTTTGTCGATCTATAATCTATACAAATAAATAAAATTGGAGTGTCTGTTTGTAACATTAAAATAACCGCTTTTAACTACATACATATGATTATATACGGTACACATACCAAAATGAAATTTTTTCAAATTTTTGTCTCTCTGTCTGTCTGTCTGTCTGTCTGTTTGTTCCGGCTAAGCTAAGTCTGTCTGTCTGTCTGTTTGTTCCGGCTAAGTCCAGCCGTTTCAGAGAAACGGCTGGACCGATTTTGACGGGATTTTCACTGGCAGGTAGCTAATGTAATAAGGAGTAACTTGGGCTACTTTTTACCCCGGAAAAATATCACATTCTCTCGGGATAGCGTAGTGTAGTTTATTATCAATGCGAAAGTTTGTGGGTATGGATGTATGGATGTTTGTTACTCTTTCACGCAAAAACTACTGAAAGGATCTGGGTCTGGAATAACACATAGGGTACTTTTTATCCCGATATTCCCACGGGAACGGGAACCACGCGGGTGAAACCGCGGGCGGCCGCTAGTATGAAATAATATCAGATACCTAACCCTCGCTAAATGCTAGTTGCCATAGAGTATTGGACATTAATGTTACTTCAACGCCCTTTCTCAATTTTACCACCTTTTTGTGACTTTGTCCCATTGCTTGGGAGCGAATACAGAAGAAATGAAGACAGGTTCCTTTCACTTTGCATAAGAAGCGACCTGTGGAACTCTTATAGGTAATAGGTAATAGCGATGAGAAATGAAGTAAGTACCTATTATCATGCATCTACACTGCAGTAAAAATTTTGTTGAGCCACTTTTTGTAACAACTGGATGGAAACATTCAAATACAAATGTTAGTCAATGATTTCATGTTACAAAATGTTACTTACCAAAAAGTAGTTTTTCTTGAGAAACAATGTTCCCATTTGTTAGAAAAAGTTGTTTAACTAAAACTTACTGCGATGTGAAATATGAAAATATGGATGTACCTACCATTAAAAGACGTAGAACGTTTACTATTTTGTTTTGTTTGGCTTAGTTCTCAGTGAGACTTGCGCTAAAAATTATTTTTATAAAAAATAAAACCGCCTTCAAAAAAATCACATCAAAAAGTAAGAAATAATTCCTCACCAAATAAATAACGTAAGTACTTTGAAGTTTGGCGTGAAACATGTACGATTTTTTGTTGTTTTTGTTAAAACCCGCCCGACTTTATTTTTTTATAAAAATAATTTTTATTTCACTCTTTTTAGTGCATCGTGCAGGCAATTTACTTGTATTCTGGTAAATAGGTACGTGACCAAATTGAAAACCTCCTTTTTTGAAGTCGGTTAAAATACCTTGAGGTATCCCCTTTTTAACAAAACAAGAATCATCTAAATCGGTTTATAAACAAAGGAGTTATGCCTAAAGATACGTATTAAATTTACATAAAGTGGTAACGAAAACGACAGTATTTTCAAGATTTCCTGAAAACTACGGAACCGATTTCAAAATTTCTAAAAATGGGACCAACTTGGAAACCAACCTGATGTAATAACGTTTCAATCATTTCAATCGGTCCATCCGTCTTCGAGTAATCGGTGGACATACACAAAAAAAAAACATACAGACGAATAGAGAACCTCCTCCTTTTAGATTTAGAAGTCGGTTAAAAATGGTGACGAATAACTGAAATAAAAAAACGTTCCAAGTGTTTTTTCCTGTACCTACGTAAAATTTGTGTTTAGTGTCATTCAATAAAGGCTCACTGCATTTACTTACCGCGTTTTTGTGTCAAGACGAATTAAATCTCTTGGGACCGAAATGTCGGCGGAATCACTTTAAGTAGGCTACCTTCATTTCTTTATTTTATCTTTGTTTGGGTACCTACCTACCTTTGCAGAAGCCGTAGTCACGTCATGTCGAAATGTGTTCTCAATTTTTTTTATTGAAGTGAAAACTTCTTTAGCGGCGTCGCGTCAGGATCACGTGATCGTAAGACGATCACGTGATGCTGACGCGGTTTGTCTTACGATCAAATCCCTTTTTTTGTGAAAATGTCTAGGGAGCCCTTTATCAACGCATCTAATACATCTCTAGTATATTTTCTAAAAATCAACGGGATCAAAAATTTTAAGAATATCAAAAATGCACAACGTTAATATTCAAGTTTTCCCTTCTGCCGGCACTCCCGGAGTGAGTGCAAGGGCGTTTGTGCACTACACTGAATTTTACCGATCCGGCGGTCCGTTTTTTTCCGGACCGATATGGCAGCTATGAAAAACATATGGGCGCTTGTGCACCACACTGAATTTTACCGTCCGTCATTTTACTTTTCCCCATTCCGGCCCGGTTTTTTCCGTTCCGAGATGACGGCAATGAAAAACATATGTACGCTTGTGCACTACACTGAATTTTACCGTCCGGAAAAAAACGGATGGTTGTATTTTAATCATAAATCACTACATAGTATAAAACAAAGTCGCTTCCCGTCTGTCTGTCCCTATATTATATGCTTAAATCTTTAAAACTACGAAACAGATTTTCATGCGGTTTTCACTAATAGGTAGCGTGGTTCTTCAGCAAGGTTTTAATATATAATTTATGAAAGTTTTGTGTAAATTGGTTGAAATATAACGATAATTGTCGAAAGTGCCGGCAAACGGCAAGCCGCCCGGGAGCTTTCAGCAAAAACGCTGCCTAATCCTTTCGAGGTTTAAAAAAATAATGCATGTTGGGATATTCCTCTTCTGTAGATCTACAAAAAAGTCCGCGATAGCATATGTCTATCTTTTAAGTATAGCATATTATAGCCATTATTATCTCTTAAAAAATGGTTACGAACAATGCGGTAATTTGGAAAGCTATTTAAACGGATACAGTATTAACCCTTATCAATCTAAATACCTTAGTTGCTTTAAGCATTTCATGCACATTATTTTACTCTTTTACACCATATAATTTAAATGAATATCATAGGAGTTATCGCAAATAAATTAACGCAAGCAATTGCCGACGTTCCAAGGAACTCATTATTCCTCTCGTTTAAAACGCGTCCGTAGAGTGTAGTTTCAAAGAGATCACTGCGCTGCCCCGGCCAGTAAAAAACCGGACAAGTGCACAAGCCAATCATCCGTGTTTTTCATGCCACGCCGGTCCGTAAAAACACGGACCGCCGGATCGGTAAAATTCAGTTGTAGTGCACAAACGCCCTAACTCGCTGTTTTTTTACAAAGCATACCTTTCAACTGTTTAGTAACGAAACTTTAAGACAGGAGTTTGAGACAAGGCACAGTTTTTCAAATATTTTATAAATAGTGTAAGTAGATGTAAAATGTTAAAATCAAAATATTTTTAAATTGTGAATACTTATATTGAATCATGTATATTTGTACTTTCTGTTTGCAGAGGCATAACTAAAGCTTGCTGATAAAATAGAACACTCAAACACACAACATCCATTGCACTCAACTGTAGCTGTACCCTAAAGTCTGCTGTACCTACACGGGTAGAGTAAACGGTAGAGTAGAGCGGTAGAGTAGCTTGCCCGCGGTGCTAGCTACTCTACTCTACCAAATTTCAGTACCTACTCTACTCTACCAATGATGTCTACATAAGAAGGTATAGTTAGTCGGAGAGTTAGTACTCTACCGCTCTACTCTACCGTTAACTCTACCCGTGTACGAAAAAGTATGGACTTTTTGGTATAAAACTATAGGACGGTTAGAGTTGTTACAAATTTAGTAACAAGATATATATTTCTTCATACCTATATCAAAGAATACTATAATATTACTAACGTACCTATATACAGGATAATTTTTTTATCAGTGCACAAATTTTTAAGATTGTCACAGAATCGATATGAGAAAAATTTTCTTCTAGAAACATGGGTCGAAATACGACAAAAAAAATTTGGACTGCCCATACTAAATCGATCACGTGATCAGTCCTATTTGTATGAAGAGTCGAAAATTTTTTGTCATATTTCGACCTATGTTTCTAGGAGAAAGTTGTTCACTTATAAAATATGTGCACTGATAAAAAAAATATCCTGTATAATAGGTACTATTGAAAATGGGTTAAATTAGTGGACATCAATAATATTTAGGATCATGTAGAAGCATTAAAAAAAATCGCTATTGTTTTTTAATACGAAGTGATATTGTGTTTTTTTTTTGCCTAATCTGCAAAATCGTTTTCGCTCCCGCGTGCGTCGTTTTCTCATCGTCCGGTCCGACCGACGGTGTCAGTAATGTGGGTAGTTGTGTTGTGATTTGTTGGGTATGTCTTACGTAAATTAATAAAGTCAGTCTGAGCTCGACCACCGTCTTTGATTGCCGTCCGTCCCTAACGTGACATGGCGCAGCCGGTAGTAGTATAATATCGAACAAAATGGAGTCAGTACTGCAGCCACCGCGACCGTTCAATTTTGAAAATAATTTAACTAATATTACGTCAGGAAATTTGTGTACGGAGTGGGAAAAGTGGAAAAAATCATTTAACGTGTACTATGAAGCATGTGAATTGGCGAAAAAAGACGCCAAAGTGCAGATTAATATTTTATTACATGTGATCGGAGATAAATGTCGCGAGGTGTACGACCAATTTCAAGAAGATTTCACGACTGTAACGCAGTTATTGAACAGATTTGATGCATTTTTTGTACCAAAAAAGAATTTAGCAGTGGAACGTCAAAAATTCTTCAAAAGAGATCAACGTGATGAGGAGTCGGTGGAGCAATACGTTTTTGAATTGAATAAAATTGCTGCAAAATGTGATTTTAAGAGCTTGAGAGACGATCTTGTGTGCAGTAGATTGATATGCGGAATAAAGGACGTCGCGCTGTCCGAGCGATTATTACGAGAACCAGATATAAAATTATCAAAAGCTTTAGATATTTGTAGTTTGGCCGAGATGTCACGCATGCAAGTGTCATGATTCTAGTTAATGGCAACATTGTTACTCGGTGGCGCGGTTTTGCTTTGCTGTGATTGGTCAACGTATTATTGCGTGGACCAATCACAGGGCGTGCTTTGCCCGCCAACAGGCGACATTGGCAAGGAGGCTTGTTTGGTTGAGGCGTCGGAAGAGAGCGCAGTCTTGTCTTGGCGGTTAAGTGCGATAGAACTGATACAATTAAATTTAGGCCCTTAAGCAAAAGTGTTTGTATTCTAATCTTTTATGAAAAATATACATACAATCCTTATCGAAGCATTATCTTTCATTCACCTGCAGCAGACCTACCATCCTGATGAGGAGTCGTCAAACTTCAGAAGCGGTATGTACCCACGCAATTTTTGATTCCGATAATAAGAATAGTTCTTTGCTATAATAATGCCAAATGAGTTATTTTATTCTCCTTACGCAGAGAAAAGATAAATGATCCAAAACCTATGTTACTACGCTGAAATTTTAAATACCTTTGTGGCGGATTGTGTTTCGTATATGGTCGGGGCTATTCTCCGGCGAAACGGACATAATCTAGATCGCATTTGTGTTTGAATTGATTGTGTTCGTATACGGTCGGGACTACCCTCCGACTATACCAACATAATCTAAAAAGTTTACATTAGCTTAATACTAAGATTTTGCTAATTCGTGATCGGGGCTACTCTCCGATCGAGTTAGTTGAGTCTAAAGCGTTAAAATTTAAGTATTTGTGTGGAGGATTGTGTTTCGTACATGGTCGGGGCTACTCTCCGACGGAACGGACATAGACTATATCGCACTTCTATTTGAATTGATTAATTGTGTTCGTGTACGGTCGGGGCTACCCTCCGATTATACATAATTTAAACGCGAGTACCTATGTGGTTGATATTTTCTTATGGCACGATAATAGCGTGTCTTGATTATGTTTAATTTACATGATGTATTTAATGTGGATTGTACAGAATTTATGATTGGCATTATTATAATAAAGAACTTGTTAATAGTATGCTATTTATGCTGTTTATAATCGTACACATGGAGCTATGACTAGGAGTTTTGGCTGTGTATACATGTAATATTCTAAATAATTAATGCTAGATTGGAACTACTGTTTAATAGTCCTCATCGTTTTTATTAATCAGTGTTAATACACAGATTACATTATTATGAAAACATGTTTTTTTATATACTCAAGTCGATAAAAGAAAAAGTAACGTTGTAAAATCTACCTACCTGATAAATGATTTAAAATTGGTTTCTTATACTTTCATTTAGTCGTATAATATTTTTTTTTGATAGTGTTTACTGTTGCACAGAGTAAAATCACTTATGGTTACTAAACCTTGCATACAATCCATGTTTTAACGTGATAACTAATACCAACAGTGGAAAAAAAAAACGATAAGTTATTGGGTTTAGCAACTTGATAATTTATTTAAGAATGATTTAAGATGATTGGTTGCATACATTTAATATTGTTACAACTGATGACAACCCTAATAGATTTTCCTTTTGTTTGTTGTTGAGTAAGTGAGTCATGTATGCTTACTGGTTACCTACGTTACCTGGTAAGATTGGTTACGTAGGTATTATTTAAAATTGAATTCTGGCTTTCTATTTATTGATTTCTATTTATTAATTTTTGGTATTAATTTTGTGGATTAAATGAATACAAAGATGACGGATATAAATAGGAATACGAATTCTTCTACTATTCGAATGTTTTTAATTATGAGTTTTGATTTGACTATTTTGACTGCTCATTGGGTAGGTACAAGAGATACCTACATTGAATTTTCTTGTTGAAATGCATTTAATTGAACTTCAACTAGGTCTTCTTGAATAATGTTTGCAAACTGGACGATGCAAAAATATCCTTTTATTTAGGGGGCGGTGTACGTTTGAAGCATACACTCGTCGGACATTAGGGGGTGATGTATGTTTGTTAAAATACATCGGATCGGATATGCGATTTAAAAGAATCCAATATAAATAAAAAGGGAATGAGGTCAAATGTTCAATATTCGATTCCTTTTTCTATTACCACGCAGTTTAATAAAATAGTGTGTCAAGTAAATCCCAATTTGCCAGTTGAAAAAAAAAATATTTTTATTCAATTATTAGATATTAATGAACATATAAATACCGTAAATAGTAGACAGAATCGCCACTGAATAGCTAAGTTGGAATTCATTATTCGCACCACAAAAGTAATGGGCCATGTGTGTCGCTTAAAATCGGGCCATATGAGTCACTTAACATCAGGCCATGTGTGTCGCTTAAAATCAGGCCATGAGTGTCGCTTAAAATCAGGCCATGTGTGTCGCTTAAAATCAGGCCATGTGTGTCGCTTAAAATCAGGCCATGTGTGTCGCTTAAAATCAGGCCATGTGTGTCGCTTAAAATCAGGCCATGTGTGCCTATAGCTCAGTTGAGTAGCCATGTGAGCTACGAGTCGGCCATGTGTGTCGCTTATAATCAGGTGTGCAATTGCGTGGGGTAGTCGTATTGGTTTGACGGTTCATATCGTGTTCAATCGGCTGCAATTTGTATGGAATGACATTTATTATGTAATCAAAAGCTGTCAAATGGATACGATTGACTTTACGCAATTCCATAGCAGACCATGTGCGTCTTAGCTTGAGTAACCATGTAGGCTAAGAATATGTCGTCCATGTGAGTCGTTTACGATTAGGTCATACGTAACTATAAATAACTTGTCGTATAGGAGCTATAGATATTCGACAAATGTGAGTCGCTAATGATTAAGCCATGTGTGCCAAGAGTAGGTAGTAACCGCTTGTTGAGTATCAATGTGTGTGGTCGGAGTAGGAAAGGGTTCATCACCTTGAGATCTGTTTCATTAGCTCAGTATAAGCAATAGGCTACCGATTGAGTTTGACGTATTCCGTCGCAATGCAATTATAAGTCAACACGTCAAGCATCCAGCTTGTCAACCAAATAGAATATGAAACATTATCGTTTGCCATGATATAATTCACTCTGGTATTCATATATTGTACCAAATACAAGACATATGTGACACAGACAGACACTGACCATTAAAAAGATTAAAAATTCGTAGTGATTAGTCGCTAATATACACATCAATCTTTATTGAAAAAAAAAGTAAGGATTGATTTGTAATATATCGATATGAAAGTGGATGTAGGTCGAAGTTTTATACTATGTATTACTAGACCATTTGGACACTTGTTATCATAAAAAAAAAGTAATTTTATATGCAGTTATAGCAGACGACTGAATTAGTTTCGAAAGGTACTAAGAGTCCCGACTTATTTTCCCTTATAGTAGTTGGATAAGCTAGCTGCTCTTATTTTAAAATATAATGTCTCGAGTAAAAGAGATCGAAAGCTGACCTCTCTTTTTCCGCGGTGACATCTGGTTTACAAGATTATATAGGTACCTTTGATCGTCTGAGAGACAAATGTATATATATATATATTTTTTATTCTTCACAACAGGCACAATAACAGACAACAGACAGAACATTAACTACAAAGAACAATCATTTATGATAACTTCGAGCGTGTCTGCGCCCAATTACAATTGTGCACAACACTTTTAGTTTTAAAAACTAATTACTAATTCGACAGCTTAAAGTCAGTAACAATAGAAAAGAAAAATACTTTAAAGTTATATAAAACAAACATAATTTTTACTGATGCAATATCGTTCTTTTGAAACAATTTAAGCTACAATTAAAAATGTCAACGTAATTGCAAATTTCATTATAAAAGGAACACATTCTCAGCAATGGACTATTCTGCGAAACATTGTTTCTGGCAGACGATTTACAAAATAGTTGTTGATTACGCACTGACCGACCGGGTACTTTAAACTTTAACAACTCTAGTAACCTACTGTCAGAGCGTCCATTGGCAATCGAGTGGAGCATACTCAGATCATTCATTTCTTTCATATGATTAATGTTCTTAGAATTATGGTTGTGGATGGAGAGTTGATAATCCAGTGGATTTTCTATAAATTTCAAGTATTTTGACGACCTCTGTGGACGAGAGGTGTACGCACCGGTTTTCAAGGTGCCGCTATCTCTAGAGGTCCCGGGTTCGATCCCCGGTCGGATAAATGTTGAAAACGAACGAACCCGTCGTTGTTTCCAATTTCCATAATACTAGTGCTTCCTAAGCTACTATACTTTGGTATTGGAATAATGTAGGTGATTGTGTCCAATATTCATTGTAGTTTGGCAAATTCACTACAGAAGGATAAATAAAACACAATGCACTAATATAATTTATTTGTTCTAATGTTTCCGAGGTCAGAAAGCGTACACGGGTCATTGAAGGGAAAAGGCGACAACTGAATAGAGGAGCACATCACCTACTCCCTCACCGATGCCTCGTTGTCAACGCCACTTTATCTAGAGGATTTCCGAGCCATCACTTATTCCTTGGATCTTCGTCCCGAGACGGGTGGATGGGCGGAGACTGTATATAAATATAGTATCGGCATTGGATATTAAAACTTGATGGCGTAATTTCGTTAATTTCAAACAATGTGACTGTTATGTTTCGAAATCCAGTTTTGGCATATTTGAAACTACCTACTACAATGACTAGGTATCGAACAGGGAATGGTTTTAGTTGGCGAGTTTAATATTTATATTCTATTTATTTATTTATTTACTGGAAGACCAACTGCTTAACCTAATACATTAAAAAGCTTAAGTAAACATAAAGCCGTTTACAGGTCTTTACAAATAAGACACATTGGATACACATACATAACTTTGAAATATAACTAATATCTAAGTGTAATTTAGCAACGATCACCGTAAAATAAGCGGCTTACAATACGCTTTATCGACGCCTCGCTATAGTGTTATAGAGATGAAAATTTATCTGTTTCGAAAGTATATTAAAACTATTACCTACTCGCTCAGTACCTAATCATTTCCATAATTGTTTAGATCTGGTCGGACGAACAACTTAATAATGTATTGATTTGGTTAAATATGTGTGTTGTGAGTTTACTGCTTCCAGATCCCAATTTTAGCATCCAGTACTTACAGCAAAGTGTACGTGCTGTGGCAATGAGGGGAGATAACGATGCTGAAGCTGCATACTCTGGGGTGATCGTGCCGCGCCCGTGGGTTGTGGTTGTAAGTCCGATTGAGACGAGTGGATCGCTGATACTGGAGTTAAATTATGTTGAAGTATATATCATGACATGTATCTTATTTTACTAATATTATAATTGCGAAGGTTTGGATGTTTGTTCCCCAATCGCGGCAATCGGCTGAACGGTTCTTGATGAATTTTTGGAATCTCTTGTCTCTGGAATCTCGAGAATAGCATATTGGCTACTTTTGACCCCGGGAAAATATTTTATTTCTCACGGGGAAACAGCGTGAAGTTCATGTGGGTGGAAAGCTGTTCATGATTTTATTTATCCTATTTCTATCCATCGTAACCTACTTCTTCATATCTATTCGAATTATAAGTAATTAATATACTTTCACTATATTCGTATGAATATGAATAATAAAATTGTTGATAAGAATGCTCATACGGGGATAACTTTTAGACACTTTTAAGTTTTGATATTAAATTGGGAACTTGTTTAAAATCATTTATTGATTCATTATTAGAAATGATAATAATATGATCTTTTGATTTTCATGTACCTACGGACTGGAACCATGTATTGTGCTATTCTAACAGAGGCAAAGAATAATGCATTTGCGATTTGGTGCTGGAAGCCCTGGACGACTGGTTGACAAGTTGAAAAAGCAGATAATTGTTATGACGGTTCAAATTGTGCCTACGGCGGCATCTTCATTAAAAGTGTAACTTCCTTGTAAGAATATTATTTTCATTTAAAAGGTAATAATCCCTATTACGAATATACCTTTAACTTATAATTCCTATCGTCCACATCCATATCTTGACATAATTCAAATTGTGTACTATGGCAAATATGTATTTATAACTTGGTTTGTTGCTCATATCTGGTTAAAAATTGGTAACTGTGGAGGGGTCTTCAGTTGTACTATTGTAAGATTTTTATATATTGTAAGGACTAAACTATGTCAAACTTGGCGATGATTAATTTCATGTAATTTTAGGACTGTGATCCTTTTATGACTCGTAGTTGCATTTTCCACCATTTGGGTGAAGTGTTTTATAAGAGTTCCTGTTAACAGACTACAGCAAAATTCTGTACCTATTCCTATTCTAGCATCCTTGGGGATTTACCTTTTGACACCGTCTTATATTCTCGAATGTAACTTGACAATGCATTGATGTATACTACCAAGTACCAAGCTAATTCATTTTTCTTTTTTTACCCATGACTAATGCTTATATAGATTACAACCAGACTTTACTTTAATCATTCCATATACACATAATTAAGTAACAAGTATAGTTCCAAAATAAGTTTTCTATTAATAATAGTCGCTTGCTAACGAATGTCATGATTACATTAATTTGTACATTGATTCGAATACTTATTGAATAGTTCGTTGTTGATAATTTATTTGATTTGATTATGTATTAATTTACGATTTACATATAACAATGTTTACACGGTAAAATCTAATACCTATATTGTAAACAAATCATCGTCTAAATATTATGTAATTGTAAAAGATTATTGTTGAGCATTGTGAAATATAATGTATTTGTTTCAATTAAGTACTTATGTTTTAACTTAAGATTTACACGATCTTTTATTGCCACTCTAAGATTAATCTAAATATGTATATAGTTGTAAGATTTTACTATTTAGAATTAGTTGTGTAATTAATTAATTTGATTTTAAATACTTTTAAACACATCTTAGATTTGTGCGCGAACTGTCCATATAAATAAAACACTTTCACTTTCAATACGCAGATCCTCGCTAGAGAACCAAGATACTTTCCCAGATTGATGCGCGAGGCTATTAAAATTAGCAAATACCCAAATTTCAATAGAGAAGATGGTTGGAAGATACCACCAGCTTGGGACCCTATAATCCATCAAGTAAAGTCTCAACCCAAACCACACACTGCAAGAACTAAGGATACGGTTAGTTCTTTTTGCAAATAATTTTAATAAACGGAGATCGTCCCCCTTCGTGTAGTTTTCTTGCCAGTTCTTTCTCCGAAGGGCTCCAACTTTTGTGAACTGGTGGTCGAGTCAGTAACTTTTTGCTTTGCTATAAATAATTATTACTTATCCAAATTACTAAAACAAACCAAAATATTAAATTAATAAATCATTTTTGTTATAATTAAATATAAAGTTAAAATAATCAATACCTAACCGTATCCTGTTTCCGAACGAAAAACAAAGACAATTAAAGTGGGTATATTCTTTTATTAAAATCAAAAAAATAGTAGGTAGTTTTCCGTGACCACGGCCCCTGGAAAGGTGCCGAAACGTCGGATAAACAAAAAAAATCTCAAAAAAACAACAACCAAGTTGTTCAGTACACCCCTGCCTATACCGCGGAGCCGGCATGGCGCAGTGGAAGATTTATCATGAGTAGACTCCGGACAAAAAACTAGTTTCAGCGGGGATGTAAACTGAACAATTGGACTGCGATACACAGCGGAGAGAATGTGAAGTAAGGTGATTTTACATACTGTGGTCTGTGCTGTAGAAAGTCCCTGGGCAGCGTGGGGAGAGGGGGGCCCCCCCTGTGGCTCCGTCTTCTTCTGCAGACCTTACCAATTAGTCACCTCACTCATAACACAAATAACAGCGTTCACAAGACACTGGGCGTTTCAACACTACACGGAGGAGCCTTTTGTCAAGATATATATTGCCCCTGCAACAACACGTGTGGTGGATGATTATCCTTCAAAGCATCGCGACCGGCCACTCATCAGGATGGCATCAAAATCGTGGTCGTACAACACGGGATCGGCAGGATAATTTAAGATTTTTCAAACTCGATATGCCAGGCACATTCAACGCGAGCGATTTTTAACAAATTCAGCAAAATTAATCCGACATTTTTGCCACGAGAATTTCAATCAAGTGACACTGTCAACTTCAAGTGACAGCCAATGTCAATTTGACGTGACATTAGAGTTGCGTTCAGAAACGTCGATCTTTTCCGAACATCCCCCCGCCCCGGACCGTTAAGAACGGTACGTCAATCTACGGGTAATCGGGAGAGCCCACTAACTGCTCTCTTCAAAACCGAATCTCGAACCAAAACCTCAGCAAAACGAGGAACTCCGTCAGTTCCGGGGTAGAGTTTAACAATGCGCCCCCTTCGCCAACATAGGGGCGGCAGGTTAGCATCCTTAATCAACACGAGGTCGCCAGTCTGGGGTGGGGTGGTTTTATCTGTCCACTTCACGCGCTGTTGTAGGATATGCAAATACTCCATCGACCAACGTGCCCAGAAGTTTTGGGACATCTGTCTCAAAAGTTGGTATCGCGACAAACGATGGGATCCTACATCCTGAATCGGATATTCAGGCAACGCCAAAAGGGGCTGTCCGATCAAGAAATGACCTGGGGTCAACGCTTCCAGGTCATTCGGGTCCGAAGACAACGGGCACAAGGGTCGCGAGTTGAGGACGGCCTCAATTTTACAAAATACCGTATCAAGTTCCTCAAACGTGAGAATAGTTTCTCCAATCACGCGACGCAAGTGTGTCTTGGCAGCCTTTACACAAGCTTCAAAAATTCCTCCCCAGGTCGGACAAGCCGGAGGGCTAAACTTCCAGATTATCCCACGCCGGGAGAGGGTGGTTCCAATGTCTATTTTATTATCAACAAAAAACTTAACTACTTCCTTAAGATAATTACACGTTCCCTTATAATTAGTACCACAATCGGAACGTATCAATGACGGCAGTCCTCTACGGGAAACAAATCTGCTCAAGGCGGCGACAAAGGCTTCGGTAGACAATTCCGAGACAATTTCCAAATGGACAGCCTTGGTGGACAAACACACAAACACGCACAAGTACGCCTTATAGGTTTTAGCATTACGCAGTCTCGAAGCCTTTACAGTAAAGGGACCGGCGAAGTCGGTGGCGACTCCGGCAAAAGCTCTACATTCCGTGACGCGATCAGCAGGCAAATCACCCATCTGGGGCTGCATGGTCGCGGCCTTCAATCGATAACAAGGCAGGCAACGGAAAACCACAGTGCGAATGGCTCGACGAGCAGACAAAATCCAAAATTCACGCTGCAAAATGGCCAACAAAGCATTACAGCCAGCATGTTGTGCATTCACATGGCGATCTGTTATTATCAGTTGAGTCAAATGTCCGGCTTTAGGTAACAAAAGGGGGTGACGAGCTCCATACGGCAGGTTCGCATTTCGAAGTCTTCCGCCGACTCGCAAAAGCCCACTCTCGTCCAGGAAGGGATTCAATCGCGATACCGCGCCCTTCAACTTGCGACGGCCTAAACGCAAAATTTCAATCTCGGACTCAAAACTATCAGCTTGTACTCTCCGGACCCAAAACAAGAGCGCGTCCCTACGCTCGTCCGGAGTGAGAACCGACGAATCACGCCTCGCGCGTGGGTTTCTGCAATTGTACACAAAACGTCTGATCCAAGCGGTAACACCAAGCAGCTTCTGTAAGGAGCTGTACCGATCCAACAACAAATCCTTTTCCCCGGCGGGGTTAGTCTCCAGGACGCATGCCCGCATATCAGGAACGGCTACGTTCGACAACGCTGGAGAGGGCGGCCACTCCGACTCAGGCCGCATCAACCACTGTGGGCCCCACCAGAGGGGGTGGTGAATTAGGGTTGGGGCTACACAACCCCGAGACGCACAATCCGCGGGATTCATGGTTCCCGGCACGTGTCTCCAAATCAACTCGATGTCGGAATTACAAATCTGCGACACTCGATTGGCCACAAACACGTCCAAGGTGTGCGCCGGAGCCTTCAACCAACAAAGGACGACCTGACTGTCCGTCCAAGCATAAACCTCTTGTATTGCAATAGATCGACCTAATGTGAGCCATACGTGGTTCAACAAACGCATTAGGAGGGCAGCTCCACACAATTCCAACCTCGGGATCGTATGACGAGTCCGAAGGGGAGCGACTTGGCTTTTCGCTATCACCAGATGCACAGCAACAACTCCGTCAACAGTAACGGTGCGGAGGTACACGGCCGCAGCAAATCCACGTTCGGAGGCATCGGAAAAGCCGTGAAGAGTAACTTTACAATTTTCAGAAGGGAGGAATAGCCTCGGCAAATGCACTTCATTAATCTCGAGGAGGGATGAAACGAAGCTCGACCAATCTCGGAGTAACTCGTCCGAGAGGGGTTCATCCCACGACACACCCGAAGCCCATAACCGTTGCAAGAAACACTTGGCCATAAACAGCACGGGGCAAATCCACCCATTGGGGTCAAAGGTACGTGCGACAGTAGACAATACTAAACGCTTGGTCCAGACTTTCGGTGGTCGTAAATCCACACAATAAGTGAACGTGTCAGAGACCGGTTTGTACTGTACGCCAAGGACGGTCACCACATGGGGATTATCAACATTTTCGAATAGGTGGGGGTCCTGCTGGTGCTCTTCGGGCAAACCTACCAGTACATCAGGCGAGTTGGATATCCATTTCCTCAACTCGTAACCTCCCGACTTCAAAAGGGCGGTGAGTTCGTCTCTCAGGACAATCGCCTCTGAGACAGATGAGGCGCCCGTGCAAATGTCATCCACATAGACGTCACTGGCCAAAATGGCGGAGGCGCGAGGGTATCTCAAGCGCTCCTTCTCGGCCAACTCCAACAAAGAACGAATCGCAACAAACGGGCTCGAAGCCAAACCGTACGTATTCGTATTCAATTCATAAATCAACAAGGGGTCCCTAGGACTCTCTCTCCACAAAATCAATTGGTACCTCCTATCCTCGGGATGGATGACCGTTTGTCTGAACATCATCCGGATGTCAGTCATAAATACAATTTGGTGCCGCCGGAAGTTGGTCAAAATGTCTGAGATCTCCGTGTGCAGCTTGGGACCTACATGCAGACACTGGTTCAAGGACGCTCCAGTAGAGGTGGGAGCCGAACCGTCAAAGACCACCCGAATCTTTCCGGATTTCAAAACGGCGTGGTGCGGCAAAAAGAAGTGCTCAACGGAGCGCCAATCCAAATCGCTCACGGACATGTGCCCTAACTCCTCATACTCCCGCATGAATTCAACATACTTCTGGCGGAAGACCGGATCCTTGCTCATGCGACGCTCCATCGCCACTAGCCTACGTTCCGCTAGCGGTCGGGATTCGCCCAGAGGAGGTCGGCCGGCACGAAAGGGGAGACGGGTGATCAAACGACCAGAGCGGAGGCGACCAGTGTTATTCTGGTAATACAACTCGCATTCATCCGCTACTGGGTCAACCCGCGGGGCTGGTGGAGGTTCCTCAACCTCCCAAAACTTCTGCACCACTTCGGAGAGAGACACATTAAAAACAAGACCGCGATCCTCATCAAGGGAATCCAAAACGCGGCGAGCAGGGCCCATCACAACTGTACCGAGTGTCGTCTGCAGAGCTACCAAGCCATCTGGCTGCAAAACTCGCTTCCCCGTCAACAAAACTCGCCCCAGGACATCGGCTCCAAGGAGAGCATCAATCGGGCCTGGGCGGAAGAAATTTGGATCGGCGAGTGGGGAATCAGACACCAAAGACAACATACTCGGTCCCAAGTCAACTGAAGGTTGACGGCCAACCACTGTGTCCAACACAATCGCCGAGGTCTCAATGCCTGGCGTGGACTTATTACGTGATGTAAATGTGAAGTCAACATGCCCTAACAACCCGGGGACTTTCACATCGCCAACACCTCTCACGCCTTCCGTGTGGGGGTGCACCTTGAGGCCCAACCGCCTAACTAACCAAGATGACACAACACACCCCTGAGCACCGGAATCCAACAAGGCGCGAACTTCCACAAGGTCGCCATTCAATCCCCTGACAAGCACAGAGGCCGTGGGCAACAAAACGGTCTCTGGAGGGGTGGCTATAATCGACCGTAAACACGTTGATTGCTAGTATGTGGGGTCCCCAGACGTCCCCCCATGGTAAGGGGGTCGCTCATAGCGATCCAGTGGGTCCCATTCTCCCACATACTGCCCACGTCCAATTCGCCCGGTATCAGGCGGGTTATATCTCCCGGCCCCTTGAAGACGGGGCGGGCGCCGCTCCAAACGCGGGTATTCGGCGAGCGGCGGCGAGAATCGGTGCCTATCATCCACCGTGTACGTCGCCCCATAGTCGCGGGGGCACGGTGACCGATTTTCAGAGGGGGGGTCCCGGGGACCCCCGGCTGGGCGAGGCTCAACACGTTGCGGGGGGCTTCTACGACCTCCCGCAACGCTCGCAAAATCGAACCCCCTAGTTGGGAACCGATTTCCCATGGGGGGGTCCGTGGGACCCCCGCCCGTGCGAGGCTCAAAACGTCGCGGGGGGCCTCTACGACCTCCGGCAACGCTCGCGTAACTCATCCCCATCCTTGGGGATCGGTTTCCCATGGGGGGGTCCCTGGGACCCCCGCCCGTTTGAGGGTCCAAACGTGGCGGAGAGCGTCTGGGGCCACTCTGGTGGCCACTAGAACTGCTGCGGGATGCAAACACCGCGGGGGGTCCGAGACCCCCACCCATACGCGGTGATCCTGCAGCGACGCGCTGCGGCGCTCCGCCGCCCTCTGGGCTGTTCATGCAGAGGAGGGGATGGTGGTTGCCCTTACAAAATCGGCATGGGTGCGCTTGGGTACATTCGCGCTGCATGTGCAGGCCCAAGCACGAGTAGCACCATGTCCGTTGTCGCGCGATCGCTCGACGGCCTTGGACGCGCTGGTCGAGGAACTTATCACAACGGGTCGTGCTGTGACCCGGTTCCCGACAGTACAAGCAGCGGGCGGTCTCCTGGACGGCGGCATAGCGGCCGGGCGCGCGAGGGGCCATACGCCCCCTACGGGGGGGTCCGGTGGGGGATCTACTCTGTGGCACAGGTCGTTCGGGTCCCATAGGACCGGCCAGAGAGGAATTATCTGCCAGTCTACTTTCTCCTTCCAGGAACGTCAAGAGGTCCGAGAAGGGTGGCAGATAAGTCGCACTATCCCCACCATACTGCTGCTCAAAACGGACCTTAACAGAGTCCGGCAACTTTCCCAGGACAATGTGCAGTAACAAAAACGACCACTGCTCCACTGGGAGTTTTAAGTTTTTTAATGCGTTGTAGGCAACCAACAGCGGATTCAACAAAGCCACTCTCAAGTGCATCACGCTGGCAACGCGGGGTAAATTCAAAATGGCGGCAACATGGTTGTCCGCCAGACGTCGTACGTTCTGGTACCGACGGGCAATCAAATCCCTAGCAATAGGGTAGTTTTCTTCCGAGGGGGCCAAATGTTGAACCGATTCAAGGGCCTCCCCTTCCAACACGGATAATAAATAAGCTAACTTCTGGCCCTGGGTCAAATCATCCCGGGCATGTACCAGACTATCAAAAATATTAATAAAGCCCTCCCAGTCCTCTAGACGACCAGCAAAACGCCTTAAGTCTAAGGGGGCCAATCTAGCAAAGAGAGGGGGCATACTTTTAGATGTGACCGGGGACGGGCTCGGTTCATTCTCTCTTGCCACTTGCAAAGGTCGAGCCACCTGGGTAATTCTGTCCGCAAAATCATAACACTGGTCCACATCCAAATCGACTTCTTGTCGCATTTCCACCTCGGCCTCAACAGTCCTTTCCAAAAATAAGGCATACTGCTCATCAACAACAGCCAAACGTATGGGCAGATCTACGTATCTGTTCAACAAGGCCTCCGTCCTATCAGGTCGATCCAACAATGCGACTGCAGACGCTAACCACCGTAACTCAGAACGTATTTTAGCTTTAGCAGAGGAGGCCGTCATTGTAACGTCACAAATTTATCAACAAAAACAACAAATTCAAAATATTCACTATAACACAAAATCTCCAATATTTGGAGGTTATTACTAACCACAAAATTCCAATATTACAACAACAAAGTATTTATAATGACACAAACTCTTAAATATCTGGAGGTTATCAGAAAACAACAAAACTCACTGACTATTGAAATTCACTCAAAATCACTGACTATTGAAATTCACTTGGATATCAACACAACATACTGTTACACAACAACAAGTTAATTTTAATTATTTCAAAGCACAAGTTTCAATGAGTTTCAATGTGTAAACAATGTCCCAAATCATTTAAGTTTCACTAAGTATTGAGTGCAAACTTATTAGCTAACCTTTTATTAGCTATTATTTTAGCAACAAACTTGTCAATATTCACAACTCAAATTTGCTGACAAAACTAAATAATAATTATTATGAACAAAGAAAGGTATCTGTTTACATTTTGGAACTTCAATACATGACAATTAATTACAAGACATGGAACCAATAACAGAAGGAATGCCCTTTACTTTTCAAATGCAAGTTAATTACCATTTACAAGTACAAATTAATCTAGTCCGGACCAGATGGTCATCAAACGGCACTGATTAATAGACAAACTTTTGGCGTGGGCCTCTCAGGCCTTCAAGCTACGCTCTTGCTACCAAGAAATGTTCAGTACACCCCTGCCTATACCGCGGAGCCGGCATGGCGCAGTGGAAGATTTATCATGAGTAGACTCCGGACAAAAAACTAGTTTCAGCGGGGATGTAAACTGAACAATTGGACTGCGATACACAGCGGAGAGAATGTGAAGTAAGGTGATTTTACATACTGTGGTCTGTGCTGTAGAAAGTCCCTGGGCAGCGTGGGGAGAGGGGGGCCCCCCCTGTGGCTCCGTCTTCTTCTGCAGACCTTACCAATTAGTCACCTCACTCATAACACAAATAACAGCGTTCACAAGACACTGGGCGTTTCAACACTACACGGAGGAGCCTTTTGTCAAGATATATATTGCCCCTGCAACAACACGTGTGGTGGATGATTATCCTTCAAAGCATCGCGACCGGCCACTCATCAGGATGGCATCAAAATCGTGGTCGTACAACACGGGATCGGCAGGATAATTTAAGATTTTTCAAACTCGATATGCCAGGCACATTCAACGCGAGCGATTTTTAACAAATTCAGCAAAATTAATCCGACATTTTTGCCACGAGAATTTCAATCAAGTGACACTGTCAACTTCAAGTGACAGCCAATGTCAATTTGACGTGACATTAGAGTTGCGTTCAGAAACGTCGATCTTTTCCGAACACAAGTTGTTAAATAAATTGCGTTTAAATACTTTTTATAATGTGCGTCGGGAGACAGCACATTGTCGGATGGCCGAATGTCATGATTCTAGTTAATGGCAACATTGTTACTCGGTGGCGCGGTTTTGCTTTGCTGTGATTGGTCAACGTATTATTGCGTGGACCAATCACAGGGCGTGCTTTGCCCGCCAACAGGCGACATTGGCAAGGAGGCTTGTTTGGTTGAGGCGTCGGAAGAGAGCGCAGTCTTGTCTTGGCGGTTAAGTGCGATAGAACTGATACAATTAAATTTAGGCCCTTAAGCAAAAGTGTTTGTATTCTAATCTTTTATGAAAAATATACATACAATCCTTATCGAAGCATTATCTTTCATTCACCTGCAGCAGACCTACCATCCTGATGAGGAGTCGTCAAACTAGCATTAAATATCAAGTCTGAAAACTATAATCAGCATGTTCACGCACTAAGTCGAGATTCAGAAAACAATGAGAATAACCTACATTTAATCAAGAAACGGTACGGTACAAACGAGCGAGCATCAACGTCGCAGCGAAGGTCAGGATACTGGAGCTGATGTGAACGTTTTACCAAAAAGTTTCCTTAGCATCTTGAATTTATCAGAACAAAACCTTACAAGTTCGTCTGTAAAACTACGGGGCTATTCAGGTTCTAGCATTCCAGTTCTAGGAAAATGTTATTTGAAAACTTCATACAAAAATAATATATACTTTATGAAATTTATTGTTGTTGATGTATCATCACCACCTGTCTTAGGTAGACAATCCTGTGAAGAGTTACAATTGATAAAAAAGATTATGACTGTTAATACATTAAATAGCAGTGAGACCATTTTAGATGAATATTTGGACGTGTTCACCGGCATGGGTTGCCTTCCCGGTGAGTACAAAATACAATTAAGGGAAGATGCTCAGCCAGTTATTCACGCTCCTCGAAAGTTGCCTATTGCTTTAAGAGATCAAGTCAAAACTAAATTATTAGAGATGCAGCGTGATGGTATAATTGCAAAAGTTGAGGGCCCAACGGATTGGGTAAATAGCATGTTAGTAGTAAAGAAACCCAATGGAGATTTACGCATTTGCCTTGACCCCCGTGATCTCAACAAAGCTATTAAAAGAGAACATTTTAAATTACCTTCTTTTGAGGAAATCACTGCTAATCTTTCAGGATCAAAATATTTCAGCACTTTAGATGCTAAACAAGGATTTTGGCAGGTTAAATTGCATTCTACTGATTTGTGTACATTTAATACAGTTTTTGGCAGGTTTAAATTTTTAAGAATGCCATACGGTATCACTTCAGCTTCGGAAATTTTTCATAAACGTTTATATGAACACTTTGATGATATAGAAGGTGTAGTTCTTTTTGTAGATGATTTGTTGATTCACGGTCCTAATAAAAAAATACACGATGAGCGGTTGAGATTGGTATTAAAAAGGTGTAGAGAAATAAATATAAAACTCAACAGAGAAAAATTTAAAATTGGTTTGACTGAAATAAAATATTTAGGTCACTAGATCACAAAAAATGGCATTTATCCGGAAGACTCGCATTTAATTGCTATCAAAAACATTTCAAGGCCCCAATGTGTTAAGGATGTAGAAAGATTCTTGGGTATGGTAACATATGTTACTAGTACTTTTATACCAAACTTATCCGATAAAACATATTTTTTGCGTGAATTACTAAAAAAGGATGTGGAATGGCATTGGAACGAAATGCATGAGAAATGTTTTAATGACATTAAACAGTTTTTAATAAGCCCGCCAATATTGCAATACTACGATCTAAATAAACCTATTGTTATATCAGTAGACGCCAGCAAAAATGGATTGGGCGCCTGCTTAATGCAAAATAATTTGCCAGTATGTTACGCTTCAAAATCCCTTACTAAGACAGAACAATCTTACGCACAAATTGAAAAAGGTACGCGTGTGTATTTGCCTGCGAGAGATTCTATACGTATATATATGGCCGATCGGACATAACAATCGAAACCGATCATAAGCCATTAGTAAGTATTATAAACAAACCGTTAGCGAGCGCGCCGGCGCGTCTACAGCGCATGTTAATGCGACTGCAACCTTATTCTTTTAAACTTGTGTACAAACCGGGCAAGTATTTGTTTATTGCTGACGCGTTATCTCGCGCAGTGGCCCCCGGCGATGTGTGCGTATCGAACCAGCCGCGAGATCGTCTCGATGCGCAAGCACAAGAGTGCGTTAACTGCGGTGAACCCATTTCTTGAAATACAAAAGTGTACCAAACAGGATGATGAACTACAAGAACTGATAAAGGTAATAAAACAGGGATGAAAATTGAATGAAAAATTGAAAAAACAAAAGTGAGTGATAAAATTAGGTGTTATTGGGATAGTCGAGATGAACTAACAATTAATTTTGGTATTGTTTGGAAGAGTAATAGGGTTGTTATTCCGAAATGCATGCGAAAAAATATGATAAGAAAAATTCATATAGGCCATCTCGGTATAGAAAAATGTAAGCTTAGGGCACCTTAGGGCCCGTGAGATAATGTTTTGGCCTAATATGAGTTCACAGTTACAGGATTATTTATCACAATGTCAAGCTTGTTTAACGTATAAAAAACAAAACACAAAAGAGACTTTAATACCGCATGATATTCCCAATAGGGCCTGGTGTAAGATAGGAATAGACATTTTTCATTTTGGAAACAATTCGTTTTTATTAGTAATTGATTATTTTAGTAAATTTATTGAAATAGCCAAATTAAAATCGCTAACGTCACAAAGTGTAATAAACAAACTCAAACGTATTTTCAGTCGGGTCGGGAGGCTATGGGGACCGGGACCAATGGTCCACAAAGCCTAATTTTATTTAAATTCAAATTTTCAGGAGGCCTAGTGGACCGCGGCTGTGGTCCACAAATCAATTTATTTTATTTACGGTCGGCAGGGAATTCCAGAAACTGTTGTATCTGATAATGGCCCAGAATTTTCTTCAAATAGTTTCTTAGAATTCTCCCAGAAGTGGAAATTTCAACATTTGACGTCATCTCCGAGGTATCCTCAATCTAATGGTCAGGTTGAACGCGCTGTACAAATTATAAAAAACATTATGAAAAAGACAAACTATGATAATACAGATTTTGATTAAGCAATGTTAGAATATTTGAATACTCCGATTAGTAACGAAATAGGTTCGCCTGCCGAATTATTATACAATAGGAAATTACGTAGTATACTTCCATGCAAACCATCTTTGTTTATACCAAAAATAAAACAAAACACACATAATAAATTAAAATGTCGCCAACAACAGATGAAACGGCACTATGACAAAGGTGCAAGAAATTTGAAACCTTTATTTATAGGTCAAAAAGTTAGGGTCAGAATAAACAAAGATTGGATACATGGTAAAGTAATCGGTTTCAAGGGTCTCAGATCTTATTTAGTCAGAATAAGTCAAACGGGAAATGTTCTAAGACGCAATAGGAAACATTTAATAATTGATAACAGCCCCGGTGAGTCACCAATGCGTACCGATTATGATGATTTAGTCCAAAACGGAATCAACATCAGCTCCAGCGTTGCGCCGCCTGTACAACAGGTACATAACGACAACTCTAATTATTATCGTACTCGTTTTGGCAGGACAGTGCGACCTCCTGATCGGTGGGGTTACCCCACAGCTGCATCTGCGGCAGCGCCGACAGAGCAGTGAGTTAGAGAGAAAATAATTTATAGTGATGTTAATTAGTTGATTGATTTATAAAAATATCTTTTTCACTTCTCATGCTCGTAAAGTTCGTGTTTATGTTGGGTATAGGCTGCATAAAATCGCTTTTTATGCTCTAGTGCATAAAGTAAAATCTTCGTCTAAGTCTCAGACTCTAAGACAAAGGTCGTCAGGTAAACAGTCACACACGCAATTAAACTTCGTTAAAACAATTTTGTGTAAATAAAATCTTAATTAATTCTTAATTTTGTACACAATCCATTTTAAATTACTTACTAAATTAATAAAACTAGGCAAAATTAATGAATTTTGTATGAAATAAGTATTTCAAGAGCATTATGGATCTATGCTAAAGTTACTGTGCTGCCACTGCCACGTATAAAAAAAAAAAGTGTTCCCGCCAATATGGTGAAGTCTTTATTTTTACTTTTTGCAATATTGTTATTAATTTTCCTCACACTCGAAGTGAAAAGCTGAGTGTATAACTCGTAGATAAAACCCATTTTACCCTCGAATTGACTATCCACCCTCGCCTACGGCTCGGATGGATATATACGTCTCGGGTAAAATGGTACGTTTTATGCACTTGTTGTACAATCTACTATTATATACTTAATAAATTTATGCATGTACTTATTAGATTTTAAAGCTATGCTTTGTCATTTACAAAATTATAATAATTTAATTTGAAATATAATGTACTTTAATTAAAAACTTGATAAGTTCTATATCAATCCAATTAATTTCAATAATTTTTGATGCTATTGTTATTTTACTATTTCCAAATAGTCCAATGAATGAATTAATTAAATAATATACAAAATTATGATATTTATGAAATTGTTGTTTAATCGGTATAAATATTTTTTTTCTATTACACGAATAATACTTCCTATAAATAATTATTTTGAAAATACAGATCAGTTAATATTGATGTTAACTTTGGATCTATTATATACTTATATGAAGTAAATCTTAAAATAAGTTTAGTAAGTAATAAAAAAAAATCAATGTTTGTTTTATAGATTTTTTTTGTGCATGTTTAAATGTTAAGAGTTTTTTTTTCTTTTTTTTTGTAAAAGGGGATTGTCAGTAATGTGGGTAGTTGTGTTGTGATTTGTTGGGTATGTCTTACGTAAATTAATAAAGTCAGTCTGAGCTCGACCACCGTCTTTGATTGCCGTCCGTCCCTAACATGAAGCTCGACTTAATACTGTTACCTCAGAGTATTAAGTCAAACTTCATGGTCCCTAACGTGACAGACGGACGTCACGTGACGGTGTCTGACGCCATGTTATCAAATTTCAGCGCCATCTTGAAATTAGATACGCCTGTTTGTACAGTTACTTCCAATTTACTTAATGATTAGTAAATTTATTAAAATAATAATATCTTTGAAAATCTGTATGAGAACGATGTAAAATGTAAGTATTAAAAAGCTAGATTCTTATTAAATAAGCTTTCACGTATGATTCAATATAGTCTCACAATCCCTTCTGCATTTAGTATGTTATACCTACTTACTTAATTCTAAACCAAAGTCACTATTAATAGTAATATTCGCTTTATTTATAACTGTCCCTTCACTAACTTACTTTACTATTTAGTATTATAATATTCTGTGCTTACTTATTTACCGAACGGTGTCCACACGTGGTTTCTACATATACTTAGGTACTATCGCCACAGCCTCACCTACATATTTACTTACTATGGATTTCTGTTTTATTACAAGTATTGATGTGTAAACCGCTCTTATAGGTAGGTCTTAAATATGAAAGTAGCGCTACTGACTGTTTGTATTTTCAGGTACCTACTACGAGTATGTAAATTTTCAGCTTCACATTATACCTCCCCTTTTTAGTAGTCAACTATTATACTTGATTTAACTGAGGGTAGGATCTATTATATTGTCTGGGGTGTGTAACGTGAGATAAGGGATTAAGGCAGTAGTAAAAAATTATACTAACGTTTATTTTCGTATTTATAATAAAAATAAGGCTTAAACAAAAGGTTGCCTACTTGTGTATAATTGCAGTATTTGTACGTACCATAAACGGTAATTAAAAGACAATGTAACTAGTTGTCGGTTCTAAAAAGTTATATTTGACATGATGGTAGGTCATCATCATTCTTGTGCTCTTATTGCAATTAGTAATAGTAGGGAAATCAAGTTAAACTCTGAGAATTATTCTGTTATTTCATTAAACAGAAACTGAATAGCGGGATTACGTTACCGAGTGTCGCGAAGGCGACGCAACATGATACTAAGCTGAGAAATACTGCATTTTTCAGACTGCACTCTGCCTGCAGTATGCAAGGGAGGAATATTTATTGTCCGACTCGTTATAACATTTTCAATAGGCACCTATATTTTTTTATAACAAATTGGTTCTAAGGTTTAAATCTAAAAGATCTAAGTAGGTAGGTACCTATGCAATGTGCCATCCAAAATCCGCCATTTTGTTTTTTTGTTTTTTTATCTACCTACCCACTGTCACTCAAGCCATCAAGACGAATGTAACGACCTCATACGCTAAAAAATCCTTCCAACCGTTGAGGCTGTTAAAGGGATCATATAAATCTATTGGTACCTACATATACATATACATACACTCTAAAAACAAAACCTTCCTTCTGTCGCAGTCGGGTAATAAAATAAAAAACATTCAATGAAATCTCTCCGTGTTGTCACAATTCTGTACCGTTATCAATGCGACTCACGACCCGGTTACAACCGCAAGGGAACGGACCGGTCCGGCACCGGACTCAGGACGTATCGTTATATTACGTGACTCAAAAGTAATTGAAAATACATTTTTAAAGTTAGCTTTTCACTTTAATATTGCTTTTCAGTAATCCTCACTAGAAAGAATGAACTGACTAGGTATGCAGTTAAACAGCAATTTTTATTCAACACTAGCGGCCGCCCGCGGTTTCACCCGCGTGGTACCCGTTCCCGTGGGAATATCGGGATAAAATATAGCCTACCTCACTCGGGAAGACTAGCTTTCTAACGGTGAAAGAATTTTCTAAATCGGTCCAGTACTTTTTGAGTTTATTCGTCGTGGTACCCGTTCCCGTGGAAATATCGGGATAAAATATAGCCTATGTCACTCGGGAAGACTGTAGCTTTCTAACGGTGAAAGAATTTTCTAAATCGGTCCAGTACTTTTTGAGTTTATTCGTTACATACAAAAATACAAACCTTTCCTCTTTATAATATTAGTATAGAAGTAGGTATAGATAAACCAAAATCAGGACTAATTTTATTTAGTGAAACTGAAAATATTGTAATTCAGTACTAAAAGCATGACATCTCCTTACGTTTGTTGTTTTCTGTGCTGTCTCGTCATGTGATGACTCCTGGCATGACCAGACGGAGGATTTTCTTAGTTTTATTTTGTGGTACACATTCATGAACGAACAAAGGTGTAAGTACTTTAATGTACTTTTGAACATAAAAAAATCTTAAGTCTCCTTAACCAGAATTAAGGGAAGCATGGGCCATAATTAAAATGAAAATTCACAACCAGCACTGGTAGCTATACTTATATAATTCGTTGTCTCATCTCGTGTAACATTATCACAAACAGCTTAAAATCAAAATCAAAATCAAAAATCATTTATTCATTTTAGGCTGATACAGCACTTGTGAACGTCAATGAAGCTACGCTATCGGTTCGCAAATCCTACGGCGGGAGGCCTTGTAACGAGAAGAACCGGCAAGAAACTCGCCAAGGGCTATTTTTTTCTCCCTGTCATATTTCATACAGAGTCGTCAAATTGAAAAGTGACTTTAACATAATATAATATGTAAAGTCACTTTCCATCACAAATTAATCTTAAGTTTAAAAACAAAATAAAAAAAACCCGGTAATCATAGCAGTAAATAATTTTCAATAACTAAGAAATAGACATCCAAAAGGTAGTTTCTTTAAAATACACACCAACCAAAAACGTAGCAAATAAAATAATAAATATAAATGCCAAACAAGGTTAATAAAACTTTGAATAGTTTAAGAACATAAGAGTCAATAATAAACAGTGCCATACAAGCCACGATAAAATAAAACTAATAACAATAAAACATTAAAAATCTGCATATTTTGAGACAAGAAGCCAGGAGCAGACCCATCCCACTGGTGGCACCCGTTCACGAGCATGACGCATGAACCAGCCATCGCTTCGCTCAACCATATTTTAGGGAACGTAACGACCCGCCTCACACGACACCACCGCAGAAATGTTTACAGAGAGAGAGAGAGAGAGCTTGCTCAATAAAGGAACGAAGTAGGTCCTCAAAAGTAGGTAACCAAACGAGCCGTTAAGTCCTAATAGTGCCTTGTGATTACTTAGATAAAACCATTGATTATTTGATCCAATGACCGTGTTATTTAGCCTCTTTTACAAGTCATATAATTATTATCTGTAGACACACATACAGGGGTTTTCCCGTCATACGCAGCGCTGTTGTATGCTACATTGTGCGTTTTGACCTCTTGCAAGATCTCCCTTAAACAAGCACACTGCCAAGGATTATCATTAAATAAAAACTTTTTTAATTTCCCTCCCGAAATTGTTAATGTATCACAGAAATTCATCGGCATGTAAGACAATCTGTTCCCAGCCAAATTTAAGGTCTCCATTGGCGTGTTACGGAACGAAGATAGGTTGATCACTGCAATTTCATTGTGCGACAAATCTATGTCCACCAATTTTGGCATATTCTGAAACCATTTATCTGAAATCGTCTTCAATTGATTGTTACTCAAGACTATAGTATTCAGATTCTTTAGTGGAGCAAAAATGTTGTCGACTATACTTCCTATCAAGTTACGATCCAGGTTCAAAACTTGTAAGCTCTCCAAGTTAACGAAGGTCGTCGGATCATCCAAACTGCTTATACGGTTATTAGACAAAATCAACTGCTGTAATGGTTTTAAGTTGCTCTTTATGGCAAATGATGGAACTGTTGTCAAGAAACAATTATCTAAAATCAAGACATACAATCTTTGAAACGACTGCAGTAAATCTTCAGGAGCGGCATACATATTATTTCTTGATAAATCAAACCATCCTATAATTTTGTTATTAGCGAATATTCGTGGGCTCAGATTTTTTCCAACGATAGTGTTGTGAGACAAATTTATCGCAGTTAAGTTTATAAGTTCATCGAAAACGCCAGGTTGTAGTGTTTTCAACTGATTTCCAGCCAAATCAAGCTGTTGCAAGTTATTTAGTTTCTGAGCTAAAGTTGAAGAAGTAGGTTTGTGCATGTTGTTCAGAATACACGGCTTCAATTCGTGCAACTTATTATCTGCTATATTTAAACGCCGTAATGCAGGTAACTCGGAAAATGCATCGCATTGTATTTCAGTAATTCTGCAGTTGTTCAGATCTATCTCTTTGACTTTGTTTTTATTTGGAATAAGTCCTTTCTCCAAAACGTATTCATCACCGTCTGAAGAACATACTAGATGGTCTTTTTGTTCATTGGAAGTGCATGCCGGTATCGCATTGACACCGAGCAATAATATGCTAAACACTGCTGCAATCCTAAATATCTTCATCTTGTTTATTAACCTGTCAAAAAACATCTAATTAAATCTTTTTATTAGTTCCTTTTTAAATACATAGTTTTAGGCAGGAAAGTAGCTTCTAGAGGGAAACGAGTTGATTGCATAATTAGAGCGCAATTTGCTGTAAATGTATGCCAAAAATAAAATTAGGGGGCCTTATACTTTTGTAATAAGACGGGAAAATATCTCTCTGCTGAATTAAGGTTTCTCCAGCAGGAAGAGTCTTTACCAATTTTAGCATCCTAACTTTTTTTGTCTTAACTTTGTTGTCAAGCAGGTTTGTACGCGTAGCTCTAAAATAATAGGTATGGGTTGCTTTTCGCAATTTGCGAAAATTTTGCGAAAATTTTGCGAAAATTTTGCGAGTAGACGCGTAAGGGCAGTGACAGCTATCGAGCTTGGACGCGTGAGTGGCTAATTATGCAATTAAAGGCTGGGATTCCCGAAAATAGGGTATTTTAAATTATGAATTACCTACTTATTCGCAAATCACAAGTACGTACTTAAAATTTGGAAAAAATATGTATTTTTTGCAGTTATTTATTTATCTAGTGCTTCCGGCCGTTTTTTTCGATTGGTGGTATTTTATTGTGTCAAAACAGCTATCGAGCTTGGACGCGTGAGTGGCTAATTATGCAATTAAAGGCGTGGGATTCCCCAAAATAGGGTATTTTAAATTATGAATTACCTACTTATTCGCAAATCACAAGTACGTACTTAAAATTTGGAAAAAATATGTATTTTTTGCAGTTATTTATTTATCTAGTGCTTCCGGCCGTTTTTTTCGATTGGTGGTATTTTATTGTGTCAAAACAGCTATCGAGCTTGGACGCGTGAGTGGCTAATTATGCAATTAAAGGCGTGGGATTCCCCAAAATAGGGTATTTTAAATTATGAATTACCTACTTATTCGCAAATCACAAGTACGTACTTAAAATTTGGAAAAAATATGTATTTTTTGCAGTTATTTATTTATCTAGTGCTTCCGGCCGTTTTTTTCGATTGGTGGTATTTTATTGTGTCAAATAAAATCCCAAACATCCGTCTAATCGTAATCCAAATATCCTATTACTTGCAGTACCTATACTTGGTTTTAGTTAATGAAAAATATACGAAAATAATTGTCTTTCAATAGCCGAGGGATTCCGGTCATAAGTTTAAAATTTTTATTATTTAAGTTTTAATTGAATTTTAAGTGATTTTTGATTCGCGGGGCGCTCGCGATTTCACAGTTCACTGCCGGCTGCCGCTGCGTTCGCGTGAAGTGTATCGCGCGCGGCCGAGCGAGCGTTAGCGTGCCTATTTCGGTCGGGAATCATCGCCTTAACTTGTTTCCATTTAAAAGCTACTTTTCTGCTAGACTAACGCACACATTGAAAAGCAATTAAACATGTAGGGTATTGAGCTCATCAGCTTAAACAGAAGCAACGGCATTAAGGCGCTACTCAGAAAAAGTATGGACTCTTTGATATAAAACTATAGGACGGTTAGAGTTGTTATAAATCTGGTAATAAGATATATATTTCTTCATACCTTTATCTAGAATCGTATAGTTTCAGAAACACGATTTTATGATTTTGGCTCGACACTTTTTATTTTCGAAAATACCTCTAAAAAATAAGAAATATCAAGATTATTCTTAAATGGGGATACATATACTATTGAAAATTGGTTTAATTAGTGGACACCAATAATGTTTAGGATCGTATAGAAGCATTTTTTTAAAATCGCTATAGTTTTTGAATACGAAGTGATTTTGTGTTTTTTTGCGTAATCGGCAAAATCGGTCTCGGTCCCGCGCGCGTCGTTTTCTCATTGCTATCTCGCTTTAGCATAACTTTTCCGAGTATCGCCTTAAGGTCATATCATAGCCCACTTATACCGCACCGCTCCGACCCAACCAAAGTATGAGCAGCCAAATATGGACTTAGTATCGTTCACTGTAGATGCACTTTACAGTAACAATATACAATAGCAGACAGCGCACGGACAGCGCGCCGTAAGCGAGCCTGCCGCAAGCTAAAGTGCGTCTACAGAGCACGACATTGAGTCCATATTTGACTGCTCATACATTGGTTGGGTGGGAGCGGTGCGGTATAAGTGAGCTAAGCTACCTTTAGACAGCTTACGCCTAATAGATTCATGACTATCATTGAAATGGTCAATCGACAGATTTAAGTCGTTAAAGCAGCTGCCAGAGTGCCAGTTCTCAATAAAAACGAGTTCTGCCTGTGTTGTTGAGTATTCGCCATGGGTATAAAATTGGTATAAATTAACATTCGTTAATTAATCTCGTTAGCCAAATAGTATTGTGTGTGTAAGTATACAGCAAGTATTAAGCATTAAATTGACGGTTGCGAAATTGTGCATATACTTATGTGTCTATCACTAAGCAATCATAGGTATATGTATAAGGTGTTGTAAAAAAGTCGACGTAATTTGAAGGGGTCAATGTACTCATGCATACAAACAACTTTTACTATTGTACCGACATTGGAATCGCGAAAAAAATCAGCTGTTCCCGCTGTTCCATAGAAAATTTGAAATCGAATAGATCAAAATGTATGGAACAGCGAACAGCTGATTTTTTTTTCGCGATTTCAATGTTACTACCTACCGTAGTAAAAGTTATTTGTATGCATGAGTACATTGACCCCTTAAAATTCCGTCGACTTATTTTACAACACCTTCTATTAATATAAGGTATGTTGGGGTAAGATCGGATCGGGTAAACACCGGATCATTGAAATAACTACTAAACTATTAGGTATTTTTTACTTCTGGAAACACATTCAGTGACACCATTTTGTTGCGTGCCACAATTCAGTGTTCGATGTCAGTTTAAAGAAAAAAAACGCATGATCGCAAACGAAATGCTAGATCAGTGATTTTTCAACACATCCGGACTTTCCCGTCACAGTAAATCTCAGTATCAGAGTGAGTATTTCGCTTTTATGTAAGTGCTTTTTACTACTATATCATTTATTTTTTCTAGGTTAGGATACCGAATGATGCTTATCTTAGCCTGTAAGTCTTTATCCAATCTTCACCCTTTGGGTTAAGATCGGATTAAATTTCGTCCGAACTTCTCCCGTATGAAAATGTATTGAATAAGGCAGTGGTTCTCAATTTTTAGTCGCGATATTGATAACACGGGAATTGACATTATTTTATTATTTGGTCATTTGCGCTAGTGAATGAGCGGGAATTGGGCTTTTGCTGTTGCAGTGCCCAACAGGGTCTATAATGCTTCTTTACAAATAATAGAAGACCAAAATGTACATTATAGTTGCAATTAATAAATGATATTATTATATGATAAATGATATGATAAACTATAGCCACAGTGACGTTTTTTTCTTGTAATCAGCAATCAGCATTAAGGAGCTCTTGCGATTTATTTTCTTAAATATGAGTGCAAAAACGCATTTATATATTTACTGAGTTGTTTTTAAGCCTCTGGAGGAAAGAGACAGGGAGGTTATACCACTAATAATTAAAAAATTAAAATCACACGGGATGTCTAAGCATCCTATTCTTTTTACGTAGTTTATTCATTTTTTGTCTTAGATCCAATTATGCCCCGGAACTACGTTAGATAATCACAATTTATTCATTAAAGTTTGAGAAGCATAGTTTTGTTTTATTTTCGTATGGGGTAAGATCGGACGTACTACACTTTTTTTTTAAATCCCGGCCAAAAGACGAAATAATCGAGATAAGTCTTTTTTTCATTTTCGTCTAGGGAAAGATCGGAAATCTATCTCTCTATGAACCTATGCGTACGGCTATAGGAATGGATTTTATAAGTAGTCTTCCCCCAATGTAGTCCGGACTTTCCCTGGTTATAAAAAAAACCTTCTTGTCACTTTGAACTCATTTTAATAATTAACTTTATTTTCTTGAAATATAGTTTTTCGTTACTCATGTGAACTCCTTTATAGTTCAAATACTTTTATCCTAATATTTTTAATTTTTTTTTTTCAAGTGTGTCAACAATAGCAAAAAAGCATCCGAACTTTCCCCAACATACCTTATTAAAAGGATTAAGTAATTAAAACATACTTGTTATTAAAAAAATGAATAAACTTACCAAACAGGAACACATTCGATGTAGTGAACCACTTCTCACAAACACAAACATCTGTCTGACTCTGAATCACCGACGCAATTATCATAACTTGATGATAGATTGTATCTATGTCTTAACCGCACGAACCCCTTTAAGATTTTTTTTTTAAAATATGAATGATTGTCTCCAATTCAATAAATTTTTCTGATAATATCTGTAATACTATAGGTACGTATATAAAAAGGATCAGGATCAGATATTTCCGTAGCGCTCGAAATGAAAATCGAATACGAATTGCAAACGTAGGTATACGTCAACCAGTCGTCTACGAAATCGAATTCTATTAGACCCGTTTTCATGCATTTTTGTAGCATTCGAAATCTGTTTCATCATGTCAGCCGAACGACACAAATCACAGAGAATCTTTAAAAAATAGCAAAATGAAAACACAAACACTTGTCATATGATTGTCAGTGACGACATTTTGCAGCCACAGACTAATGAAGATGATGAATTCTACTAGTAGAAATTCTGCAACGAGTGGGTCTGACCACTCGTTGCAGAATTCATAGGTGTGATGTGATTATTCAAAAATACCGATGTTAGGAATTCGCATGCGAATTTATCAATTTCGAATGCGAATTCAAACTCGTGCGCTACGGAAATACGTCTCCAGACAAAATATAATACACTAGCTTTCCGCCCGCGGCTTCGCCCGCGTGGACTACACGACGTTATCCCGCGGGAATGTGACATTTTTCCGGGATAAAAAGTAGCCTATGTTCCTCTCCAGGCTACAAAGTATCTGTGTTCCAAATTTCAGCCAAATCCGTTCAGCCGTTTTGGCGTGATTGAGTAACAAACATCCAAACATCCAAACATCCAAACATCTAAACTTTCACATTTATAATATTAGTAGGATTATGATGAGGTCGAAATTAAAGAGTTTACTCATAAGTAATTAAGTACCTAGTGATAATTTGACGCATTACTTACTGAAGTGGAAGATTTGCATGCTACGATAGTTGGCTGAATAGGAGGAGCTACAAAATGTATGAAGCAAATCAAGTGCAAATAAATATACTTATATTTTATTTCATTCTATTTGCAAGAACACAACAGCCAAAACTATCTTAAAAGATTTAGGTAGGTACCTTCTTATTATTATTTAAATGATATAATATTTTAATAATTTAATAACCATCGACATAATATTATTAAATTAAGAAGTTTTCTCAAAAGATTCCATTTCGAGTGTTGCCAACATTGAGATTTTCCTCATTTACGTTAGGAGGAAGTTTTATTTATAGTGTGATATGTTTCCTTGTATTTATTTGTGAGATTTGCAAGATTCCATGGTTCTTTTAGGAGTCTTAGTATAAAAATAAATACAGGTTGGAATTATTTCATGACACCTGGAGAGAAGGAAGGAAATTCAGAGGGCAGAACTTGGGCAGAACCACATAAGTAATCTACTCTTATAGGAAAAATGTGATAGTAAAAAACCACGAGCCCTATAAGTAGCTTTCAGGCGGGATGATGATTATAGGGCTCGTGGTTTTTTACTATCACATTATTCCTATACTTACAAAATTGCATTGTGAATGCATAAAAATAATATAAAATCTCTAATCTACTCTTACCAACGGTAACGCAGTCTGCCGGGAAAACATCGAGCTTCTACAAATTAATTGGTAAGAACAGATAGGTAATTTCACATTTTTTATCTATTTGCATATACAGTGTCGGTCAGATAATTAAAGACAACAGTTGATTTTCATACAAACGAGTTGTCTTTGAAGCTTCGTTTCTCCGCCAAGCATTGACCTAGCTGTGATCTGATGACCACGAAAAACTACGCCTATGTAAATATCATTTTCACTTCTCATGCTCGTAAAGTTCGTGTTTATGTTGGGTATAGGCTGCATAAAATCGCTTTTTATGCTCTAGTGCATAAAGTAAAATGTTCGTCTAAGTCTCAGACTTTAAGACAAAGATCGTCAGGTAAACAGCCACACACGCAATTAAACTTCGTGAAATAAATTTATTATTTCATTCTGTTTCTTCAATTTTGTGAATTAACCATGTTAAATTACTAAATTAATAAAACTATGCAAAATTAATGAGTTTTCTAGGAAATAAGTATTTCAAGCGCATTATGGACTACGATCTAATGCTAAAGTCACTGTGCTACCAATGCCACGTATAAAAAAAAGAAAAAGAAAGTCTTCCCGCCAATATGGCGAAGTCGTTATTTTTTCTTTTTTGCAATATTGGTATTTATTTTCCTCACACTCTAAGTGAAAAGCAGAGTGTATAACTTGTACATAAAACCCATTTTACCCTCGAATTGACTATCCACCCTCGCCTACGGCTCGGATGGATATATACATCTCGGGTAAAATAGTACGTTTTATGCACTTGTTGTACAATCTACTATAAGACTTAAACTGCGAAGAACTGTGTCATGTGGCACAGGTCATCGAAACTTGATAACGGATAAATATATTAATCAAATACTTTTGGTTTACATACTTACTATACCTTGACGACCGATTTGGCGCAGGGGTAAACTACCTGCCTTCTGCGCCAGAGGTCTCGGGTTCGACTCCCGAACAAGACAAATATTTGTGTGCATGAACATGTCTATTTGTCTTGGTCTGGGTGTTTTCTATGTATATTAAGTATGTATTTACAAACAAAAAGTATTTAAGTATATATTTATCCATTATCAACTTCACGTAGACACAGTTTCTAAAGAAATTAACTACGGGCTTAGATAATTGGTGTGATTGTAAGAGAATATTTATTTATTATTTATTATACCTACATAGAAAATACCCAGAGCAAGACAAAATTAGACATGTGAATGTTAACCCAAACCCAAAATGTTCTTGTTTGGGAATCGAACCCAAAACCTCTGGCGCACAATGCAGATATCCGTAGTCCGTATCCGTACTCCTGTGCCAAGTCGGTCGTCAATCCGTTCAATTATATCTGTGTTTCCCTATA
Organism: Crambus lathoniellus; assembly: GCA_949710035.1. Classification (NCBI taxonomy): domain Eukaryota; kingdom Metazoa; phylum Arthropoda; class Insecta; order Lepidoptera; family Crambidae; genus Crambus; species Crambus lathoniellus. The sequence continues at coordinate 5,281,263 of OX453312.1, forward strand.
TTTCGCTAAAAATACAATTTGGTGTTACACATCTAACCTTCCTTTAGTTGGAAAAACTTCACTTATAAATAACTCACCGTATAAAAAGGTTATCGAAAGTATATGATTTATAAGCCAATAAAGAACTAGATGGTTCGGCCATTTTATAAAACGTCTTATTTTGATTTACAGCGTTATCATACCTGGCTGTTGCGGTGTATTTTCCCCTAGGAAATTAGCAGAAACGTACTCCAGTAATGCTATTTCTAATATTTAAGTTCGCAATATGATACCTACACTGACTAGTTTCTATTGAGAAAATGATGAATTTGAATTTACTTATTTGAAACAAAGAATTGTCTAGGGAAATGTAAATAAATAGTTCACGACTGTAATGAAAACTGGATGATGGAACGCAAACCAGCTAGTAGGTAAACAAGCTTTTATTATTATTGCGATGCGATTCGTTTATGCATTCTGATTGCATGCTTGCTAGCATACTGCATGGTTGCGTTAATGCATGCTTGCTTTAACCTCCTTAGGACCTGGGTTTTTTTATATGGCCCATTTTTTATGTAAACAAAGCACTTAAGAGCGCGCTATCGCACTCCCGAACATCTGGTTATACTTAAGAGGTCTTTGGTTACATTTATGACTAGCTGATTAGCAAAAGCAATAAAGTTAAGCTAATGGACAGTTTTACGACATGTTTTGTTTTTATAATCGTCGTTCAAACTCCACCTTTGTGTAAACATATGACAATAGTGCGGTCCATTCGAAATATTTTTTTTTCACATAGTTGTCATTGAAATAACATATAAAAAGGATATATATTTAGAATCTACATAAAAAAACCTATCAAATAAGAATATAATAAAAGGTTTTTTTTTGAAATTTTCAACAATTTAATGAATTCCGCTTTGAAAAAAATTCAAAAAATTTTTTTTCTTCCGGATCACATTATTATAGTTTATTTTTACAGTAAGACGAGTTTATCTCTCTTTTGAACATCGAAAACCCCCTACTCTTTTTTTTCTTCAGATCCGCGGCATAGGTAGCTGTGGCATAAGATGCTTGCTCGGATGCTTTCTTAAGCAAACAATAAATAACTAACCCGTCTCACAACTAGCTCCGATGGGATGGAGTTGTGAGACGGGTCGATTTTTTCTAAAATATTCATTTTCCATTTTTCAATTAGGTATACTTAAAAATTGCATTGTGAATGCAAAAAAGTAAAAATTTAAATAATAAATAACTACTTACATAAATATTTTTTTAGTTTTAAATTGAGCTGTGGTACGTGGGGTACACGGACCGATTTAAAAAGTAGGTACTTTACAAAACTCTGATAACTTGTCTAAAATATGCTTAAGTACTTGCTTATTGTTGTCAAATATTTTTTATGCAAAAGAAGAGACATTTAAGTACTCTTTCATTAATTGGGGACCATTTTTGTGGATAAATAAAAAAATGTGATAACAGAGTAAAATCTTTTTATAGCAAACATATTTAGCCTGAGAAATGAATAGGGATCGACCTTCGCTCATCAGATTCTGTTTAATGGATCAGAAGTATTTTACATCTTTAGTAGGCTAAATAAAATTTTGCCAGTGGGTTGGCTGAAATTTTCATGTCAAGGCTATGTTTAATATACGACTGCAATTGAATCAAATCGATATCGAATTGCACCTATTTGTTTAATGGATAATTTTTATACCTATAATTCGATAATGAAGTCTACAGAATGTAAAAAAAAAATGGGTTGGCTATTCTTGAGATTTTAAATTATTTTTATGCATTCACAATGCAATTTTTGTAAGTATAGGAAAAATGTGATAGTAAAAAACCACGAGCCCTATAAGCACAGAATAAATAATAGTGCTAAGGCCTATAAGTAAGTAGCTTTCAGGCGGGATTCGAACCCGCGCCTCCGGGAATCCGGCCCGATGCTCTGACCAGTCGTGTAAGCCTTTCGGTAGATTAGTTGGTCAGAGCATCGGGCCGGATTCCCAGAGGCGCGGGTTCGAATCACACCTGAAAGCTACTTACTTATAGGGCTCGTGGTTTTTTACTATCGCATTTTTCTTATACTTACGTTATTCTTTCTTGTTAGAACATAGGGTGGGCAGTGATTGAAAGTTTAATAAAAACAGAGTCGTTTGCACCAGTTTGTTTTTTATGTAATTAATTATGTACGCCTCACACTACCGATTGGTATAAAAATGATTTAAATAAACCAGGTAGGTACTTAGGTTCAATTTTCGTAAATCAAAGAATCAAAAATCAAAGAAAGACACCTCTAAATTTTAATTAGTAGGTACAAAGATTTTAGGGGATGATAGTGTCCATCAATACGAAAATTTTTACTATGGGGCCAATAACCACGGAACCGCGAACCCGAAAGTAAAAATTGTTCGTATTGATGGACACAGTCATCCCCTGAAATCTTTGTATCTAACTAAAATTTATTGGTGTAGGTATATCTTGACATTCTTGACAGGAAAATATTTGCCAACCCACTCGCGATATACTATTTAGCGTAGGTACCTACTTAAATTGATATACCTAAAACACATTTCATCCATTAAACAGATGGTAGAAGGTCGATCCCTATTCGTATCTTAGGCCATATTGGCCGATTTACATGAATCAAGTAGCTTGCGCCGTTTTTAGCATTGGCGCCAGCGCTGGATTGGCACGAAAAACGTTTATTTGAGTCCAGCCGGCCTAGCATGAGCGGCTTATAGCACGTGATATGATATGGTACGGCATTCCGTCTTGCTTACACCTTAGTGGGGTAAGCAAGACAACTTGCCGTACCATATCATATCGCGCGTTATAAGCCGCTCATGCTAGGTCGGCTGATGTATCAACTGCCCGTCCCGATCACCGTGTCCGAAACGCGGACGCGTATCATGATCGGACGAGAAATGATAACAGTCTTTTTACCAACCCGTCCAAATACGCGATCATGATACGGATACGGTGATCGGATCGCGCAAGTGTACAGTATACAGCTTCAGACGTAATCAGCGCTGGTTACCAGCGATAATGACGCTTGCTTCTGGATTCAAGTAAATTAGCCATGAAAACAGTATTTTTTTCATTCAGATTTTAATTGATGCTAGAATCATCCACCACCATGTCGTTGCTGAAGCCACACTTGGTTCTCCAGGTGTCTTCATCTAAGACGAAGGCAGAGGTGATCTTCCGGAACTTCTCCAGGTCGCAGAGCTGGGAGCAACCCTTAATCTTCAGATATTTCACTGGGGACCCTGGCTGTGGTAGGTATACCGGCTGTGGAAAGACCAAAAAGTTTAATCTTATTCAAAATATTAATAACTACAGTGTCAATGCCCAACTCAGACCACGCTGACAAAACTTGACCATCTCAACGCGTGGTCTTTTCACTTGTATTTACAAAATAAGAAGTTAAAAGAAGCATGTCTTTTTTATCCACAATGAATTAGTTCTTGCCTTGATCACACGTGATGTTAAGTGATGATAAGGCTGAAGGTGGAAGCGCACTACTCCCGGAAACCTCAATTAATGAGGAACTGGCTATCTTGTTTCTAACTGCCGGAACACAACAATGCTGAAATCATCGTTGTTATGGTGTCAGACTTAGATATAAGATGAGATGGTGGTAGCTAGCCAGGCAGACTAAAACAAGTCCTACACCAACCAAAATGTCACACATTTTGTACTGAAAAAAGCTTGGAACCGAACACAAGCTGGTTCCCATAACAACCTAAATAAACTGCCAATCGTACAAACGTAAAATGTATGGAAGGTTTGCTCTATTGATCAAAGAGTTTTCCACGCGCACCCCGTTTTTTACTTCTTCTAACATACTCATTCCATGTGCTCTGTGGCTGTTTCTTGAGGTCCAAAACTATACTTACAAGAACAACGTATTTCCCTGTCTTTACCACCCGTCTGACTTCCAAAGAGAATGCAGAGTCATATTTCGGAACTCCTTGCTTGTTGCTGATCTGGCAGACCGACTCGAAGGAGAACACGTTGAAGTCATGGGCAGAGTATACCCTGAACCTCTGGGTGTCGTTGCCGGCGATAACGGCATCCGCTTTGGTGAAGAACTCGTTTAAGAGGACACCTGAAAGAATTAACTTTTTAAACTTTCATGGTCATTAACACTGTAAATATTACGAAAAGCGGGATTTTTACCATGTTTTGATTATACTCCGTTGTTATTGTTACTCCCTGATCATAGCGTGTGCAACTGCGCCGGAATATCGGGGACTCAACGACTCAACAACAAATCAAAACATGGTAAAAATCCCGCTTTTCGTAATATTTACCTGAAAGACTTGTTACAGTGCTAGTACCTGACTCTATTTGTTATAGTAACACGTTTACAACTAAGTACAAGATGAGACAAAAATGCTCCATAAGATTTTTACGGTTTAGATTTTATATGAGTGTGAGGGTCGTTTTTTTTAAGATTTTATCTTTGATTATTTAAAAATCTTGCTCTAATTCAGCAGTTGTATGTCTTTGTATAGATATCTCTTTTTCTCACATAAATGCAGCTTTCAATAGAAAGGCCATGAGGAAAACTATTTGGTTATTTTTATAACCTTGTTAACTATATCCTATAAATATCCTCTCTGACCCATGGCACAACTACGCTGCTAAGCTGATTGAGCTGATTTCCTATAGCATAGCACACCCAATTGATATTTAAACAGAAAATTTTGAGAAGGACGCCATGATCTCTTAGATTTAAAAGTATCCCCAACATGTTTAAATTGATAGAACCATATTGTGAATTAATAAGATAAACCATAAGACTGTACTGACCAGCTTGTAAAGCAATGTAATCTTCGTCTCCAAACACTACGTCCATTGCCTTCCCAGCTGCTGATTCTATCTCGGGGAATCTCTTTTCTATATCTGCATCCAAGGGAAGACCCAGACTCAACTGGAAATGTAGTTATTAAAAACTGGTCAAATTATGACGATATATATTAATTGCCATTTGTTTTACCAATATCACAATCCATACTAATAGTATAAAAGTGAAAGTGTGTTTGTTTGTGTGACCGTCTTTTACGTGAAAACTGAGCAAAATATTTTGAATATTTTCAGAGATCATCAAACTCTCTAATTAGACAAGAAGAGCGCTACAGGCGTGTGACGTCACCTGCATGTAGCGCCATAGCCTCCCTATAGAAAATTTCGTTTAAGAAAGAAATTGCTAGAGTCATAATTTAAACAGCTCATAAGTCGTTTGTTGTAAAACAGATTCAATTTTGATATCTCATTTGGTATTGTTAAATGTTAAATTTTTTAATGTCATTATTCAATATCTACATTTCAACAACAGCCATAAAATTGCGATAAGAGCCAATGGTAAGAGGCATTATGGCGGAAATACACGGTTCACTTTTGCCTTTCAATTTAGCAACCAAATAGAACAATGTAAACGTAAAAGTGAATCATTCAATGTCAATGTGCGCCTGTATTTCTGCGCCGTTCAACCCAAGTGAATCAATTTCGTTGAACCGTTTAATATTAGCATTACATACCTGGCTAGTGAACACGTCGTAGGCACTGTATATGAAAACTGGATAGTCTTTGAGGTCCATATTGATGTATTTTGATAGCAAAGTCAAGATATCTTCGTATTTCTTCAGAGACGCCGGCTTCTTAGTGAATAAACTCATCATTCCTTTCATGAAGACAGGGCAGTTCACGAAGGCTGTATTCTAAAAAAAAATATAGGTACAAGTTATTTAAATTTTTACTTTTTGCATACACAATGAAATTTTTATTATTGAAAAATTGAAAATGATGTATTTTAGAAAAATAGACCCGTCTCACAACCATCTCCGATTCAAGATTCAAGATTCAAATTTGTTTATCCAATTTAGATTGTTATTTACAATACTTGTGAACGTCATAGAAGCTACGCCATCGGTTCGCAAACCCTACAGCGGGAGGCCTTGGAGAAGAACCGGCAAGAAACTCCAAGGGTTGTTTTTTTCTCCCTGTTTTATTTCATACAGAGTCGTCAAATTGAAAAATGACCTTAACATGGTATGACTAAGGTCAGTTTCCATCACAATTACACAATGGGTTATGATAAATACAGTTAAGTATAGGCGAACTAATGATCATAGCGGTGAACAATTTTCAATTAAGTACTTAGGAACTCTACTTAAAGCTTTAATATTAGTTAAAAACAAAAGACAATTCTACTATATACTGCAAGTTGCGCCATACATGTTTCAAATGTAATTCTTAATAAAATGAATAAAAACAAAAGAAAACACATTTTAAAGCAAGCAGATAAGCCGATGGGGCTCGAACCCACGACCTTTCGCTATCCGAGCGACTGCTCTAACCTCTGAGCTACGGAGTCGTTAACGTGTCGTTCTCGTTTCCATTTCTAAAATACTTCATTTTTAATTTTTCAATAAAAAATATACATTTAAAATTTAAGTAATCAAATGTCAAGACATTAGTCATTTCAAAAGTAGTCATGTAGAACTACTGTTACTTTTCTTATCTAAATTAAAAAAAAAAAAAGGAAAACTGACGACTAACATAATAAGGCATAGCCGAAAGTTCTGAGCGCAAGAAGTCCCCAAAGAAGAAAGTCGTCGCAGTCCAAAAGTTCACCCCATCTTCAGCTCTAAGGATGTCATACTTACAAAATCATATTTAGCTGGCACAGTAGTATACGGCACAGGTGTCCACTGCAGTTCTTGACTCCATTCGTCCTCTCCTGGCGGATAGATGAATGCTAAAGCCGCTAGCAGAGTCATCTTCGCTCGCGTGGAGTCAGTGGAGCGAAGGTACAGTTGACTCCTGCTGTATTTCGGAGGGAGAAGCTCATCGTATCGAGTGCTGATGTATTCCCCTAAGTCGTATGATCTTTGTTTGCCAATCTGGTGAAGTAGTGAATTATTGTGGTAATTATTGTTGTAATAAGAAATTATTGTAGAATCCGTTTTATCAACGTTATGATCAAGCAAAAATAAAACCGCCTTCAAAAAAACCACATCAAAAAAGTAAGAAATAATTTCTCACCAAATAAATAACGTAAGTACTTTGAAGTCGGGCGTGACACATGTACAATTTTTTGTTGTTTTTGTTAAAACCCGCCCGACTTCAAAGTACTTACGTTATTTATTTGGCGAGGAATTATTTCTTACTATTTTGATGTGGTTTTTTTGAAGGCGGTTTTATTTTTTTATAAAAATATTTTTTATTTCACTCTTTTTAGTGCATCGTGCAGGCGATTTACGTGTTTTCTGGTAAAAAGGTATGTGATCAAACTGAAAACCTCCTTTTTCGAAGTCGGTTAAAATACCTTGAGGTATCCTCTTTTTAACAAAATAAGAATCATCTAAATCGGTTTATAAACAAAGGAGTTATGCCTAAAGATACGTATGAAATTCACATAAAGTGGTAACGAAAACGACAGTATTATCAAGATTTCCTGAAAACTACTGAACCGATTTCAAAATTTCAAAAAATGGGACCAATTTGGAAACCAACCTGATGTAATAACGTTTGAACCATTTCAATCGGTTCAGCCGTCTTCGAGAAATCGGTGGACATACACAAAAAAAAAAAAAAAAAATTACATACAGACGAATAGAGAACCTCCTCCTTTTTGATTTGGAAGTCGGTTAATAAAGAGGAAAGATATGATTTGGAAAAACTCAAAACTCCTTGACCGATTTCTAAAATTCTTTCACCACTAGGAAGCTACTTTCTTCCCAAGCGACAGAGGTTATGTTTTGTCCCGATACTTATTCCCACGGAAATGGGTACCACGCGGGTTCAACCGCGGGAAGCAACTAGTATAGATAAACAAATATAGGCTAGGAACAAAATGCTCATTTTTAAGTGTTATATCTCGAGATCTGTTTAACACACAGAGCTTTTGTTACACTCAAATTGTCGCAAATTTTATTTTCTTTTGAAGAGTCATAAATGTCTTTGCTGTAAAATACATATTTTTGAAGTTGTAAGCAAAAAACTGAAAAAAGTCCGAAAATTCCGAGGTTTTTCGAGCACCACGAAGTTAGCACAGGTCTTTCGAGGTTGCACATTTTATTTTACCCTATTGGTAGGTATCTATCCTAACAACATCCCAAAATATCAGGACCTGGCGATTTTTTGCGACCTAGCGCGATTTTTAAGCCTCTAAATGCTAAATTCTAACGGTAAGTGACGTGACGTGATGCGGTAATGTCAAATCTGAATTATTTCAAATATTCTCTAAGCGAGAAGCGATTTTAGATTATTTTTATGCATTTACAATGCTAATCTGTAAGTAAAGAAAAAATTGTGAGAGTAAAAATACCATCCGCCTGAAAGTTAGTAGGCCATAGTCTGTAGTTAAAGGCTGGTAGTTTTTGGAACCTTTCGGTAGCATAGTTGGTCAGAGCATCGTGCCGGATTCCCGGGGGAGCGGGTTCGAATCCCGCTTGAAAGTTACTTGCAGGGCTGGTTTTTTACTATAACAAATTTTCCTTTCGCGATCTTATTTTTTAACAAGTAGTATCAAGAGTTTTGAAGCATGGACAGTTATGGTGAAACATAGGATGACTCATTAATAAATATTACAAGCTTTTATTTAACTTGCAGTGTATGTATGTATTTACGTTCGGGACAAATTTTGCAAGCTTAATTTGACCCACTTCCCCAGTGTCCGATTGAGCTGAAATTATGTATTCAAGTTTGGTTAGATGACAATACAATATTAAAGTACAGTCAGCAAAAAAGCTTGTCATAAAAATGAAATTTTTACTAAAAAAATATTTTATGATTCTACTGAGTACACTTACATTGGTCAGCTGTCCGAACCCATATGGCGCTGAGAGTTCACTCAGCTTTTCGGGATCGTTACTGTATTCCAGAGTTGATGCTATTGGGGTTCTGTCTCCGTGGCGATGGACCTGGAATATATCGAGAATGGAATAATCAAAGACCATTACAACAACTGATCTGAGGATTACTAGACTACACACTTGTGTAAATGATATCTTACTGAAGATGGTATTGCAACCAGCCGGCCTAGCATGAGCGGCTTTTATCATGCGATATGATATAGCACGTCATGCTGTCTTGCTTACACGACAGCATGACGTGCGCTATATCATATCGCGTGATATAATGATGGTCATGCAAGGCAGGCTGGGATGTTTGTTTTATGGGAACTAAAAATGGTGGATTTTATCCACCAGTATTAGCAAAAAAGTAAAGTCAAAAATAAAAAGTAAAATGGATTAAATATTTCCAATATATTAAGATAAGAAAACATCACATTTGAGCAGATTCCAAGATAGTTCTTTAAACATAGTCACTCGTGTTTCGGATAAACTAAGGAGGGTATTACAAATACGCATAGGTACTTTTGTAAATAGTAACACCCAAATACAGAACAAAGAACAAACAGATAATAGGGATCAATCCCCACTTCTTCTTCTTCTTTGCGTGTCAGTGGTTCTCTATATTTTGGCGGACCAGTAGTTAGCGACTTGAAACATTTTTTTCCAATATCCTTTACTTTAAATGGCGACTGCAACATTCTGTTCGCAGACGAAAATTATTTCGGAAGCACATCAGCGTGATTGATGGTGAATGATGATTCTTTCTATTTTTATCATATTTAGTGTCGATATAGTTTTCCCTAATTTAGCCCTATGGGTTTAGGATAACAGCAGACTAGAGTACAGACAAACAGTAGACTAGAGATAGCAGACTTAAGAATTTTTGAATATTCTGTGAATAACTCTATTGGCCTGTAATTTTAGAGTTAGGCTGTTGTTATTTCAAATTAAATAAATAAATAAATATAGGGCCAAAGAACACCCTATTTGGCGCAGGGGTAGGCTACCCACCTTCTGTGCCAGTGGTCTCGGGTTCGATTCCCGAACAAGACAAATATTTGTGTGCATGAACATGTCTATTTGTCTTGGTCTGGGTGTTAACTATGTATATTAAGTATGTATTTACAAACAAAAAGTATTTAAGTATATATTTATCCGTTATCAAGTTTTCCATGATACAGTTTCTTACTGAAATTAACATGGGCTTAGATACTTGGTGTGAATGTAAGAAGTTATTTATTTATTTTATTTATTTATTTAAAGAACAATGCTCAAAACGTCCCCACCCTTTTAGCACTTTAAACCCTATATCAATCGATAGGCCATAGTGATAGTAAAAACCACGAGCTCTGTAAGTAGATTTCAGGCGGAATAAGCTCTTATAGGGCTACTTATAATTTTTTACTATCACATTTTTCCTATACTTACAAAATTGCATTGTGAATGCATAATAATAAATTTAAAATCCCATAGCCATCTTATCATTTTATTATATGGCAGCGAAACTGAAATGTCTCCGGAAAAAACTACAACCACATGAAGAATCCGGAATCAGTCATTTTTTTTTACATGATGGAGCCTAGAAAATATTAAAAGCGTAAAAAGCTAATCCTAAACCTAAAAAGCCTAATCCTAATCCTAAGCCTAATCCTAAAAAACCTTCCAATCTGTATTGAACTATTGTAACGTTTCAGACTTCTGAACATTTGTTTTTAATTAAACCGCACATGTATTTGCATTAAAAAATATAGAGATATAACATTGTTAATTAATCATAAAAGTATATTAGTAAACAAGAAAAAACTTGTCATACTTGACACATTTTTAATAAAGAAGAACAACATTACCGGACCAATTCCGGTTTCTTCATGTTGATATAACTTTTTTCAGGCAGATTTTTCAGTTTCGCTGTCATACAATTAAATGATAAGATGGTTTTAGCCTTTCGATTGGTATGGGTTTCAAAGTGCTACAAGGTTGGGGACGGGATCCATACATTTTTAAGCATTGTTCAGTAACTTTCTTTGTAAGACTTGCACTAAGAACACTTCTTACCAGTAAACTGAAGATCAGTTCCGTACCATCCAGGACCTTATCTTTGGAGGCAGCAGCCACCACCAGCACCATAGACAATAGTCCTACGACCTTCATTTTGCCCAGAAGAGTGAGTCCACCTGATGATCGCACCAAATTATATACTTTTATGCTTAATCGATTTTCATGTGTGATTACCCGATACCGAATCATGATTGTATTAATTTTATTGTGCCAGTCGTTCAGTTTCTGATAGTCTTTATTTTTATATTTTGGTTTGTATGTGTGATTCATGATATTGACGTGTGAGCATGTCTGTTCATGAGGACAGTCCGTCAAGGCGCCGATTCCCCAAAATAGGGTATTTTAAATTATGGATTACTCGCAAATCACAAGTACTTACTTAAAATTTTGAAAAAATATATGTTATTTTACAGTTATTTATCTAGTGCATCCGGCCGTTTTTTTTCGATTGGTGATATTTTACTGTGTCAAATAAAATCCCAAACATCCGTCTAATAATAATTCAAATATCATATTACTTGCAGTATACTTGGTTTTAGTTAATGAAAAACATATGAAAATAATTGTCTTTGAATAGCCGAGGGATTCCGGCCGTCATATTTTTTTTATTATTTAATTTTTAAGTTGAATTTTATGTGATTTTCGATTCGCGGGGCGCTCGCGAGTTCACAGTTCACTGCCGGCTGCCGCGGGGTCCGGTCAGCGCGAAGTGTATACAGGATAAATTTTTGACCAGTGCACAAATTTTTAAGATTAACTCAGAATCGGTAAGTGCACAACTTTCTCCTAGAAACATGGGTCGAAATACGACAAAAATTTTTAGACTCCCCATACTAAATCGATCACGTGATCAGTCCGATTTGTATGAAGAGTCAAAAATTTTTTGTCATATTTCGACCTATGTTTCTAGAAGAAAGTTGTTCACATACCGATTCTGAGTCGATCTTAAAAATTTGTGCACTGATTAAAAATTTACCCTGTATAGAGCGCGGCCGAGCAAGCGTTAGCGTGCCTATTTCAGTCGGGATTCCTCGCCTTAATTCTCTATTTCAACCATTGCATGCACATTTCGCCGGGGCCGAAAAGATACATCATATCACTTCTTTCAGTTTACATTCGCGTAAGTGTATATATTCTTTGACCATACTCCGATCAATATGTTAAAATTCATCAATAGGATCTAATAGTTCAGACCTGTAGCACTAGCACGAAAAACTGTCGTTATGGTAACTTTCTGTTGTTTAAGGAATTGAAATTCAATCCATATTTGACTGCAGCCCTTTGACAGCTTTTGAAGGACGGTGTAGTTTACCATTACGATAGTTTTTCATGTGCAATAAATTCACATATCTAAGTGAGCGAATTATAAAATCGAATTTAGACATGATTAGGACGTAAACAAGGAATAAAGATATTTCGATAGCGTTTTCACATCGCCTAGAAAATTCACATCACACATTCTTTTGAACAGTAACAGACACATGTCTGTTTGCCTTGTCTCTCTCGCTTTTGGTATGCTAATTAACCGTAATGTAAATAATTTTAAGCAGTATTTCAATTGATATATTCAATTGATACAGAATTTGCGACGTGTATTTAATTAGCCGTGTACCTAATTGTTTACTTATATTAGTAATTTTAGTTCGCCCAGATAATACTAGATGGTGTTGTTAGATTGAAGACCGCGATTTTACAAGAGAAACAAGAGTTTATATGTATTTCGAGACGAACAGTCGCTATCAGTCAGATTCAGATATTTCCTAGCGGGCGAAGTATTCAAATATTTCGAAGCAGTCATTAAATTTCTTTCAGTAAATTCGGACCGCATCTATCGTCAAAGGTATCGACGCAGTCGAGGTGATCATAAAGAAAGATCTAAACATGTGTGGAAAAATACCGTAGTCTGTAAATTCGTTACCATTTTTAAGTGGTCAAAATTGTTCACAACTAGGTATTGTGGATTTGCATCCTAAAAAATAAACTGTAATTTAAAGTGTTACAACTTACAGACTAAAGGTATATTCTCCACAAATGTTTAGATATTTATGATCTGTCCGCGTCGATACATTGTGACTTTTTGGAAATTTGCTGCTCTTTTAATTTAAGCGGGTACCACAGAACACAGAAAGATTTTTTGTGGATTTTTCTCTCTTTTCCATGTTCTGTGGCGGCTACCCTTGTAACGGGAAGAATCGACAAGAAACTTGTCAAGTGTTTTTTACTTCCCCGAACCAGTTTTTTTTTTGTTTCTCTTGTTTTATTATTGTTTCAAGTTCAATAGGACATCCAAGGGTGAGCCTTGACTTTAGAAATAGGTACTCGTATGATAAAGACTGTTGATAGCTTCTTTTATCTCGTAAAAGACATACCCACATACATTTTTTATGACCAAGTAGGTAATCAGTAAAATAATGATTAAATCAATAGATAAAATATCACATCTCTTTATAATCACTTTATGACTTCTTTGTTTAGTAGAATCCGACCACTCTGTTCCGATAATGTGGGTGCATCGTGCGTGATTGTTTTATGAGCCTGATTTGGAACTTTACAACATCAAAAATACAAGGTTTAAAATCGAAACATTATTGGGCTGATGAGCTACTGATCTTGTAGGTGATTTTCAAGGAAACCAGCGAATGGAACCTACTTAGGTTCCTACATGAGCGCCTAATGATGACTTTTAATATCCTGTGATGATGTTCCTTTTCATGAAGATCTAAAAAGATTTTCAAAACTATCCTAGGTATTAGTGAAGCTATTCCAAACTCGTTTTAGTATTTAATGACTCGAGATGGTCGATTGAACAAATTAATAGTTTTGAACTGAAAGTACAAAAAACTCAATTGTTTCAAAAAGTTTTGCCTGTGGAATTCGATAATGTAGAGGTATAGGTATAAAGGACTAAATTGTAAGACAATGTAAGATTGTTGATAAAAAAACAACGGGCTGCACTCCGGAAGTGCCGGCAGAAGTGAAAAGGGATAGGGAAAAAGTGAAAAGTGAAAAGTGAAAAGTAAAAGGGCCTAGACTTTTTCGCCAAAAAAAGGAATTTGACAAAAACAAAGACAAGCATCAGGACATGGGTGTCCTGGTGCTCCTATCAGTAGGAGTAATTAGTAGTAGCACGCGGAAGCACTGGAAATATGGACTGGACAGACTGGACTTGAAACGAGGTCTTCTGCCGGACGTTTTCTAACTGAGCTATTACAACTTTGGTAACGGTGGCGAAATTTGCCCTAGTATTCTAATGACATTGTAACGTGTCCGTTTACGAATTTTCGATCTGACGGTCACCTGTCCTGACGCGAGTCAAGTCACCTCTCAACAGTCAGGGGTGTCAAATTACAGGCTCATTTTTTACGTAAACAATGCACTAAAGCGCGCGTTTCTGCTCTCCCAAACATCTGTTTGTGCGCGCGACGACGGAAGTTACATTTATGAGCAGCATATGAGTCATAGCAGCGCATAAAACTTATCCGACACTTTTACGAGATGTTTTGTTTTTATAATTGACGTTCAAACTCAACTTTTGTGTAAACAAAAGACAATAGTGCGGTCCCTTCGAAATATTTTTTTTTCACATAGTTATCGATGAAATAGCATATAAAAAGTATATATATTTAAAATGTACATGAAAAAACCTACTATCGGATAAAATTATAATATGTGGAAAAACAAAAATATTTAATTTTTCCAATTTTTTTTTTTGATATGCAAGTTTGCAAGATTTTTTTATTATTTTTTTTGTTCCGGGTCACATATTATATTGTATTTTATAGTAAATAGAGTTTATTTCTCTTATAAACACCGAAAACCGCGTACAAAACACATACAAATTGAAATAGTTACAATATAAAATAATGAGGGTAGTCGTTCGGGATCCCCAGGGGATCCCGCCGATGCTCTAGAGGTATTTTTTACCCATCACAAAAAGTATACAACGCCGCTAAAGATGTTTTCACTTCAAAAATGTCACGCTATTTATTCACGTTCCATCCATTTACTGTTATTGTAGGTATGTAGGTAAAAAAGATACAATATTGATAAACACATTTTAGAATTTTATAGAGTGAAAGAAACGTGTGCACGTGCTAGTAAGTACTAGATGAAGGCTCACGAACCAAATGAATTTTTTTTATGGCCAGACTGACTTTTTTTTAAACGGAGAAAAAAGGTTACGAATGTTACGATCTTACATTATAAATGACAAGAAGCGTTCCAAGTTTGAAATACCTTAGTATGATTGACATTGTCAAAACAATCTACTTATAATTATACTCTCAAGTGGGCTTATGAGGCTTGGACATATCTGTCACTCCAAGTATGTATCTAGAACTAGGTGTAATTGTTGATCGAAGGTGACGGAAGTATTATGTGAGTTTTGATGAAAGGAAAGGTAAAATAAAAATGTGGGTGTGTATTAAATTCGATCAACACTGGTAAAGGTCATCACCAGCCCTTGGTCCAGAGGGGGTAAATACCAAATAGGTAACATTTGTAACACAATTTTTTTCTCTTAGGCTCAGCGCAAACAGAACGAAAAATCCTCGCTGAAATTTTTGAGGTCATTGAAAAATGAACCATGTCACCATAGCCTAAAATACAAAATTGTATGAATATCAACAGAGAAGTCTGCGCTGACCCTTAATTGTCACAAACACAAGTGACAGTTATTTGACACACTGCTTGGATGGGACAAATGGACAATTTTCGTAGCAATTGACACCCCCTCTGGTGTCACGGGTAAAGTAGGAATAAAAAGTACTAGTTGTCCACTCTGGCATGAATTTAAAGGGAAGGAAAAAAAAACAATTGGGAAAATCTGTCAACCTTTTTTTCTTCCCAGTCATCGTGAAGAAAATTCCCAATTGTCACCCCGGGGACAGTGTTAGAGAGGACTCCTGGGAACAAAGGAAATTACTAGCCCATGGCCCTAAGGGGTGGGGGGCACGTGGTGACTATCATCCAGGGGGCCAAGTCTGCTAACGTTAAGTCACAATCGTGTCTCAATCGTGTTTCAATTGTAGTTCAGTTGTATTGCTTTTTAACACACTAGTTACAAGAATTATGACAGTATGATGTGATGTGAATGTAGTGTAAGGTGTGACCATCAATAGTATTGTGAAAAAAATACTAACATATTTCTTGTAACTATTGTGGAAAAAAGCACTACAACTGAACTACAATTGAGACACGATTGTGACTTAACGTTAGTAGACTTATTGGACCCCAGGGCTCGCAATATGGTCCACAGGTCCATAATATGGTTTTCAAATGTCAAATGAAACATCCATTTTCAATCCATATTCTTATGCCGCTGGTATGACTGAAAACAATAACTTGTTGTGCGTACGTAGCTGAACTTTCAACTTTCATTTACTTGTCACATTAAATAGGTGACAATGAAACTAGGGCAACACGTAACCAAAAGCAGTTTGAACTGTTTTGTTATTATTTTCAAAGCAGTCATGTTTAGTTCATGGCTAAGCTTATTATTTTCTAACTCTTGCAAAACTTTTAGTAACTACATACTGGACTTTTCAATTGTTACTACTTAAGCCACAGTTTAGCTGAAGTTTTTTGTTGATTGTTACGAACTCCCATATTCCCATTTTACTTATTTATAACCCTCTGTTAAGCTAATGTTTCCAAAACTGTTTGATTGTTACTAACAGATTTGTTTACTTTGTTTAGCTGACCTGTTTTATTTGTTTTGCTAAATGATGCCGAGTACTTCTGTTGCATGCAGCAATATATTTTTGTTACTATTATCTCAAACGTTTAATTCTGAATACTTAGGCAACTCCTCTCATAGGGTGTAAGTACCCACCAATATGAATAACTTTTACTACAGGAGCAACGTCGAAATCGCGAAAAAAAACTGCCGCTCCATACATTTCCTACGAGTGAGGGTTCATATTGGTAGGCACTTCCACCAGTTCCACCATGTGAGAGGTTCTTCGTAGGTAGGTAATTGATGCATGTAAAAAGTACCTAGGTACTAGGTATCATTAAGCAAAATGAGTAAAAGTACCTATAGCTAAATCAAGTAAACAAATGTGGTGTTAAAGTACTTAACAATCAAACAGTTTTGGAAACATAAGATAAACAACAGACTATTTACGGCAATATTATAATAGGTATTAAATTACACTTTCCATAAATATTAATTATAAAATGTCGATTGGCGATTGACTTCAAAATTCTAATACGGTATTTTACAGATTTTTTTTATTTCTTTAAAATGTTTTTCGAAATATTAGCTACACAAAACAAGTTTTCATTTTGAATTATCTTGAATATTTTCAAAGATATAGGACTTCAAACTTTATAATTAGACAAGGACAGGACGCTATCTTAGTGACGTCAGTGGGTTAGTAGCGTCATAGTCACGCCATAGAAGATTTCGTTTTAGAAAGAGACAGCTGTAGTCAAAATCAAACAGACTATTATTCTTTTATAATAAAACAGATTCAAATTATTTTTTCACATTTGGTATTCTTAATTGCAATATTTTTTAACGTCATCATTAAATATCTACATTTCAACAACAGTAAAATACCCTATTGTAAAAAAGTTTCCTAATGTTGCGGGCTAAAGAAGGGATTGGAAAGTTGGAAGTTGGAAGACAGGACCGGTGATCCTAGGTACGAGTGCCATTTTTTTACTACTTTTTAAGTAGTGTATGGCATAAAGTGTGATATTATGAGTGTAGATCAAATTATAATATAATAAAGTATTTAACGACTCTGTAGCTCAGTGGTTAGAGCATACGCCCGGACAGTAATAGAGAACAGCTTATTCTAGCTATTATTATACTTGCCTAACTACTAAATATGACATACTAACTGATTTACACCATAACTAGTTTTAGTATACGATAGGTCTGTAATATATTTTTCAACGAGCACCTTGTTTTTACAGTGGTGTGGTAAAACGTTATCATTTTATTACATTGTTTTCTCTGATAAGTATCAAGTGAGTTAATATAGACAAATGCAATTTAGCACAATATATCAATAGAATCGTGTAATAAAAATAACTGTTGGTCTTAATCTGTTCACTGAAACATTGTATTACAGTGTTGAAAACTTAGGGATAAGTACTACAATACAGGATATTTTTTTTATCAGTGCACAAATTTTTAAGATCGACTCAGAATCGGTAAGTGTACAACTTTCTCCTCGAAACATTGGTCGAAATATAACAATTTTTTTTAGCCATACCATACTAAATCGATCACGTGATCAGTTAAAAAAAAATATCCAGAACTGGCATTCGCCTTCATCACACCTGATGTTAAGTGGTGATAAGGCTGAAGGTGGAAGCGCACTACTCCCGGAATCCCCAATCACCGAGGAACTGGCTATCTTATCTCTTACTCCCGGAACACAATAATGCTGAAAACATCATTGTTATGGCGTCAGACTTAGATAAGATGGTGGTAGCTAGCCAGGCGGGCTAAGAACAAGTCCTACCACCAACCAAACCGAATACAATATGTACCCCCACTGGGAATCGAACCCGGGACCTCTGGGTCTGAAATCGGTGGTGTGAACCACTAGACCACAGAGGCGGTTTGAATGAAGATTCCGATTTCGATTTGTATGAAGAGTCAAAAAATTTCTGTCATAGTTCGACCTATGTTTCTAGGAGAAAGTTGTTAATTTACCGAATTTATGCACTGATAAAAAAATATCCTGTATATTGAATTAAGAAATCATGATTCTATTACTTACAAATAATAAAATTTTATTTCAACAATATAAATTTCATTACTTCTTACAGACAAATTAAATACTTACATACGTGTAGGTACCTACATTAAAAGAAACATTTACGTCCACAATTTCATTCTTTAGTATTGCGTATCCTGTATCCTAAGAGTTGGTGAAATTGTCAATTTTGATTGTAAATTCAACTGGCATTAATCAAAAAACAGAAACCGTTTTATTCAAAAATCAAAAATAAAAAAACAAAAATTTTGATTAAACCTGTATTAGAAGAACGCACTTTCATTTATGGTTTCATCTTGAGACTTAAAAAATTGAAAAAATTAAAATAATTAAAACCTTATGTAGGGCAGGCGTACCGGTTTTGGCCACTGTACCGGTTTTGGTCACTTTTCACTTTAAAGTTATATGAATAGGGATTAAAAAACTATTGCTTATATTTATTAATGGCGAATAAAAGATTGGACTTTTAGTTAATAATTACAGCACTTAGCTTTTTTTATGTAGTACGATATTTTAGAAATAAACACCATGTTATGTTTCAAAGTTAACATTTTGTAAAATACTTAAGCAAAATGTTAAGGGTAAGGGTTTTGAAAAATCATTTTTTTTCTACAATAAAATTATTTTATGGTTATTTAATATTTTATATCACATTAGAATATGTTTCTTCTAGATGGATAAAGTGTTGTTTTCTCACTGTTGTCACAAAAACTTGGAAAACAATAAGTGGCCAAAAGTGGGGCTGGAAATTTTAGCATTGTGTCACCTTTGGCCACTTTGCCATTAGTAGGAAGTTCCCAACTTTTCATAAAGTTATTTTATTTTAATAGACTCACAACTCACTATTAAATTACTTATGTTTAGGTTGTCCGCTGTCGCGGTAGCGGATCGGAGCGAGTCAGCAATGCAGAGCGGACTGTTTCTGCTTCGGAATCAATAGTATTGGTTAGGGCCACTTTTCACTTAAAAAGTTATACCTAAGTATAAATGTCCGTGCCTTATAGTGAAACGGTAGAGGAAGTTAAGCGAGCAACTCGAGTGGAGAAGCGGAGTTAGGAAGCCCTGCTTGCTTGCCCCGCTTGGCTCTCTCTCTCCGCTTCTCTGTTCGGTTTCCTCACTCCGCTCCTGTTTCTGTTTCATAAAACCCTTGTTTTGCAACCTCGCTCCGCTCGGCTACCTCACTCCTTTTAACTCCGTTAGGCTGCCTGTCCGCTGAAGTAGAGGGAATCGGAGTGGAATTGCGATTCCATACTTTTGAAAGTAGAACCTAAACCTAAACCTTCTGTTAAAGCTGATGAGTTTTTTTCGCCTGTTTTTCTTGTCAGTTAAAAGATGTCCATAACAGGTGGTAGGTAAAAAAATATTGGACGATTCATATGCATTAATTTTATTTAATCTATATGAATAAAAGATTTATGACTATGACTGACTATGACTAACTCCACCTTGAAGTCAAGTGTATGAAAACACAGCTCCGCTCCGCTTTATTATATGGAAAGTTACAAAATTTTGTATGTATGTGTACCTACTAGGTACACAAGGCGGCATATCAGACTATACATGTTAACCTTGAGAACGCCTTTATGCCCTACGTAATAAAAGCTGTTATCGCATTTCAATTTGATGTGCTGTCGAGTGTACTTCGGAATGAGTCTATGTATAAGAATAAGGTTTAAGTTCGTAGCGGACTCCTTGGAACTTCAAGTGTCTCTTAAAGTAAAGCAACATTCACTTGAACTTGACGTCGATATAATCGACGTGTTATTGGTATCAAAGATAGAAAAAACCTAATGGTTGAGTGCCCCTTAAAGCTGTGTGTCCCTTGAAATTAAGTAACACACAACTGAACGTGACATCGACGTGATTCTGATATCAAAGATAGAAGACCCTATCATGTTTAAGTGTCACTTAAATTTAAGTGCCCCTTAAAGTTAAGTGACACTCATATTGACGTGAAATCGGCGTGTTTTGATGCTAAGATAGAAACCACCATAGTAGTTAAGTGACCCTTAAAGTTAAGTGACACTCATATTAGGGTGAAATCAGCGTGTTTTGATGCCAAAGATAGAAACCACCATAGTAGTTAAGTGTTCTTTAAAGTTAAGTGCCCCTTAAAGTTAAGTGACACTCATAGTAAACGTAAAATCAGCGTATTTTGATGTCAAAGATGGAGACCACCATAGTAGTTAAGTGGCCCTTAAAGTTAAATGACATATTAACGTGAAATTGGCGCGTTTTGATGCCGAAGATAGAAACCACCATAGTAGTTAAGTGTCCCTTAAAGTTAAGTGCCCCTTAAAGGAAGATACTCTTATCTTAACTGAACGTGACGTTGACTGACGTGTTTCTGATGTCAAAAAAGGTAGAAGACGCCGTCATGGATAAGTGTCCCTCAACTGATCCCTCATTGACTGATAAATAAATAAATGAATAAATAAATATTTTTCTATCAATCACACCAATATCGCACATAGTAAATTTCTTAAGAAACTGTGTCTGCGTGAATTTGATAAAGGATAAATATATATTTATATAAGTACTTTTTGTTCGTAAATACATTCTTAATATAGATAGAAAACACCCAGACCATGACAAATATACATGTTCATGCACACAAATATTTGTCTTGTTCGGGAATCGAACCCGAGACCTCTGGCGCAGAAGGCAGGTAGATTACCCCTGCGCCAAATCGGTCGTCGTAGATTGATTTTAGAGGTGAAGACTACATAATGTTTAAATGTCCCTTAAAATTATGTGTCCCTTAAAGTTATGTCTCCCTTAAAGTTAAGTGACACTTATCTTATCCAAACATGACATCGACGTGTTTCTGATGTCAAAGGTGGAGGCACTATTGTTTTATTGCCCCATCTACCTAAATTAGCGGATTGAGGCTAGTGCCTACACCAGCCTCAATCCGCTAATTTTCTTCTAATCAAGTGATAAAGGTATACTTATAAAGTTGTGGTAACAAGCTAGCTGGGATTGAAATACTATTTCATGTAGTGTTTTAGTCCAGAACTCGGATAAGATAGCAATTAGGCTTAAACTCAAGTCATAAATATGGTAATTTTAACAAAGTGGCCAAAACCAATGCAAACTGGGTGACCAAAACCAATGCAAAATGGTCAAAACCGGTGTATTTGGGCCCCTCTGAACATTTTGTTTTATGTAAAAAAAAGTATAATTTTTTTTAAATTTTGAAAGTTGTAATCTTAAAGTTCGATAAATTCTCTATAATTTTAGATATAAATTTTCTCTTAAATACTTAAGATCATTAAGCACTAAGCGTTTAAAAGTCAAAAAATCCTTAAAGTGGCCAAAACCGGTACGCCTGCCCTACTTATTAGAAAATATTTACTTATAATATAATGTGCATGATTATGTTAGTGCGTTTGTGTGTATGTGCGTGAGTGTGTGTGTCTGTGTGTTTGTGTGTGTGTGTGTGTGTGTGTGTGTGTGTGTGTGTACGGTCGTGTGAGTGTGTACGTTAGTTTGAGTAAGTTTTTGCGTGATTGTGTGGGTGTGTATGGGTGTTTGCGCGCTTGTGCATAATGTTTATTAACACGTTCCTTGCCAACTTACGAGTATACTCGTAGTCCGCACATGATCTGATGCCCAGTGCCAACTACGAGCATTCTCGTAGTTACTTTAGGGGATTACCTACATAGTGTACTAAATTTTGAACGCTGCCTCGCAGAGGAAGGAGGACAGAAATGGATTATCTGACATTGGAAATAAAACAAATTACTATTAACAAATTATTCTAGTCAGAAAAGCTAGTTAAATTTCTTTTAGAGTATTTTTCATTTTGTATGGTAGCAAATAAGATGAGAAAAAAATCCTACAAGTATACTCGTTTGGCAGGGAACGTGTTAAACTATAAATGGAAGAATAATAATTTCAAGCGCAAGCAATACAACGTTCCCCATAATACAGAGATAATTTTAATCACTTTTGCTTCGCGCTCAATGGTCAAATTAGTAACCATTTATAACCGTTTTTGAGGAATTACTTATTTAAAATATTCTGACCTATTCAATCAATCAACCAAACAAATAAACTTTAATGCACCAATAAATACACGAACAAGTAAGTACAAAAAAGACAAGAAAAATACACAATAGGCGGCCTTATTGCTACATAGCAATTTCTTCCAGGCAACCTTGGATGAAAGGAATAAATAAAAATGATAATAGGGGAATGGGTGCTGAAAAAGAATAAAAAATTATGGAGTAAAAGTATATGCTTACAATATTAATTGCTAAAGGAGATAAATACTTAGATAATAATAGGTCTTTACCTATGAAATTGCCGTTTTGTATGGAGATTTCTGTAATTATTATTTTCCATACTAACGTTTTTGTTATTATTTAACGACTAATATTAAGTAAATTTACAAAATTTTACACACGTATTTATGGACATTTTAACTACTAAATGACACATTCGTTAAGAGAAAAAAAATTTTTTTCACTAAGTTACTACTAATAAAGTACGAAATTCTGGAAACAAAAATAGTCGTAACTTTCGGAATAAGTTTTTTCTATGTAAATAATCAAATATCGTGGTTATTAAATTATCAAAAGTTGCTCGATACGGTCTTAATGTAACGCAATATTAAAGAAATTATATATTTCTAATATTATAAAAGTTGTTAAGTTTTATGTACAAAAGAAAAAAACGGCAATTTCATATGTAAAGACCTATTATTATAAATTAGCTGAAAGAGAGAGGAAATGACTTTTAACTTGATTAAAGGACACCAGAGTCTGAGCCTTTCTGATACCCTCTGGAAGCGCATTCCACAAGAGAGCGGCACGCACGGAAAAGGAATAGGAGAGGAAGTCGGAAGTGTGACGCGGAATTTCTAAGGCAAGGTTAAAAGTAGTACAATGTGTGGACGAAGATCGAAAGGAGAAACAATTTTTAAGATATTGTGGGGAAGTAGGTAGAAAAAGGATAGAGTTTAGGTTGCATGGTCTTCGTTGTCAGGATGGTTGTGTTGTGACGACGGATCCTCAAAATAATAGTCTCTTCTTCAATAGCAAACGTCTTATTCTTCAATCACAATTGATATGGCACAAATAAACAAGGATTCAAGTGATGTAGACGGATGAATCGTTAAACGCGGCAAATTCGATACAGAAAAGCGGCCGATGCGGGCCCCACTTCCACCACACGTCCAACCCCTTTGTGGGTCCCTTTCAGACTTATTAGTAGGTCTAAAGTTAGATTCATCATCATCAGCCATTTAATGACACCACCGGGGCAGGGGTCTTCCTTATGGATGGATAAGGAGAATGAGCCATGAATGACCCACCACGCGGGCCCAGTGTGGATTTTATATTGTAGGTAAATTCTAATACTTACACAATTTTATTTAAACTTTACACGGATTTTTAGGGCCCAACGTCTAGTATTTTTAGAAGGTACTTATCATTACATTCCCTCGTAGTCTGCTCGTAGTCACTGCTAGAAGTAGGTACCTAGATAGATAGCAAAACTGCTAAAAGTGGCCGTTTTTGACACATTTGCTATCTAGATTTTATATTATTTTTATGCATTTACAATGCAATTTTGTAAGTATAGGAAAAATGAAATGAGATAGTAAAAAACCACGAGCCCCATAAGTAGCTTTCAGGCGGGATTCGAACCCGCGCCTCCGGGAATCCGGCCCGATGCTCTGACCAACTAAGCTACCGAAAGGCTTACACGACTCGTCGAATTTTCGAATTGTCGAAAATTCGACGAGTGGTTTTTTACTATCTCATTTCATTTTTCCTATACATTTGCTATCTACTTCTACAAATGACTCTGAGGGAATGTAGCGATACCTTCTAAAAATACTAGAATATGGGCCCTATAAAATCTATGAAATGTTTTATTAAAATCCTTTTCTATTAGCAAAAACCTCTCAGGGCGCCACTTTCGGCTATGGTATCGCCTTAACGTGGCTTCCGAAGCACGGAGGAGCTCGAGATGAAAAGTTTTTGGTCACCAATCTCGTGACCAACCATTGCGGAAGTTGCTTAACCTCGAATATTGCAAACCCAGCGCGGTAACCACTGCGCCTCGGGCTCCCCATTAAAAGTTAAATTACCAATTCGCATAATTTATGAATTATTTCACTTGTTTGCTATGAATTTGTCAATAAAGGTTCGTGTCTGAATTGCGAATTGACGCCGAAGAGAAGGCGGAATATTCTTAAAGAATACCAATGAAATGAAAGGAAATGAAATAAAATGAAATTTGCAAATCCAAGTGTCACAATAGATCTTAAATTAGAATGAGAACTTACAACTGAGTAACCTTGTACAGGTATAGCATCCTAGAAATAATCACTACATAGTATAAAACAAAGTCGCTTTCTCTTTCCCTATGTCCCTTTGTATGCTTAAATCTTTGAAACTACTCAACGGATTTTGATGCGTTTTTTTTTAATAGATAGAGTGATTCAAGAGGAAGGTTTATATGTACTTTTTATCCCGATATTCCCACGGGAACGGGAACCACGCGGGTGAAACCGCGGGCGGCCGCTAGTAAATAATAAGACCATTTTTTCTATTATGTACAAATTATAATAAAGATATCCCAAAAACATTTTTTTTTGCTTGATTTTGAATCCTTATCAGAACCAAAATGACACAGCATTAAAAAAAATACTTGAAACTAATACATCCTACTATCCTACTACTCGATTTCTTTCTTTCTTTCTTTCTTTGTACTAATATTATAAATGAGAACGTTTAGATGTTTCAATGTTTGATGCTCAATCACGCCAAAACGGATTTGGCTGAGAGACACAGATAGGTACTTTGCAGCCTGGAGAGGAACATAGGCTACTTTTTATTCCGAAAAATATCACATCCCGCGGGATAACGCCGTGTAGTCCAGGCGGGCGAAGCCGCGGGCGAAGCCGCGGGCGAAGCCGCGGGCGGAGAGCTAGTTATAAAATACGTTCCTTACATTGTTAAAGCTATATTCCAATAAAAATTTAACACGGAAAAAAAATCTTAAACTTGATTTTCTTACCAAATTATATCGGGCCAAATAATTTTTATTATTTTATTCTTAGGACACGTCAGCTGGTGATGGCTATGGTGAGCTACTAAGACAACATCAAAATGTTTCACAGCTGTTTTGTATCCATAAAGTTATTTTCAATGTTATCCATCATACCATGTTATAAGGCTTTGCGCAGACGGACGGGCAAAATAAAACACTTTCGCATTTTAGCCTAAGTATACACCACTAAATTTTAATTAGTACCAAGATTTTAGGGGATGATATTGTCCATCAATACGAACAATTTTTACTATGGGGCCAACCACGGAATCGTAAAAAGAAATCAGCTGTTTTAATTGTTTATGTTGAGTTCCAGAGTTGGCCCCATAGTAAAAGTTGTTCATATTCATGAGCACAATCACCACCTAATAGGTTTTGCGCTTATTCATCAACACCCTGTATATATGATAAAAAATCAGTGTTCGTAAAAGCAGAGGTCGTAGTCCATAGGGGCTGGAAGGGGGGACATTCCCATACCTTGCTAAACCTTCTTGTTTTCTCAGAAGGTTGCCGAAGGTTCTAGAAACCAGAAATGGAGATTTTTAGTTAGAAACGTGTTTGAAAGTGTTTTTACTCGATATAAGTGACATTTATCACATTATGATTTTGGTGTTAGCTTTCTAGCCCTTAGTATGGTACATCAGAATGATATTAAGGATGTGTTGTAACTGTGCTTGCCAGTGTCATAGTAAAAGTGTCCCTTTCCTGGTACAACATAGATCATTTCCTTTTTCGTTTCTCGGTATCAATACCGTGCAACAGAGATTTTTGTGGCACTTTATGCTGTCATAAAAACACAATATTTTGTCGTTCATTCTATTGCTCTCCCGACGCAATGAGTGGGTAGGAGCATTCGTTGCGGTCGAGCGATTAAAAAAATACAGAATTTTAGATGTCGAACGAAAATCAATAGAAATCGAGCACATCGGCTTAACCCGAGTGAATCAAAAATAGAGCTTTAACAGGCAAAGTACCTATGAGTAAAGAAACGGTATAGTCACTATACCGATCCTTGTTTAGTTTTCACTATACTATAGTGTATGTATTCAGGTGCTCTTTTAGCTAACGTTACAGCTCTTAAAACTACTCGATAAAGTTGAAATTTGGAGAATTCATTTACCTCCGTCACATAACTAATTAATTTATGTCAAAACAATGAACAACTGATATTTGTTCATGAATTTTAATGTGTCTTTTGTTATACAGGGTAAATTTTTAATCAGTGCACAAATTTTTAAGATCGACTCAGAATCGGTAAATGAACAACTTTCTCCTAGAAACATAGGTCGAAATATGACAAAAAATTTTTGACTCTTCATACAAATCGGACTGATCACGTGATCGGTTTAGTATGGGAAGTCCAAAAATTTTTGTCGTATTTCGACCCATGTTTCTAGGAGAAAGTTGTTCACTTACCGATTCCGAGTCGATCCTAAAAATTTGTGCACTGGTCAAAAAATTTTCCTGTATTATTGGATAAGAAAATAATTTTAACTATTCAGTTAACGAATACCTAATACAAAGCAAAGAAGACGATGAGATAATAAGGTACAGTCGCCAGCACGTCAGGTTTCTACAAACTGTCAAATTTCTTAAAATAAAATTCAACCTTATCGCAAACCGATAGAGTTCAGTTTCAATTAATAAATTTTGACATTTTGTAGTAACCCGACGTGCTGGCGACCGTACCTAATTAGAATTTTAATACCTGGAACCACAGAGTAACTACGCGGGCGGTCGCCCTCTGGAACCCGGGTAATCAATTTTTTTTTAAAACGTTATTTTGATTTGCTCGTATGACAAATGTGTTGCCGCACTCTGCTTCTAGGTCACACTCGTCATCCAAGTCGAATCATGTCAATTTTCCATTCTTAATCATTTATTTTATTTTTATTTTATTTTATTTATTTACACAAAACTTATAATTATCATTACAGGCACTATTTAACCCGTACATACATCCGTCTAAGACGTCCTTACGAAATGCTGAATTTTACAAACTTATCGTTCCCGATGATATTTTTTGAACTATAGAAATTTTCGTATCGCAATCGTTTTGTATCGTATGTAGCCACTTCACTACATAGTATAAAACAAAGTCGCTTTCTCTGTCCCTATGTCCCTTTGTATGCTTAAATCTTTGAATTTGATAGAGTGATTCAAGAGTAAGGTTTATATGTACTTTTTATCCCGATATTCCCACGGGAACGGGAACCACGCGGATGAAACCGCGGGCGGCCGCTAGTACGATATAAAACTGGTCAAAATGGTCAATAGTGACAGAAGAGCCCCTCTGTCACCGGAACTAAGATTTTTGTGGCACTTTATGTCGTCATAACAACACATCACAACATTTTTGACGTTCACTCTATCACTCGCTCGATGCAACGAGTGGGTAGAAGCATTCGTTGCCGTCGAGCGATTACGTAAGTAGTAGAATACGGAATTTCAGATGACGAACAAAATTCAGTAGAAATCGAGCGTTCGGCTCGACCCCAGTGAATAAAAAATAGAGCTCCAGGCCTCCAGCTCATATTACTTATATCTTTTATTTCTCCCCGACAACTGGTATACCTATAGAATCTTCCTGCTGGAGACGCGTTACTCAAACTGAAAGAGTTTTCTTACCGTTTTATCTATATCTATACTAATATTATAAAGAGGAAAGATTTGATTGTTAGTTTGTTTGTTTGCATCGAATAGGCTCCGAAACTACTGGACCGATTTAGAAAATGCTTTGACCATTAGAAAGCTACATTCTCCCCGAGTGATATAGGCTTTATTTTATCCCGATATTCCTACGGGAACGGGTACCACGCGGGTGAATCCGCGAGGATCCGCTAGTTCTAAAATGAAAGGCCTAGGTACTAATTTTACATTTGGCGCACATTTGCAGCAAAATGCGCCCTAATCAATTCGTTTTCCTTTAGCTAGAAGATTCTTTCCTGCTGTAGTAATGGCTTGAATCTTTGTGTCGTTGGTTCTTAATACAGAATTAATTTTTGAACACCATCCAAATTGTGAAAAATAAATATATGTAGCTTTCTTCCGCAAATAATCGCAAAACTTGCACCTTCACCGATCACTACTCTACACGTGTTTCGCCCCAACCCGGGGCATCCTCAGGAGATGTTTGTCCGTATGCAATCCAGCACCGAATGACTGGAAAACGCCCGCTGCGTTAATTTTTAAGCGCGTCTCAGAATTGGTAAGTGAACAACTTTCTTCAAAAAACATTAGTCGAAAGACGACAAAATTTTTTGGACTTATACTTCCATACTAAATCGATCGCGTGATCAATCTGATTTGTATGAAGAGTCAAAATTTTATGCCATATTTCGACCCGTTTCTAGGAGAAATTGTTCATTTACAGATTCTGAGACGAGCTTAAAAATTTGGATGGTGTTTAAAAATTAACCCTGGCTGTATATTCTGTGGTAACAGGTAGGTACTAATTATGGTAGGAGTGCCATTTGAGAATACATAAATCATAAATCATAAATCATAAATCTTTATTTGCTTTTGATTGGGGTACAAATTTAAGATGTCACAGGTTTATAAGTTCGGCCCATTCAGCCATTTGTCAATAGCATGCAAATATTAAGTCCTATTGATTAGCATGTCAGTAAATAATTATATGAAAACAATGTCTTGTAGATACAAATGCACAAATATACACAAAAGCCCATATCAATAACAACAACAATGTTATAAAATATGTCGAGCTATACAATAATAATGTCACAAAAAAAAATGTCAAAATTATAAATAAAATGTCTAAGGCCGAATGTCTCATTAACTTTGTCAAAAAAAAAACAAATATTATGGACTCTTAAATGACATAACAGGAAACGGAAATGTCATACCACACATAGAAGTACAAAAATAGTCAATAATGTAGGCTAAAGTATAGTTAAAATGTCAAATCAATAAGATAGGTATTAATTAAAAGTACAAGACAAAGTTTGAGATATGCTATCAGCTCAATAATCAGTATTGTGTAGTGACTTGTGCTTTCTTTTGATGTGTAACAAAACAAAGTCAACGTGGCTCGTGACGTGGCAGAGCACATGTGAAAATGACGAGACGTTTTTAATAAAATCATGGAAGGTAGGTGTACAGCTCACTCATTACCCAGAAATTCTTTCACGCTGTAGAACATTTTTTCGAATAGCCAATTGTATAATGCTGTCTTAAATTTACTAAATGGTAGTTCTTTAATATTTTCAGGTATTCTATTGAAAATAGAAATGCACATCCAGCAGCAGTTCCTCTGATACAGAGTGCTCATAGGAACCGTCGCAGAGACCAATCTACTACTATCGTGTGTTTCTAACGTATAACTCATTCGCCTGTTTAAAGTAGATCATATTTAATTTAACAAACTTGGCAGTTTCGAAGATATACATGCAAGGTAATGGTAATATTTTCAGATGCCTAAACAGTGGTTTACACGGTTCGTCAGATGCAGTACCACATATTGCCCTTACACATTTTTTTTGGCAGATAAATGCCTTGTTTATGTCAGTACTGTTACCCCATATTATAAGCCCATACCGGAGAACTGATTCAACAAAAGCAAAGTAGGCAGTTAGTGCAGTGCTTCTAGACGCTATTCTTGTCAGTTTATAAAGGGCATATATGAATCTATTTATTTTATTACAGACAGCTTCTACTTGTTTTTTCCAGTCTAGACGCTGGTCAATTTCAATACCTAAAAATTTTGTTGTATTATCTTTTTTAAGTGCATGTCCTTGATATGTTATGTCTAATGTTTTATTGCTAAAATTAAGAAAACTAGTTTTATTAATATTGATTATCAGATTATTATTTTTAAGAAAGTCTATTATTAATGAAATAGTGTTATCAATGTCATTTTTATGGTCCTCGAGGTTTTTACTTTTTGTGGTCACTACTACGGATATGTCATCTGCGAACAGAATACAACGGTGATTTGTTATTTTTGGAAGATCATTTATATAAACTAGGAACAAAAGCGGGCCAAGAATACTTCCTTGCGGAACACCAAAGTGGTTTTCCTTGAACTCTGATTTATAGGCCTGAACTACTTTATTCTTGTTTAATCTTGATATTTGTACCAATTGCTTTCTGCTCTGCAGGTATGTATGAATCCAATTTAGTGCAACGCCTCTAATGCCATATCGTTCCAGTTTTGACAGCAATAGTTTATGACAAACAAAGTCAAATGCTTTTGACATGTCAAAAAAGAGGCTTGTTATGTACATACCTTTATTAAAACCTGTCAATGTCTCACTCACAAGGTCAAAAATGGCGTGCGTAGTGGACTTTTTTTTTTGAAAGCCGTATTGGTTGTCACTTAGTATTTTATATTTATCTAAGAAAGAAGTGAGCTTCTCAAGCATCACTTTCTCATAGATCTTTGCTAAGATAGGTATAAGAGTTATGGGTCTATAGTTATCTAAAATTAATTTGTTACCCTTTTTAAGTAATGGCTTAACTATAGATAGTTTGAGCTTCTCCGGGAATGTACCTGAGGCCATGGAGAGGTTAATTAAAAATGCTAGAATGGGTGCTAGTTGTTTCCTGCATGCCTTTAAAACATTTGTACATATGTCATCATACCCTTCTGACATAGTGTTACTTAGAGAATTAATAATTTTTATCACGTCATGTTCATCAATTGGTGATAGATAAATTGAATTATTTAATATGTCATTTGATGGTTTATGTGAATTTATATAATTTATTTTATTAGTTGATTCGATAAAGTGGTCATTAAATGCATCTGCAATTTTTATGGGGCTAGTAATGATTTCATCATGACATTCAATTGAGTCAATGTAGTGAGAGTCCTTATGAGATTCACCATCAAACTCATCCTGAATAACCCTCCATGTGGCTTTGCAGACATTTTTGCTATTTTGTACATACTTATTATTATTTAGTTTTTTAGCTTTTAATATGCATTTTTTTAGCATTTTCGATATTACGTTTCTTATAATATTTTAAGCGAAGAATTCTGTTAATAGCACAGCTTTTTCTGATTCCCTTTGAAATCCATTTCAATTTATTTATTACATTTATTCGCACTTTGCAAACCGGGAAACAAAGTTTGTACAAGAGGCAAAACCAGTCATGAAAGATATTGAAGGCCTTGTTTGCATTATTTTCTTTGTACACATCTGTAAAAGAAGTTTGAGTTAAATAA
Source organism: Crambus lathoniellus (assembly GCA_949710035.1). NCBI lineage: Eukaryota > Metazoa > Arthropoda > Insecta > Lepidoptera > Crambidae > Crambus > Crambus lathoniellus. Next base: position 5,313,167 of record OX453312.1, read on the forward strand.
GTTTCGAATTTCATTACGTTTTCCTCCGAGTAGCACCTTTTATAACAGAATGTAACTTTGGGTGCAGCGGTTTTCTTTTTTGTTTTAAACACCAATATTTGGGCTGTGTCATGATCAGACAAACAGAGAGGAAGAGTTTGTCCTATAGCACCTTTTACATTGCTAAAAATGTGGTCAATACATGAGCTACCTCTAGTGGATGTTGTTATATGCTGTGTCAAATTATAGTTTTTTAAAATGTCAGAAAGATTTCTAGTTACATTGTTACTCAACAGAGTATTAATATTTATGTCACCTACAATCACAATTTTTTGCTTCTGGTACTTATATGTATATTTGTTAAGGATATTTTGCAGTTTCTCAAAAAAGTAGTCATAGTGTCTTAAATTGGTGGCAGTTGAAGTACGGTATACGCATAAAACTATTGTGTTGTACATTAAAATGTGTACAGCACAACATTCAAAATGAAAGTTACCCGCTAAGCCATCACACAAAGAAACTTTTTTAAAGGAGATTCCTTTTTTCACCATAATGCAGGTGCCTCCCCTTTTTTTGTTTCTTGAGTAATGGGCAGCCAGTACATAGTTATTTAGGTTTATATTTTTTTCCTCACCATTTTTGATGAAAGTTTCTGAAAAGCATATTACATCCGGCGTCAACTCATATTTTAAGTCAGAAATAGTTAATTCTAATATTTCTTTTTTTGAAACCAGGCCTTGAATATTTTGATGAAAAATCACAAAATTCTGTTTGTTGTAATTAACGAAAACATTTTGTATTTTCATTATTTAATGATATGTTTTTATTTTCATGTGTTTTTTTAGGGCCAAAGTAGTAAGGAATAGTTCCTTTTTTAAACAACGAATTTTTCCTGCTCTCATTGTCTGACACAGATTTTTTGCTTTCTTGTATCCCCATTGGGGGAAAATAAAAGAGGATTGTGTCTCTCCTATATAAACCCTGACAAGATTTATTAGAATTTCCATGTTTTAGGTCAGAACTGTTAGTACGTTTTAAAGTCTTAATTATTAGCGAGTTATTTTTTATGTAGTCCTGATTGTATTTTATAAAATCTATTTCTATATTCAGTTTAAAGCACACTATTTGTTTAACTGACATTCTATACTCAGACCTTTGTTGCAACAGTTGACCAATATTGATAAAAGTACAGTTGGCGTACTGGTTGACAATGAGATTAATTTTGGCATTTAGTTTTTGAATATTTAAACAGCTATTGTGTTGTACACTGAGGACAAATACTTTACCTACATATTTTTAAGGTATAAAGTATAATACATAAATTACTAATTAAAGAGTATGGGTTGTCATCATTATTTCCTAGTGATAAAATCAATATATCGTCAGGTCTAAGGGTGTCACATAAATTTTTACAGCTATATAATATTTCTGAGCTTGGCGCCGATGGCTTTACTAAACTACTAACACTATAATTGTCATTCCACTTTCCGCGTCTTGTATTTAATAATTCTTCATATAATCCTCGTATTTTCTCGTCGCCTAATAAATGTATTGTTGGTGTCTTGTTGTTGACATGTTCACCTGTCATTTCAGTTGACATAGCGGTGCCATTTGGTGAGCAGTTTTGTGGTTTGCTTTCTTCCTGCTGCGGCGTGCTCGATAGATTAAAGCGATTTTGTTGATCAGTCATAGATGGCGTTGGCGTGGAACAAATATTTCCTTGAACACAATTATCGTTTTCGTCTTCTAAGAAATCCATAACAGTTTTGTTCAAGCTTTTCCGGTTTTACCTACGTGTGATATTTTTTTTCGAACTTGTGCTTATTTCTGTCAGTAATTTTGTCTTTTTTTCTTGATTAGCTAGTAGTGTTTTTAATTTAAAATTTTCACTGACAAAATTTTCTATCTCGTTATCCGCTATTTGTAATTTTTCTTTGAGTTGTACTATTTCTTTTTCCAATTCCTCGATCCGTTCTTGCATATTTATCTTTTGCAGGTTGGGACAGCTGTTATTCAATCGGCTATTTTGTGATGGGGATACAGTGTCAGTATAGTCGTCATCCGATAAGGTTTCGAAAGAGTTTTGTGTAGAGATGTTTACACAGTAATTTTGATCTTCTTTCTTAGAATAGCAAGGATCACATTTCCATATACTTTTGTTTTCATTGGTCATAAGATAAAATCTTTTGTCGGATATGTTAGCACAGTCAATGTGAAAATTTTGGGTACAAACAACACAACTTATATTATTACGTTTTACTATTGCTTTTTTACATTTATTGCAGATTTTTACCATCTTGCGTATAAAGTGTGAACTATTTTACCTTGTAGACAATTGGTTCAACTTTTCTATAAGAACCAAAATGTTTGTCGACTTAAGTCCTAACTGTACTGAATGTCAATAGATGGCGTTGTAAAAGTGATATGCAATCTTATTCTTTATAAATATGTCTTGAATGTCTAAAGTCGCGTGTATACGTAATAATATTTAAAAACATTTAACGTCTGTTTTGTTATTTAATATTTAATTTTTATGTCACTGTTTTATAATTAAGTTTTTCGTCATTAAATAATAGTTTCAGTCAAATCACTCACAATTTTATTTCGTCACTTACAAAATTCCGTTTATCTGCACTTTATTTAGGTCATTTATTACCAGTCACTTTCTGTTATTTTTTTATTAATTCCCACTAGGTTAACACTGGTGATAACACTGTAGCGTTTTAATTGTGTTATAATGCACACACTTGATAAACTTCGTATCACAAACTACTATTAATATATTTTTAATCTACGAAATACTATGGAGCTGATTGTTATGTGGACAGCGACATCTGTCATCTGTACCTACCTACTGTACCATACCTACTGTACTGGTAGGTACAGTAGGTATGGTACTGTGATATTGTAAAGGGAATAGTGTATTTAATTTAATGATTTTAAAAGTACATACTGTTGTTGCAAAAGTTTATTCTAAATACTTTCTACAGTTGACCCTTGCCCCATTTTTTTTAATACTGTTTTATATAAGTACGTACTTAACGTAGTGATGACTTGTTTTTGTCACAGTTATAATCTAACGTGACCCACCACATTGGTGGTCACTTTATGAGGTTTTGTTGTGACGGGGTGCTCAGCCCCCCCGAACCCCCCTACCATTTGTTTGTTTTATTAATGGATACGTAATTGGATTCATTATCCCTGACATTTTTAATATGATATTCAATGCAGATTTCAAGCTGTAGTTAATTAATATGAAAAAAAAAAAAAACATAGCCTGCTTACGCAAGTAACGGGTGGCATTTCCTGCTTACGCAAGTATCAGGGTGCAATGTTTTTGACAATAAGCATTATAATCTTTTTATTTTTTTTGGATTACGTGATATTATTAGTGCCGTCAATGCCATAATTATGATTGAAAGTAGAAACTGTATATTCAAATAAATATTAGTAAAAAGGGGGGGGGGGGGGGGTGTATAGGTATATCGACTACACATACCTTTCATGTTTATATGCGAACAAGCCCCGCTAGTATTAGGCACGCTGGAAGCTGTGCTTGGCACTAATAGTTTATAATATATTGATTGAAATACTGCGGTGGCTCCGTATGGGCACCAGTGATAGCAATTATTAGTATTTTAACGATTAATAGGTACCTACTGACTAGAAGCTATGCAGTCAAAGTAATTATGCTATAAAGCCAGTTGGGGTATTGCGATTCTGACTTTTCGTGTAATCTGACATTCTGCGATTTCTGATAATGCGTGTCTGGCGTTTTGCGTATCTGAAAGAGCCTGACAGTCCGACATAGCTGTAAGCAACAGCACGAGCCGATCTGGTCTGCCCTTTCGACTGTTTCATACCTAAATTTAGTTTAGATTAAGTAAATGTGTACGTATTGTTAATGTAGAACACCGAATAAATTATTACTTTACTTTATTTCATCAGTAGAATGTTTTAGAAAATTTATAGGCAATAGTTATTTTAGCCGTCTAGAAGAGTGAAGTCATCTGATACAGGCATTGTTTATGCTTACTCATCGTCATGTATAAATATGGCAGGCTGCTCCATGGCACCGTAGATTTATATTGTGAGACGAATTCTGACGATCAAGGTCTTTTAAAATGGCAAAACTAGGTATATACCATATTTTGTTGCCTGTAATACAGATCAACCTACAACGGGCAATAGCAGTCACCGTTACCGATATTAGTTTTCCTGTGCTCATGTAACTCATGTAATTGTGTATGTAATGATGTTGAAAATGTATTTTTTTTATCATGATATAAACTATTCATGTATTCAGTCAAAAGTACTTGTACGTAAATGATTTTGACTGTCTTAAACAATAGAAAAATTACGCCTTTCCAGGCTAGAATGAATGCAGTTTGCAGATTGACAGGGTCTACAAAGAAATCTTTTTATGAACTTTTAATGAATCATTATCATAAAATCAATAAATTGGATAAATTATGAATTTTTTGGAAAGAATAAGTAAAAATGGGTTTCTGAGATTGATTTCGCAAGGACACGGACCCATACAAATGTAAAATTAGTAGATCAGATCATTGATAATAATTTACGAGTTTTCAGATTGACAGTCGCTCCACAAGAACACTGTCTTGTACAATAGCAAAATTATGCCCTTCGGGCAAGCATAAGGGCAACTAACAGAAGTTGCTCGTTTTCCTGATGAGGAAAAGAAGTCTCTTATGTTTCTGATAAACAATGTCTTTGGTGAGTTTTAATATATATATATATATATATATATATATATATATATATATATATATATATATATATTTTAGTTCATTACGAAGTTACATAATGTGCCCGGTTAACCCATTTTTACTAAATGGATGGATATAATGAGCCATAAATCAATGAAATTTTTTAATTTTGTATATTTATGTTTCTTTGCTAGATTGGATATAACTATTTAAGATGTTCCGTGTAGCTAAATTGGCAGTAATTAACGGAGTTTTTCATTGGTTCGATAGTAATTAATAATAAGAGAAACGCCTCTTTAGAATGGCAGTATAAAAAATTGTGTCCTGCAATGCAACTTGGGACCGTGTCGGTAAAATATATGAAGTGAAACTGTAATTATCGGCCATTACCAGTCATTTTCGGTGTCATTATTATATTTATATGTATAGTTACAGTTAAAAAGTCTTGAATGGGTGGTAGGAAAATATTGACGATTCATAAGTACCTACATGCTTATTATATGTCTATGTGAATAAATCAATATTTGATTGATTGATAGATATAAGTAGTAGATAATGTTATGACAAAATATTGCAAATCTTTTGCAATTTATCTGTTAGAGTTACATTAATTCGATTTGTATGCAAATGAGATTTGTTACAAAATAGCAGATGCTTTAAAGAAGTTAATATACGAACTACTTTTGTTTTGATCTTGTAAAATAAGGCTTGTGCTTACATTGTTTTCAGAAATTTACTTGACTTTTATACATGATCGCGCTTTTTGTCAGACCAGTAAGACAAGCCGGCACAAGTAGTTTAGGATGTTAACATGTATTTACAAAATACATTGATCACGCACAATTGTGATGACCATCGACTGTGTTCCACAGTTTATTGAAACGGATGTTTCTCATGCAAAATTAAGTAAATTAAGAACTAGCCCTACCTTATGGTAGAAGATACTGTCCGTAATCCAGGGGGGCTGATCGCTGTCTCGCCGGCGCGCGCCTGGCAAAACGATCTTCACGCAACCCCCGATGGGAAACTCTTATAGCTAACACTCTTATAACTACACAATGCCCTAATAGGCAGCTAAAACTTTCCCGGCGCTTTTCAAAGCGAACACACACGGGTCACAAGTGGCGAGCTGAGCGCGTTGTTGCGCGGACGGCTGTTGGCGGCGCACCCACGAATGAACGTGAATGAATGAATCACGCGCGGCGTGAACATCCCCCCGTCCCGGACAGTAGCAAACTGTCCGCCAACTCAATCTAAGGGCAGGCGAGAGAGGGTAGCGATCGCTCGCTTCAAAACAGAGTCCCCCACCAGGACCTCGGCAAACCTGGGCACACCATCCGACCCCGGATGAAGCTGAACAATGCGTCCTAAACGCCAGCGGAGGGGCGGCAGGTTTGGATCCTTTACCAACACGAGGTCTCCGGCCTTGGGTGGGGTCGTCCTATCCGACCACTTAACGCGTTGCTGCAAAATGTGCAAATACTCCAGATGCCAACGGCGCCAAAAACTCTGCGTAAGCTGCTGGAGCAATTCAAATCGCGAGAGCCGTCCGGAGGGCACTTCGGAATAAGGATATTCCGGCAAGGCGTTAAGCGGTCTGCCAATCAAAAAATGGCCCGGCGTAAGGGCCTCTAAATCATTCGCGTCCGAAGACAACGGACACAACGGACGCGAGTTGAGGACCGCCTCAACCTTACAAAATACGGTCGCGAGTTCCTCAAACGTGAGGACTCCCCAATAACGCGACGAAGGTGAGTTTTAGCGGCCTTTACAGTTGCTTCAAAAATCCCTCCCCAGTGGGGGCAGGATGGCGGGGAGTACTGCCATCGTACCCCTCTGCGAGAGAGTGTGGATCCGATCTCAAAATTATTCCTATCCAAAAATTCACAAACTTCCTTTAAATACCTATCGGTGCCCTTGAAATTGGTTCCACAATCGGACCTGATTAACGACGGCATTCCGCGGCGAGACACAAAACGATTCAACGTGGCTACAAAGGCTTCTGTGGTGAGGGCACTAACCACCTCCAGGTGGACCGCTTTAGTGGCCAAACAAACAAATACACACAAGTAAGCCTTTTCCGTTCTAGCATTACGAAGCCGCGATGTCTTAACGGTAAATGGCCCCGCAAAATCCGTTCCAACTCCTGAGAAGGGCATCGATTCGTTCACTCGATCGGCAGGCAAATCACCCATCTGGGGCTGCATCGTATCGGCGCGCAAACGATAACACGGGAGACAACGAAAAATAACGGATCGGATTATTCTCCGCGCTGACAAAATCCAGAACTCTCGTTGGAGGAGCGCGGTCAAAGCATTACAACCGGCATGAGTATTCTTTACATGTCGGTCTGTAATCAACAGTCTAACTAACGGTCCATCCTTGGGGAGCAACAAAGGGTGGCGTGATCCGTACGGCAGGTTGGCATGTCTGAGCCTACCTCCGACACGCAGCAATCCGGTACTGTCCAAGAAGGGATTCAACCGCACCAAGGGTCCCTTCAACTTGGACTTACTTGAGCGCAGGGCTTTCAGCTCCGGTTCAAACTCTCGCTGTTGCGTCACTCGCAACCAATGCAACAGAGCGTCTTGCCGCTCTTGTGGGGCGAGGACCGGAGACAACGATTTCTCCTGAGGCTGGCGACAATTTCGCACAAAGCGCCTCATCCAAGCAGTCACGCCGAGCAACTTATCAAGAGAACTGTAGCGGTCTAACAAAAACTCCATCTGCGGAGCCGCCACCGTCTCCACGGCGTGAACACGCATGCCTAGGTCTGGGACTCTGGCCACAGCCGGGGTGGCAGGCCATGAGCGCTCAGGCCGTAACAACCATGATGGACTCCACCATAGGTGGTGGTCCACTAACTCAGGCGCCTCGCAGCCGCGGGAGGCACAATCTGCGGGGTTCAATTCGCCCGGTACGTGGCGCCAAATCAACGGGGCCTTTGAAGTCTGAATTTGTGAGACCCGGTTGGCCACAAAAACCTCAAGGGTGTGGACTGAACTCTTCAGCCAACAAAGGACGACCTGGCTGTCAGACCACGCAAATATCGACTCCAAGTCGACACCGTTTCCCAAGGTGTCGGCAACATGATTGAGTAGCCGTACTAAGAGAGTGGCGCCGGACAACTCCAACTTCGGAATGGTTAGCCTAGTCCGAAGGGGGGCGACCTTACTCTTGGCCGTAACTAAGTGTACGGCGACAACGCCTGCTGCATCCACCGTTCGGATGTAAACGGCTGCCGCGTATCCGCTTTCGGACGCGTCACAAAACTTTCCCGAAGGCAGCATTTGCCTCGGTATACAAACCCGATTGACGTCGGGTAGGGATGACACGAACCTCACCCACTCTCGTAGGAGGCTACCAGAGAGGGGCTCATCCCATGACAATTCCGCAGCCCAGAGCTCCTGTAGGAAGCACTTCATCGAAAACACTACAGGGCTGAGCCAACCGTTCGGATCAAAGGTACGGGCTACAGTGGACAGCACCGTGCGTTTAGTCCAGACCTTTGGGTCTGGCAATTCCAATCTATATGTGAACAAATCCGGGACTGGTCGATACTGGACTCCCAAAACAGACAGCATGTCTGGAGTCTCCGGATTTTCAAAGAGGAGCGGCTCTTGCTGGTGGTCCTTAGGCAAATCTGCCAATAGGTCCGGTGAGTTAGACAGCCACTTCCGCAACTCATAGCCACCAGCCCTCAAGAGCGCAATCAGCTCATCACGTAAGACGAGAGCCTCATCTAAGCTCGAGGCCCCCGTGCAGATATCGTCGACAAATAAGGCCCCCCCCTCAATAAGAGCAGATGCCCGGGGATAGCGTAGCCGTTCGCGCTCTGCGAGCTCCAAAAGCGAACGGATCGCCACAAAGGGGCTCGACCGCAAACCATAAGTGTTGGTGTTCAGCTCGTAAGCCAACATCGGATCCTGGGGATCCTCACGCCAAAGGATGAGCTGGTATCGTCTATCCTCCGGGTGAATCACGGTCTGTCTGAACATCATGCGGATATCGGCCACAAAGACGACAGCGTGCCGGCGGAAGTTGGTCAAAACATCACAGACATCGTGATGCAACTTCGGCCCCGCATGCAGACACTGATTCAACGACACTCCGGTTGACGTGGGCGCTGAACCATCAAATACTACGCGGATCTTCCCATTGGAAGTCTTCAAAACAGCGTGGTGTGGCAGGAAGTAATGTTCCACATTACGCCAGTCCAACTGCGAGATGGACATGTGCCCAAGGTCCAAATACTCCCGCATGAAGTCTATATACTTCTCCTTGAATGCGGGATCCCTGGCCATCCTACGCTCCATGGACAACAATCTCTTCTCGGCCATCGGTCGGGAGCTCCCTAAAGGAGGGCGAACCGCCAAGAAGGGCAAGCGGGTAATCAAGCGACCCGAGAGGAGGCGCCCAGTGTTGTTCTGGTAGAACAATTCGCACTCCTCCGCTAACGGATCCAACCGCTTGGCAGTGGGGGGTTCCTCCACCTCCCAAAACTTTTGGAGAACGTCGGACAAAGTAGAACCGACAATGGTCTGGCGGTCTACCGACGGGGTCTCTGGTGTCTGTGGTACCTTTCCCATCACCACATGACCCAGCGACGAGGACAAGGCGACAAGATCGGCTGTCTGCAAAACTCGCTTGCTTCCACACAGTACACGACCGAGGACATCCGCACCAATCAACAAGTGTATTGGGCCCGGTCGGTGGAAGGAAGGATCAGCCAAAGCCAGTCCAGACGTCAGCTCAATCGTGGATGGCGGCACTCGCACTTGCGGGAGTGGTCCAACCACCTTATCAAATACTATCGCCGAAGCACCGATCTTCGGCCTTGGCGTGAAGTGGGGGGAGAAGGAGAACTCAACTCGACCAATCGGATCAGGGATCCGCGAGTCTCCCACCCCCCGTACCGCTTCGTGATGCGGCACAAGCAAAAGACCCAGCTGTCGGACAAGCCACCTGGATATTATGCACCCCTGGGCACCTGAGTCCAAAAGGGCACGCACCGTGACAACATTGCCCTTAGGTCCCCAAACATTCACGGAGGCTGTTGGCAACAGCACAAGCTCCGGAGGGGTGGTTGGGTCCGACAGGGGCGCCATTAAAAATTTTGGGGGGGGTACTTGTCCCCCTCGCGCCTGAGTCGGCGCGCCAAATGTGGGACGCTCGTACCGGGCGAGCGGGTCCCAATCGGGTACATACTGGCCCCGACCAACAGCACTCCTAGGTGCAGGGTAATACCCGTGTGGGGCGTGCCTCGGTGCATAGTACCCCAATCGAGGCCTCTCCATTAGGGGGGGGGAGTAGCAAATAGGGCCCGTGCCCATCGCCACCGTGGCGTACCCTTGTGGTACCCCCCTACCCCCGCCCGTGGCGGGGGCGTCTCTCCTATAGTTCCCCCTCTCCGGGGGGGACTGAACGGGGGGGCTAAGCCCCGCCGAATCTCTAGGGGACCGGTTCCGGGCTGCCGGGCCCCCGCCCGTGCGCGAGGAATTCGAACCCCGGTCGCTCCCGGCGTCCTTGCGGTCCAAACAAAGGAGGGGGTGATGCCTCCCTCCGCAAAGACGACAATCCTCTGTCTGGGGACACGCCGACTGCATGTGTCCCCCCAAACACCTATAGCACCATTGGCGCTGTTTCGCAACGGCCCTCCGTCCCTCTGGGCGGAGGCCTCTAAATTTGGCACATTCGTGCACCACGTGCCTATCTCCCCTGCAATACCTGCACCGCTCACTCGGTGCGGGGGGAGGGGACTGCTGGAAGGCAGCATAGCGATTGGTCGGGCGACGGGGCTGTTCCCTCGCCGCCACCATACGACCAACACCTGGAACCGGGGCGGGCTCCAGGTGGTCCGTCACCCTACATTCGTCCTCCAAAAAACGAAGGAGGTCCGCGAAGGGCGGGAGATACGAGGCGCTGTCGCCTCCGTACCTCTGCTCGAAACGCCCCTTCATTTCAGCGAGCAATTTGGCGAGGACTATGTGCAGCAGTACAAAGGACCACTGATCCACCGGCAGGTCCAATCGCCTTAGGGAGTTGACCGCTGACAGTAGCGGGTTCAGCAACTCCCTCCGTAACAGGTGTACCCGCGTGATTCGCGGGAGGGCCAAAATCGTGGCCACGTGGGTGTCCGCCAGTAACCGGACATTCTGGTACCTGCTAACCAGAAGCTGGCGAGCCACCTGGTAGTTGTCGTCACTGATGAGCAGGTGCTGGATTACCGCGCTGGCCTCTCCTCGCAGGGAGGAGCGCAAATAGGCCAACTTCTCGCTAGGGGATAAGTCCCGTCGTGAATCCACCAAACTGTCAAACAAATTAATGAAGCCCATCCAGGCTGACAGATCCCCATTAAAAGTGGGAATCTCCAATGTAGGCAATCGGCCTAGCAACGCCGTCGGGGTAGGTTTGACCTCCCCGCTCAAAACCGGCTCCCCCTTCCGAACAGCCAGGGCCCTCACAGCCGCCTCCGTGAACTGGTCAGCCAGCTCATAGGCCTGGGCTACATCCTGCTCCAGCTGTTCCGACACGGCATCATCAGCTGGGGGGTTCTGCAAATAATACGCGCGACACTCCATGGCGTGGCGCTCCAGGTCTTGCAGCCGAGCTGCCAGCCCGCCATACCGAGCTAGCAACGCGCCTACCCGGTCGGCTCGGTCTATTAATGTGACCGCACAAGCAAGCCAACGCAAAACTCCTTGGATGCCAGCCCTGGATACGGAGGTCGGATTCGTAGGAGCCATTTATAATCCGTTGAATAAACAAGCAAACAAAGAAATATAGAAGTGGCAAACATCAACAAAAAAAAACAATAGAAATAGGTCGCGTCACGATAATATAAAACACAATTAAAATTCGGACGACATACACGGACCCTACTATTTTCATAAATTATTAGCAACTTACCAATTTCAAGGGCTAACAATATAACGGTATAAACAAAACGTATAGGATTAACGGAAGTCAACCTCGCAAATCAACTACTAAACCGTTATCAACAAACAAAAACAAAACTATTTTTAATAATAATACTCGTAATTTAATACTACTAATAATTAAAACTAGTTCCACTTTTTTAACTAGGCAAGCGGACTCGGAACAAACACTAGTATGTGGTACTAATAAACAACACTTTCGAACGAAACTATTCGTCAAATAAATCCGGACACACAAAAAAAAATATACACATCTAGGCGAGTAAACTCGTATCAAATCACTAGTATGTGGTACTAATAAACACACTTTCGAACGAACTATTCGTCAAATAAATCCGGACACACAAAAAAAAATATACACATCTAGGCGAGTAAACTCGTATCAAAACACTAGTATGTGACAACAATTATATAAGTGTCTATCTATTATCGGATCCACCAAGTGAGAAACATTCGCTTCGAGAATTTACTAGAACAATTTCTTAGTACTTCAATCGTCTCGGAATACCCTCGAGATTTCAACAAAAAAAAATAATTTTTAGGTACGCTTTTTAGGTACGCTTTTTATTTTTACTATGAAATTTTATGTAGTTAATTTTAATATGAAAATTAATTATATCAACTAAGCTCTGCTACCAAAAATATGATCACGCACAATTGTGATGACCATCGACTGTGTTCCACAGTTTATTGAAACGGATGTTTCTCATGCAAAATTAAGTAAATTAAGAACTAGCCCTACCTAATGGTAGAAGATACTGTCCGTAATCCAGGGGGGCTGATCGCTGTCTCGCCGGCGCGCGCCTGGCAAAACGATCTTCACGCAACCCCCGATGGGAAACTCTTATAGCTAACACTCTTATAACTACACAATGCCCTAATAGGCAGCTAAAACTTTCCCGGCGCTTTTCAAAGCGAACACACACGGGTCACAAGTGGCGAGCTGAGCGCGTTGTTGCGCGGACGGCTGTTGGCGGCGCACCCACGAATGAACGTGAATGAACGAATCACGCGCGGCGTGAACATACATGTTTATTTATTTATTTAATTCTTCATGCACTAATTACAGTACATAGGTGGACTTAATGCTTCGCACCCTACAGAACCATAAGAATTACGACTTGGGCATCTTGGCCATAGGTCAAGCTTTGCTTAGATTGGGGATACACAGTGGTATATTAAAATTCCCCAAATTATTTATTTTAGTATATTTCCTATGAATAATAATTTCCCTATAGCGGTAAAGGATATACTGAGAAACAGTCGTCAGCTTCGTAACAATGCTAGTGCTCGGGAGTTTAGCGTGTCACTAGTAGGTATAACATAATAATTTAAAGCAACATGATTTTACAGTGAGGGAAGATAAGAGTCTTGTGCTTATGGTTTCTTGTGCCGAAAGTTTTTACAATTATTATATTGTACTTATATTTTGCTTTATTATGTGTTTTCAGATCATATCGTATCGATTGTATATCAGAAGAGACTGAGGTCTGGTTGCTCGAAGCTTGATTACGTTAACTATAGGGTTAAATTATGGTTAAAGTAAAATTAACCGGCGGTCAAATTTAAAGAGCGTTGTTGAAGCAGCGGTTACTTTAACGAGCAGTCAAATTACAGATTTAACGGCGGTCAAAATAACCGACAGGGTGGGGGTGGTTTAAATTTTGACATTAGTAATTAAGGGAAGGTTAATAAAATAGTACAGACAACACTATTAACCCTAAGATAACCAACGTGTTTTTCTTTTACCGATGTCAAAATTGACATCAGTTAAATTTTAACTTTTGTCAATTTTGACAAAAGTTAAATGTACGAGCAACCGGACCTTAGCCAAAAGATTTTCAGATGTTTTTGCTTCAAAAATATATAAGGGATAGCACAAGTTGTGTTATTGTAATGTTTGTTTCTTTTCAGATTTTGAATATTTCAAGAATATGTAAATGATTTATGTAACATAGTTTACATATTTATGAATAAGGTTTGATAGATTGAGCATAAGTCTACATTTTATTTTCTTTTCAATCATGTTCAGTCCGTGCTCATATTTTCATTATATAGGTTACTTACGTACTATTGTATGACATACTTGAATGTTTGATAGTAATAGCATTATGTTTCTCATATCAGTATTAATTTGTGATGTTGTGTTATAAAGTTAAACAATTAATTCGAGTACCTACCCCTTGTACCTGTCGAATTTGTCAAAAGGTATAAGATTAATGTCATAATTGCTGATACATGTCACATTGGCGTCCTCGTTCACCAGGCGATAACAAACAAGGTCTCAAAATATGTTTACCTAGGCTTCGAATAACGGCGAAAGGACACAATAGGAGCATTTTACCTACCATTAAAACGCATATTGTGTCCGGAGCCTTATTCGAAGCCTAGCTTTAAGACCTGCCTGGTGTAGATTTTATCATTAATGGTTGTCAAGTGTTTCAGATTTTGAGACTACAATGACACAAATCTTCCGCCGTTGCTAAAAGGTGAACTCGTATCACGTGACTTATGATGACGTTACGGAAGTGACGTCACGTTGGTAAAATTGACCAATAGGAAAATTGATGTCGAACGGAAACGGAAAGGGCTTTCTCAAAATATATTTACCTAGGCTTCGAATAAGGCTCCGGACACAATATGCGTTTTAATGGTAGGTAAAACGCTCCTATTTTCCATTTTTCAATTTCAATACTTATCATTTTTATGTTCACTTAAGTTTCCATTTGGTGCTGGTACATGTTATTCAAATAAAATCAATTTAAAATAAAACAGAATTATATAATTTTCCTTATTAAAATTTTATTGCAAAAATTACACATGTAAGTAAATAAAAAAATAAAATCATTTTCAAAACAAATTATTTACACATCACACACAATATTTACAGAATAATATATTTACAATACATATTAAAGACTAAAATTAGTTAAAAGGATTTCATTCTGGAAATATTAGACTTATAATAGGTAGGTACCAAAAATGATGGCTTTTATCAAATTAAGCATAAGTACGAAAAAATCAGACAAAGAAACTTAGTTGCCATTTATCTGCAAATAAAATAAGTAGGTAATAAAATGTTAATTTTGCATAGCACGATTATAGTTCATTTAACTATATCGTTTCTAAGTTTAGATAAGTAGTAACTATTACGAAATCTAAGAGACAAAATTTCACGTTTTTTTCGACAGTTTAGTAGAAGGAAGTTAAAATTTCATTAAATTATTTATATACGGAATCTAAATGTAGGAAAATAATTATAAGGAAAGCGATACAAGTGTTTCAGCGATTTCTTAAAAAATATTTGATTGTTTACTTAGTTTTAGGAAAATTCGATGCACAAAAGATTCTCTCTGTAATTTCTACCATGCTCATTATACATTTTCAATAAGCAGTATCTTTAGATATTTTAAATTCTTCGTTTTCTTATAGTCTAAAAGGCAAAATACAAAAAACTTACTTTTATAGTTTTGCATATTCGCGCGAGGTGACAATTTAGACGCGTTTTATGGCTTAATACTGAAAATTCATTTAATTTTATGTAAGTACATAGCTTCGCCTAAACACAGTAAATGATACTTTTACTATTAGCATAGAATAAACAATAAAATAACTTGAGGGTCTTCTCAAATATTAAAATGCCGGAAAATAAATAGGTTAAGTACTTGCAATTTACTATTTTAGGAGGGTAAAGCTATATTTTAATTATGTTGAACTAGAAATTAGAAAATAAATGAGGATCAATTTTAATGCAATTGATACGTATGCAAGCAATTTACTGTGTCGTTGATGCTACTTAAAAAATAGAGCATCATAGATCCTGAAAGAGTGACTTTTCAGCATTCTTGCGTTATCACATTAAACTACAGTCCATAGAAAGGCTAATGCAGTAACGCAACTTCAAACTCTGTTATTAGGTACATTACATAGCATAATATCGGGACATATTATTCGAGTTTAATTAGGTTGATACTCTGGAAAGGAAAGTAGGTAGTTATATGAGAAAACTATGAGTTTTAGGTTATTTTGAGTCTCTAGGGCGGAAGGGGGGCAGCTGAACCAAGCATCCTACTAATAATAAAAATGCGTAAGTTTGTAAGTACGAATGTATAAATGTTTCACGCAAAAACTACTATACGGATTTGGTTGAAATTTGACACACAGGTAGTAGATAGCCTGGATTAAAACAGGATACTTTTTATAGCGATATTCCCACCGGAACTGGGCTGTTCTAAATAAACAAGGCTTCGTTGCGATACTGCTTTAGCAAGATTAACTGTTACCTCAGTCTACAACATCAACATTGTTATTAAAATCGTTTAACAAAAGTCAGACTTGGTTCAAAAGTGCGGTTTAAACCAAGTCATGTCATACGTCAACATAGTTAAACCTCAAAAAAACAGGCACGTCTGTTTTCGAGGCGGCAATACTAAGGCCGACCTTACACTTGTAAGTTTTACTCACGTAAGTTGCTTACGTGAGCGACTTACGATAAAATTTGCAAAGTAAACACTCTTTGTAAGTTTATTTGTATGTGTAAATATACAGCCGTAAGTTACTTACATAAAATTTACGAAAGCAACTTACGAGTGAAATGTCGGCCTAAAGGTCATAGCCCACTTATACCGCACCGCTCCGACCCAACCAAAGTATGAGCAGCCAAATATGGACTTAATGTCTTTCACTGTAGATGCAGTTTACAGTAACAATATACAATAGCAGACAGCGCGCGGTCCGCGAGCTTACCGCCGGCGCCGTCAGACTGCTCTGTAGTTGACGCCTTGCTGACGCCGCGCGGTCCGCGCGCTGTCCGCGCGCTGACTGCTAGCGGTCGCCGCGCCGCCGTCGCAGCCGCGCAGCTATAGAGGGAATAGCAGTCGACGCGTGGACAGCTGGGAGTCTGCTAGCTGTCGCCGCGTGGACTGCTGCGGTGCGGTATAAGTGGGCTATGACCTTAAAGGTAGCCCATTTTTACCGCACCGCTCTCACCTGTTAAATAATAAATATAAAGGTGTCTTTATAAATAAACAGATAAGTAAGTTCGTTTTGTTGCCGTAGGTGGCGCTATGGTGCCCTGCTAATGTCAATTTTTTCTCTCTCTTCCTGATGTTATTGTGTGCGAATTGCCAAATATATATCGTGTGATAGCAAAGAAATCTTACTCATTTTAGAAGAATAATAACTAAATTCCCAACAGGTTACGGGCCCAGAACCGCGACAATTGATAATTTCAGTGCAAAGTTGAGTAAAGAGCAAAATATAATTACCGGCGAAAAAAAATAACCTAAAAAATGGAGGTTGCCAATTCAATGAAGATTGAAAAATTTGATGGCAGAAACTTTAAACAATGGAAATTTCAAGTGAAGTGCGCATTAAGAGCAAAAGGTTTGAACATAGATTCAGAAAGACCGAATGAAGCCAGTTCGCAAGTGCAATGGGACAAGGATGATGGTATGGCTATGTTCATACTTACCTCGTCAATGGACTTGAACCAGATATCATTAATAGAAAACTGCGAGACTGCGAAAGAAGTCATGAACAAGTTGGAAGCCATTTATGAACAGAAATCTGAGTATAATAAAATGATAATTCATGAAAAGTTTTACCAATATTCATACTGCACAAGTGATACAATGGCACAACATGTATCAAAAATAGAAGGCCTAGCAAAACAGCTGAGAGAAATAGGTGAGAAGATTAGTGACACAGCAATAATAACTAAAATTCTAAGCACGCTCCCACCAACATACCGTTCGCTTAGACAGGCATGGTTGTCGCTTGATCAAGGTAGTCAAACTGTTCAAAACCTTACATCACGCCTAATAGATGAAGAAGCAAGCCTTGCCAATGATACAAGTTCTAGTGAGATTGCATTGGTAACTACAAAAGAAAAATCTAAAGAAGATGAACAAAGAAGTTCAAGTCATAGATTTGTATGCTACAATTGCAATAAAAGAGGTCACTTTGCTCGAGATTGCAGAATGCCAAAGAAGAAGAAACAATTTAATAACCAGAAGCCTCGCAATATGTTGGCTTTCAGTGCAGAAAAATGTTCTACATCTACACATGAAGATGCTTGGATATTAGATAGTGGAGCGTCCATGCATATGACCTTTAGACGAGAATATTTTAGTAAACTTCATGAGTATCAAGACTGTGGTATTAATAAAACAGTTAAATTAGGAAACCAACAATGTATTAAAGTTTGTGGCGAAGGCACCATCTTAATAAATAAAAAGGTGAAAGGAAAATGGGAGCAAAGTATACTTGAAAATGTTCTCTATGTACCTGAATTAAGAAGAAACTTATTTTCCGAAGGCGCCGCCATCAGAAAAGGTTATTTAATATTGAAAAATAATGAAAATGCAAACATAATGAAGAATAACACAATTGTTATGTGTGCACGACTAACAGAAAATAATTTATATGAATTAGATATTCAAATAATCAAAGAAGAAAATTGTAATATTGTACAAACGGATATAAAAGTTTGGCATGAGAGATTGGGACATCTGAATGTTAAGGAAATACAGAATATGAGCAAAAGTGGTGCCATACCAGTCAAACTGAGTGGAAGTGAAACATTTATATGTGAAGCATGTCAGTTTGGTAAGCATGCAAGAAGTCCATTCTTGAAATCTAATAGAAAGCCATCACAGCCTGGTGAAATTGTTTACAGTGATGTTTGTGGTCCTATTGAAGAGACTTCAGTATCAGGAATGAAGTACTTTGTATTATTCAAAGACGGAGCGACAAGTTATCGTCATGTCTACTTCATGAAACATAAGAGTGAGGTGTTTAACTACTTTATAAAGTATAATGCCATTGTGAAAAATAAATTTCAACACAATGTGTGTATTCTACATACTGATAATGGTGGTGAGTATTTAAACCAAGACTTCAAGTCATTCCTGGAAACTAATGGAATAACACATGAACGAACTGCACCTTACACCCCACAACAGAACGGAAGGGCAGAAAGAGAACTACGTACTATTATGGAAAGTGCAAGAGCAATGTTATATGCAAAAGACATTCCTTTGAACTTGTGGGCAGAAGCAGTGAACTGTGCATTGTATTTGTTGAATAGAAGTACATCAAGTCAAACTGGAGATAAATCACCATTTGAACTATGGCATGGAGTGAAACCTAATCTACAACACATCAGAGTATTTGGATCCATTGGATATGTACATGTACCAAAAGAAAGAAGAAAGAAATTAGATCGAAAAAGTAAGAAGATGCTATTAGTCGGATATGAACAGGATAACTACCGGATGTATGATGTAAACAATAGAGATATAACCGTTTCAAGAGATGTGACTTTTGATGAACAAAGCACGCCGGTAAGAAAACAGAATAATATAGAGATAAGTATCAATGAATCAGAACAATCACCACAAAGTGAGGATCCCGAACAGTCCAGTTTGCCTCAAGAAATTTTTACTGATGCAGATAGTATGATAACTTGTGAAGATTTAGACAACACTTATCATCCTCCTGCTAATTACCAAAATAATGATATGGGACGGAGTAATGTCACATTACGTCCTCGACAGAATAGAAATTTGGAAGTAAATTTAACCGAGATAGAAATACCCAATAGTTATGAGGAGGCAATGAATAGTCAAGATTGTCAAAAATGGAAAACAGCTATAAATGAAGAGCTTCAGTCACATGAAAATAATAATACTTGGATAATGACTGATAAAACTGAGAAGAAACCTATTACTTGTAAATGGGTGTTCTGTATAAAGAAGAATGCAGATGGAGAAATAGATAGATATAAAGCAAGATTATGTGCTCGAGGTTTTACTCAAGTAAAAGGTTTGGATTATAATGAGACTTTCTCCCCCACTAGCAGGTATGACTCCATTAGATTGGTGCTTAGCATCGCAGCCAGAGAGGATCTACAGATAGAGCAGTTTGATATTAAGACTGCTTTCCTGTATGGTGAACTATCTGAAGAAATATACATGGAGGTCCCAGAGGGGGTGACGGCAGAGCCTTCGAAAGTATGTAAGTTATTAAAATCTATTTATGGACTCAAACAATCTGCAAGATGTTGGAATAATAAGTTTAGTTCATTTTTAACTACTTATGGGTTTAAGCCATGTCCATCTGATAATTGTGTGTTTGTTGGATATTTTAATGATATCAAAGTAATACTAATTCTTTATGTCGATGACGGACTCTTGTTGTCCAAAAGTAAAATTGCTTTGACAACCATAGTAAATAGTCTTAAGCAAAACTTTGATATAAAATTGTTAATTTTACATTCTTTTGTGGGAATGGAGATAAATAAAACTGAAGAAAGCATAACTATAAGTCAAAAACAATATATCAGGTCAATAATAGATAGATTTAAACTATCAGATGCTAAGAGTAGCAGTACTCCTGCTGATGTAAATGTACATCTCTCTAAGAAGACAAGCAACATGCCTATTAATTTCCCTTATAGAGAAGCAGTGGGAGCATTGTTATTCTTGGCTTCGGTTTCTCGACCTGACATATCATATGCGGTGAATGTTGTTAGTAGATATGTCAATGATCCAGGTCCTTCACATGTAACCGCAGTGAAAAGAATCTTGCGATACTTAATTAATACAAAAGAAATTTGTATAGTTTATAAAGGTAATACAGAATTAGTTGGCTACTCTGATTCTGACTATGCAGGTGACTTGGACACTAGGAAATCCAATACAGGTTATATATTTTTATTGAATGGGGGTCCAGTCACATGGTCAAGTCGTAAACAAAATACTGTGGCTTTATCCACAACTGAGTCAGAATACATGGCAGCTAGTGAGGCTACCAAAGAAATATTATGGCTTAGGCAATTTTTATATGATATTGGGGAGCCACAAAAATCTTTCACTTTAAATATAGATAATCAGAGTGCTATCAAACTTATTAACAATCCTGTATTTCATAAAAGAAGTAAGCACATAGATATTAGGTATAACTTTATTAGAGAGAATGTATCTAAGAAAATAGTTAATATTGAATATGTGGAAAGCGCCTGTCAACTGGCAGATTTTCTGACCAAAGCTTTGCCTGTAAGTCAATTCAATAATATTAGAAATAAGATAATGTTATGTAACTAAGAATAGTTCATAGTTGAGAGAGTTGAAATAGTATATTTTTTTTAAGCAATAAGTAATCATTAGGTTTCTTTGTATGGTTATAGAATAGATTAAAGATGAACAAATAGGTTGTCATAACACTGAGTGTTATTGTTGATTGAAGCATAATTAATAAAATGACACCTTTATATTTAAGTGGGAGTGTTAAATAATAAATATAAAGGTGTCTTTATAAATAAACAGATAAGTAAGTTCGTTTTGTTGCCGTAGGTGGCGCTATGGTGCCCTGCTAATGTCAATTTTTTCTCTCTCTTCCTGATGTTATTGTGTGCGAATTGCCAAATATATATCGTGTGATAGCAAAGAAATCTTACTCATTTTAGAAGAATAATAACTAAATTCCCAACATCACCCAACCATTCTGTGTCAACCAATCATTTCTGTAGATGCACTACAGAAAACGATATTAAGACCATATTTGGCTGTTCATACTTTGGTTGGGTGGGAGCGGTGCGGTATGATGGCGGTAAATGGGCTATGACCTTTACAGTACTAAATGTGTGACTTGCTGCTTTGATTGCTTATAACCACTCTCTCGTATTCTGCGGTATAACGTATATCGCATCGCATAGAATAATGATTGGTCCCCGCGTTCGCTAGTTCTTGAAAACAAAAGTTTTAAAAATACGGTAGTTCAATAAATTGTGGCACATTGCTTGGCATATAGCTTGACACATGGTTAGTTAGAAGCGTTTCGGCACTCGGGAAGCTCGAGTTTGGCATACCCAAATTGCCATATTTTACATGTTAGGTATGTCGGTGTCTTATCGTAGTGAGCCCGGATACCAATCATTAATCTATTGGTTTCAGATAATTTTTAACGATAACCGTCTAACGAAGTCTAATAACTATACAGGTTTTTTTTTTAATCAGTGCACAATTTTTTAAGATCGACTCTGAATCGGTAAGTGAACAACTTTCTCCTAGAAACATAGGTCAAAATATGACAAAACATTTTTGACTCTTCATACAAATGTGACTGATCACGTGATTAATTTAGTATGGAAAGTCGAAATTTTTTTGTCGTATTTCGACCCATGTTTTTAGGAGAAAGTTGTTCACTTATCGATTCTGTGTTGAGCTTAAAAATTTGTGCACTGATAAAAAAAATATCCTATATTATCTTTTTCGTTATTATCCATAGTAGTGCGGTCCATGGTAATACTGGTCTGCTCGCCGGTCTATCACCACCAGATTAGCAGTCTTGGCCGGGTGTCCGTGGTGATAGATCCATTTCTTGCCAGACTTCTTGTCTTCCTCTTGGAAGTGACCATGGCCTTGCTTACCGTGCCCGTCATGGCCCTCTGACGAGCGGTGCCCCTGAAATTGGGAAAATAAATCAGTTTTTTTAACCGACTTAAAAAGGAGGTTCTCAGTTGAAGGGTACAGGGGCAAAACAAGGAATGTCACAAAACAATTTTTTGTGTAATTTACATTTTAATGTACTTAAGTATATTTGTGAACATTTGTCAAAAGTTTATTTGTATTTATAGCCGATCTTTGTAAAGTAAACTTAGGTTCCTATCAGTAAATAAATAAAAAATAATTATGCAAGACAAAAAAAAAAAAAAAAAAAAAACCTGTTTGTGACATTTCTTGTTTTGCCCCTGTACCCTTCAGTTTGACCTGTATGTATGTAGAGAGTGTTCGTCAGATAAGTCTGCGCGCGGCAAAAATCGAATACTAATATTTTCTATAACATTAGAACAAAAAAATGCACTGTGACTAGCGCCAAAAACGCGCCAGGCACGTGCAGAGTTATCTGACACACACTCTATGTATGTTTGATTATCTCGCGTTTGGCTGAACCGATTTTGATGCGGTTTTCAGGAAAGTATTTGTAACATTTAGGAGAAGGTTTTATTAAGATTACGACTTAGTTACTTGACGAAGAATGCGGAATATTTTTTTAAGTAGTGACTTAATCATATAGCTCTGTTTGTTTTCTTCTTTAAAGGGAGAACTCTTACATTTATTTTTTTATATACCTAGTTAATTTTACACACATTACACATAGGTAAGTTAAGTATATTATTTTAGTGACTTAAAACTGAACCCTCATATGATAAGTCTCCGCTTTTGTAGCGAACGCGAAGACCAATTTTTAATCTATGCTTATAAGATTTTTCGTTGCCTGTTTATTATTATGTCAGTGTGTAAAGTAAAATCATTCTTAGATCGCGTTTTAAAATCAAATTATATTAAAAAATATAAGAATATTTAAATAAATATACTTGAACTTCTACAGAAACAAGAAGCATTTCCACAATTCACAAATTAAAATAAAATTTCGCGTTGATGAAGATTTATTAGAGGGAAGAATAACTAGGCCTTAAAAAAATGGAACGCTATAATAGTCAAATATTATCTGATTCCAACAATATCACATACCTACATACAGATTAAACTGATAAACTCCTTATTTTTTAAAGTCGGTTAAATATACGACATTTTGTTGGTGTATGTCATAAAAAAACTAATTATATTTTTCGAAAATTACCGAATTTTAACAGGCATACATTTGAATGCTAAGTATAGTGCCCTCTACTATATTAAATTGTCATGTCCAATCCGGACCCATAATTTTCTCACCTATTTCTAAGATACTTATGGAGTGAAATAAACTGATTTGATTTAAACCACATAATATATAATAGTTCTTTAAACATGAAAGGTAAATTGAAAACAAGAACTCTTACATTTATGTGTTTAACATGATTTCAGCCGTATGAGCGACCGACGACGCCCACTAACATAAGTACTAACACCCGTTTGCACTAAACTTTAAAATCGCCTAAGTCTTTTCCTAGCTAACTTAAGACATTCTTAACAAAAAATTGCTTTGCACTAACCTTAGGACATTCTTAAATGCACTTTTGGCTATTCTTAACTTACGGGCCCAATATCGAGCGCCTAAGGCTTAAGAAATACCTATATCAGTGATTATTGTCTGTGGCATTGTGAGCAAAGAGTAGTGCGACAACCTTTTCTGTTCCGGTGATTATCTTTGGAACTAAAACAGTTTTCATACGACAGTCCATTTTGACAGCTAATTTTGTATTGCAAGTGACTCCTGTGTCACGGCTGTCACCGGAACAGAAAAGCTTGTGGCTTTTGTATTCTTGTTTGCTAGATAGAGACACAACACATGTGACATACGTCATTCATCATTTATTTAAAAAAACATTACAGATCGACAATCCTTTCTGTTCCCATGACAGCGGCGCTTATGTTTAGCAGCAAAACATGAAAGTATTAGCAAAATGACATTAAAAACAAAACTCGTTAGTTCTAGTTTTGGTTACCGGAACAGAAAAGGTTGCGTACTGTATTTATGTTTTTCCTGACAGTTGAGCTCAGTTGACTTTTTCTTTTCTCGGTGAACTACTCCTACCAAATAAAATAGACAACGCCTTAGCTTTTGTCTCCTTTTAACTTACGAAGGAATCAATGAGAAGTTTCAACCAAAAAAATATCCAGTGACCTACTTTACCTCGCCAGGTTTAAAATCCATAAACAATTAATATTTGAATTCATTCATTCATTCTTTTATCAAGGTGATGACTAATTTACGACGTAGTCTGTCAGTGCAAACAAAAATTTTAGCTCGGCTGTTTTAGGCTGTTTCTAAGCTAAGATGTATCTTATGTATGACAAGCTCAACCCGAGTTTAGTGCAAACGGGCATAAGTAAGTTAAGTACATTTTTACCTACGTTTTATTTTGCAATGGTTTCTTTAATTTGTTTTCAAGTTTACTTTATTTATTACTCAGCTACTATACCTATAGAAAACTTGCAATAATAACTTGGAAACTAAACTTAGCTTGAAGGGGATATTGCTGCAAAGCTTAAGATGTGCAGCCTTACTTACTGAGACATTATTGGATAACTTGGGCTAAGTGGAACTTGTTTAGGTACCCAACCCATACTAATATTATAAATGTTAAAGTGTGTTGGTTTGTTTGTTTGTCCGTCTTTCACGTCAATAAGGAGATAGTTTGAGAGCTGGAGAATGTCATAGGCTACTAATTTTCATCTCGAAAAAATATCAGGTTTCCACGGGATAACGTCGTGTAGTCCGAGAGCTATAGTAGAAAATAAACCTTTGGTTACTTCAATTTTTTTTATTATGGTCGGACCAGTTGCAGTGCAAGTGCAGTGCAGTCATAAGTATAAGCTGAATAGCTTGACTAGCAGAAAAATATTACAACCAAAATTGAAAATGGTACCTACTGTGTTTTTTGTGTAAGTATGTCGTCATTATAATGTTTTCTTTTTTTTAAATAAGTAAGCAATATATTTTGCAAAACTCTCCTCTAAAATAGACATAATTTCGAGTTATTTACGAGTACATTCATGTATAGTTTGACCAAAGGTGTACCGCCCATAAGGAAGACTACTGGAGGGACGGATACGTACATAGCTGTGCTTGAATTCACAGCTTACTACGAGGAAAAAAAAATTCTCCTCTGAAAACTGGGTAAGCTAAGAAGAATTATTTTTCCTTGTAGAAAGCCAGTTATCAAACTTAGTAATTTTTTTTTTTTTTTTTTTTATCCACAACGGGGTAGCACTTAGCCTTCATCACACCTGATGTCAAGTGGTGATAAGGCTGAAGATGGAAGCGCACTACTCCCGGAATCCTCAATCACTGAGGAACTGGCTATTTTATCTCTAACTGCCGGCACACAATAACGCTGAAAACATCATTGTTATGGCGTCAGACTTAGATAAGACGGTGGTAGCTAGCCAGGCGGACTAAGAACAAGTCCTACCACCAACCAAACCGAATACAATGTGTACCCCCACTGGGAATCGAACCCGGGACCTCTTGGTCTGAAATCGGTGGTGTGAACCACTAGACCACAGAGGCGGTGTACGAGGAATAAGGGGATCTCTCCCTGCCTAGCATGCTGATGCTCCTATGCTGATGCTGATGCTGCCTAGATGCTCCCTGCGTAGCCGGATGCTGGTCAGTGAAATATCCTGGCAGGCAGCAGCTTTTAGAAAAACTTGAATATCAAGAATATTTTTGAACTTATTAAGACGATTATTAGACTGACAATATGCCTAAAATCCTTGGGGGAGGCTTATACCCAGCAGTGGGCGTCGTCGCGTCGTTCGGCTGACATGATAATGATGATGCTTAAACGAACGTAGAATGTAAAAATATGTAGTTTAAAAAACTATAAAAACACACTTTTATAGGAACAGACTAAAAGTACAAAATAACCGTCTATTCAGTAACTGCAATTAAAAAGCGTGGTGCGCGTTGTCAATATCAAGTTCTTGAAATTCATGCAAAGGGCGCACCACGCTTTTTAATTTCAGTTACTGAATAGACGGTTATTTTGTACTTTTAGTCTGTTCCTATAAAAGTGTGTTTTTATAGTTTTTTAAACTACATATTTATTTTTTACTTTTTAGTTTAACAAATGGCAAGCTATGGATGGGGATGGTAATCGATTTCACAGTCCATTCATGTGTCTGCCCATCCCGTAAACATTATAACTCAAAGGCGTGATTGTATGTATTTAGTTTTACAAATTCAAGTGGAGTCTATTAGTTACCAGATGCGCGAGCCGAACCCTTACTTCCTCCCTGCTCCATCATCAGACCCTCACCACCAAGTGTAGCGAATAGGTCTCATCAGAACGAAACAAATTAGCCCAAACTCAAGGGGTTTCCTAGTAGTCATTAAAGAGTGCCACTGGCTTCCTCCCTGCTCCATCATCCGACCCTCACCACCAAGTGAAGCGAATAGGTCTCATCAGAACGAAACAAATGAGCCCAAACTCGGTGGTTTCCTAGTGGTAATTCAGGAGTGCCACTGACTTCTTCCCTGCTCCATCATCAGACCCTCACCATTAAGTGTAGCGAATAGGTCTCATCAGAACGAAACAAATAAGCCCAAACTCGAGGGGTTTTCAAGTGGTCTTAAGGAGTGCGACTGACTTCCTCCCTGCTCCATCATCCGACCCTCACCACCAAGTGTAGCGAATAGGTCTCATCAGAACGAAACAAATGAGCCCATCTCGAGGGGTTTCCTAGTGGTCATTAAGGAGTGCCACTGACCTCCTCCTTGCTCCATCATCAGACCCTCACCACCAAGTGTAGCGAATAGGTCACATCAGAACGAAACAAATGAGCCAGAACTCGAAGGGTTTCCTATTGGCCATTAAGGAGTGCCACTGGCTTCCTCCCAGCTTCATCATCAGACCCTCGCCACCAAGTGTAGCGAATAGGTCTCGTCTGAACAAAACAAATAAGCCCATACTCGAGGAGTTTTCTTGACGTCATTAAGGAGTTTCACTGGGTCCTCCCAGCTCCATCATCAGACCCTCACCACCAAGTGAAACGAATAGGTCTTATCAAAACGAAACAGATGAGCACAAACTCGAGGTGTTTCCTATTGGTCATTAAGAAGTGTCACTGGCTTCTTTCCTGCTCCATCATCAGACCCTCACCACTAAGTGTAGCGAATAGGTCTCATCAGAACGAAACAAATGAGCCAGAACTCGAGGTGTTTCCTATTGGTCATTAAGGAGTGCCACTGGCTTCCTTCCTGCTCCATCATCAGACCCTCACCACCAAGTGCAGCTCATAAGTCTCGTCAGAACGAAACAACGGAGCCTAAACTCAAGAGGTTTCCTAGTGGTCATTAAGAAGTGCCACTGGCTTCCTCCCTGCTCCATCATCAGACCCTCACCATTAAGTGTAGCAAATAGGTCTCATCAGAACAAAACAAATGAGCCTAAACTCGAGGGGTTTCCTAGCAGCCATTGAAGAGTTCTATTGCCCACCTCTTGACTCCATCATCAGATCAGCTCGATGGGAGCAAACTATTGTATTGTCATCGGATTCATATAGACTTGCAAAGTTTCAAATCAATACGACAATTAGAAGTAGGTTAAAATTTAATTCCAAGATTTTCTTACATTGTGACTTAGTTACAAGTGAAGCTAATAAAAGTGTGGTAAAAATACACCCCTGCCGGCCTAGCATGAGAGGCTTTTATCACGCGATATGATATAGCACGTCATGCTGTCTTGGTTACCCCACTAAGGTGTAAGTGATATATGATGGTCATGCTAGGCAGGCAGGGCAGTTTTCCTAGGATACGACGATACGTTCTATGTATTTTTCATCATAATTTTTTAAGGGGGCACCAATAATCGACAAGAACCAATGATCGACATTTTTTTCTGTAATTAAAAAAAATAAGAGTTAGAATCCGATTTCTTAATATGGCTACACTGTGCCATAGCCAGTACGCTTCCTACTATCATCCAGTGACACTTGAAAGAAATCCGCCATTTCGTCTAAAAATGGCCGCTTGAAAACTGAGTCCGGCTAGTGTTCCTCCCAAAACAAAGGTTTTTCTAAGCGGAATCTTTAGGAAAGTGAGTAAAATGTTTGATCATTATCTTATTGTATTGAAACTTATTTTAATTTTATGTTTTTTACGGCGTATTATGGGAATTATAGTATCGATATAAATTATAACAAAAATTTAGAGGATACTTTTTTGATGTTTTTTGCCGGTGTCGATTAGTGGTTCTCATAAATTGAGTTTCTCCAATTATCGACAAGTGTCGATAATATTTTTTTTTTTTACTTTTTCATTTGACATAGAAATACGGTCCTCCTTTCTTTGAAGAATTGGTAGATATTTAAAATAGGTTGACCAAACTTGAGTTACCAGTAATCGACACGATGTCGATTAATGGAATTAAAATGTGTCGATAATTGGTTCTTATAGACTAAAACTAATCCAGCGCAGACAGATTTCATGAAGTATTTAGAAAACGAAATTATAAATGTTTTTTCAGCTCATAAGCTACACCAATTCAATAAATTATACTTTGAAAATAGAAGTACACTGGAAAGTAACATAGGTACCTAATGAAGACGTGGCTTTATATTTCATTTGGGCCAAAAATAAATCCGAAGTCACGTGTCATTTGAATTCGTCGGATGCTGCTTCAACGTCAGACACATTGGAAGAGACTAACAGAGTCTCAAATAATATAATCCCTGCCCAAATGAACGAAGTTTTAACCGAAGAACCACTTCCTATTTCGTCAGGTGCTGGTCTCGCTGTGCTAACAGTAATTGAAAACAGAGTTCAGACTGAAAATTCATCAACAGATGCAGTCATAGAAAAAGTTTTCTCATCACATAACTCGGAAAAGTCAGTGGATGCTACCGTCGCTTGTCGGCGTGATTCGCAGTTTACCTATAGAAGAGAAAGTCACATTAGGTGAACAGATACTTCCATTTGAGTCCTTATCTTCTACCGATTTACCTCGAGCAACAGGTGATCATATACCTCAACAACTTAACTATAACACTAAAGTTGTTACTGTTATTAACCAACCTCTTCCTTTACCAGTACTTTCTTCTCCGACCGATTTACCTGAAATAACAAGAGGTCTCCTAGTTGAACAACCTAACATTAACACAAATATTGATACATTAATTGACCAAGCACTTCCACTACCGGAGTCGTCATCTTCTTCCGATTTGCCCAAAATAATAGAAGACCGCATATCTCAAGAACCTATAATTAGAACTGTGGTACTACAGGACACAACACCACACAAGAAGTCTATCGAAGCCGTTTTGGGAGTAATAGTACCATCTCTTTTTAAGAGAAGTCTGTTTTGGCCCGATAATTTGGATAGTAACAAAAAGAAAATGAAGCGAGAAAAGATTCCTTCAACAGTGACTAGTAAAGCTTGGAATTGTATCACGAGAAGAAAGAAGCTGAGAAAAATAAGAAACAACGAGAAAAAGACGAAAGAGCAAAACAGAGAATAGAAAACAAGAAATTGAAGGAACAATTAGCCAACGAAAAGAAAAATAAAACTTACAAATCAAAGACAGCTAAGACAAAAGTTAAAAGAAAGATGATCATTCAAGAAGAATTGACTTCAGAGTCCGATATGGACATTTCGTTCGCTGAAAGTGATATTAGTTATGATGAGCCTGATTCTATAAACTCGGACATAGAGAATTCGCCTTTAAAGATACTTCCATCTTCAAAGGTCACTGAGTTAAAGAAAACGTTTTCGATAGGAAGTTTCGAAATAATTAAGTATGAAAGGGAGTATTTAAATATAAAATACAAATAAATAAATACTTATTGAATCGTAAGGTACTTTTAATTACGGACTCGTGTATCAAATCAGACTACTTGCCTTCAAACTTGATGATGTGGCAGGTCATAATAGTCGATAATTGGGTGACGATAACTGGTAACTGTCGATAACTGGTTGTCGGCTACTGGAGTTTTCATGTCGATTAATGGAGATTTTAAATATTTTTGTTTTTTCTGTGTTTTCTCATAAACTATATATTTATAGTTAATAATAATCAGAATATCGCTTCTCGAGGGTATATTTAATCATTTTCACTCGTCATTGCTGTTCTAAGTATAATAATATTTTTTTAATATATTTTTTAAGCACATAACCCCCTAAACGTGTCGATCATTGGTGCCGTTACGCTAGTACTTAACCGATCGACTAAAATACTTTACTACCGACAAAAAATACTAGGTGAGCGACTAACGGCCAGAATTAATAATCAATTCACAGATAGGGATAGGCATGATCCAGATTAGTTGATATGCAACGTTTGATATTAACATAAAATTAACGACAGTTGCTAGGGTTTAGATATAAAATGTTGTATAGCGATATGTGTGAAATAACCAAAAAAAATTTCTTCTTTCTTTCTTTTATTTCTTTCTAATCTGAACCATGCCTATCCCTATCTGTGGACAGATTATAATTAATTTTATTATACTTAATTATTAGGTATATTAATTAATTATATTATACTAGCTGACCCAGCGCGACTTCGTTCCCGTGGCCCTACCCCCTACTCCACCCTACCATACGCCTACCCTACCCTACCCCTACCCCTACCCTACCCTACCTTACTTATACTCTACCCCTACTTATCCCTCCTTCGCCTATTTTCTCACCGTTAAAACCTTCCTTGGACTTCCACAAACATTTCTAGAGCAAAATTAGCCAAATCGGTTCAGCTGTTCACGCGTGATGTCGTGACCAAGGGAAATAGGGATTCATTTATATATATATAGACTAGCTGACCCAGCGCGACTTCGTTCCCGTGGCCCTACCCCCTACTCCACCCTACCCTACTCCACCCTACCCTACCCCACCCCTACCCTACCCCTACTCTACCATACCCCTACCCTACCCCTACCCCTACCCCTACCCTACCCCTATTCTACCCCTACCCTACCCCTACCTACCCCTACCCTACCCTACCCTACCCTACCCTACCCTACCCTACCCTACCCTACCCTACCCTACCCTACCCTACCCTACCCTACCCTTCCCCACTACCCATACCCTACCCCTACCCTATCCCTACCCTACCCCTACCCTACCACTACCCTACCCCTACCCTACCCCTACTCTACCCCTAACCTACCCCTACCCTACCCTAACCCTACCCCTACCCCTACCCTACCCTACCCTACCCCTACTCTACCCCTACCCTACTTCTACTCTACCCCTACTTACCCCTCCTTCCCCTATTTTCTCACCGCTAAAACCTTCCTTGGACTTCCTCGAACATTTCAAGACCAACATTAGCCAAATCGGTCCAGCCGTTCACGCGTGATGCCGTGACCAAGGGAAATAGGGATTCATTTTTATATATGTAGATTATAATAAATACTTCTTACTCGTTGTATAGTCAGCGTTAATTTCATCAATGTGGAGATATTACTACCCTCACTCGCGAAAGAAATACCTTTCCAGGTATTTGGCAATCGCTAAAGATGAAATTATTATGGCAAGTTAGTTGAATTTTTAGTTTTTTGCATTCACAATGCAATTTTTATCACTGAAAAATGGAAAATGAAGTATTTAGAAAAAATCGACCCGTCTCACAATCAGCTCCGATGGGACTCGAACCCAAGACCTTTCGCTTTCCGGGCGACTATACAGCGAGTAAGAAGTATTTGATAAATTCGACGCTTCTCGTAACGACTCCGTAGCTCAGTGGTTAGAGCAGTCGCCCGGAAAGCGAAAGGTCGTGGGTTCGAGTCCCATCGGAGCTGATTGTGAGACGGGTCGATGTTTCTAAATACTTCATTTTCCATTTTTCAGTGATAAAAATTGCATTGTGAATGCAAAAAACTAAAAATTCAAATAACTTGCCATAGTAATTTCATCTTTAGCGATTGCCAAATACCTGGAAAGGTATTTCTTTCGCGTGTGAGGGTAGTAATATCTCCACATTGATGAAATTAACGCTGACTATACAGCGAGTAAGAAGTATTTGATAAATTCGACGCTTCTCGTAACGACTCCGTAGCTCAGTGGTTAGAGCAGTCGCCCGGAAAGCGAAAGGTCGTGGGTTCGAGTCCCATCGGAGCTGATTGTGAGACGGGTCGATTTTTTCTAAATACTTCATTTTCCATTTTTCAGTGATAAAAATTGCATTGTGAATGCAAAAAACTAAAAATTCAAATAACTTGCCATAGTAATTTCATCTTTAGCGATTGCCAAATACCTGGAAAGGTATTTCTTTCGCGTGTGAGGGTAGTAATATCTCCACATTGATGAAATTAACGCTGACTATACAGCGAGTAAGAAGTATTTGATAAATTCGACGCTTCTCGTAACGACTCCGTAGCTCAGTGGTTAGAGCAGTCGCCCGGAAAGCGAAAGGTCGTGGGTTCGAGTCCCATCGGAGCTGGTTGTGAGACGGGTCGATTTTTTCTAAATACTTCATTTTCCATTTTTCAACATATATTTTTTCCAAGTTTTAAGTACTTGTGATTTGCGAGTAATCAATAATTTAAAATACCCTATTTTGGGGAATCGGCCCCTTAAGCGCGCTTATTGTATCAAATTAGTGCGCTAAGACCCGGCTACACCTGCGTATTATATCAAATAGCGCGCTAATGCATTAGACGCAGGTGAAGCTCGGGCATTAAGATAACACGTTACATTTAAAGTTCCACTTACCTTGTGCCCTTGGCCGTGGCCCCCTTTCTGGAAGTGGCCGGCATCGCCTTTGTGGTGTTGGTGATGCCCAGCTTGGTAGTTGCCTTTGCCGAAGTGCCCACCCTGAAAAGAAGGAAAATTAATAGTTAAATAATTAATCGGAAAAATGTGATAGTAAAAAACCACGAGCCCTATAAGTAGCTTTCAGGCGGGACTCGAACCCGCGCCTCCGGGAATCCGAATCTTAATCGATTGTTAAACATTTGTAAAAATGTTTCTTTCGGATGCGAGGGTTTCCTCACATTTATGAAGCAACGCTGGCCTACAGCGTAACAAGTGATAGCAAAATTCGACGGGTCCTGTAAGCCTTTCGGTAGCTTAGTTGGTCAGAGCATCGGGTCGGATTCCCGGAGGCGCGGGTTCGAATCCCGCCCGAAAGCTACTTATAGGGCTCGTGGTTTTTTACTATCACATTTTTCCTATACTTACAAAATTGCATTGTGAATGCATAAAAATAATATAAAATCATAAATAATTAAGTTAATCATTATTTGTACCACATTCGCTGTTATCTGTCTTCATAAAGGATGACTGGCAGACAATACTTTTCGTAGGTATTAAGTCCACCATGGTGTAGTTTACTTTTTGTATTTTGTACAAAAGTTAAAATAATTAAACGGGCAGACAAATAAGCATTTAGAACATTCTTTTTAAATTAAAACTCACTGATTAGAACTAAGTATTTAAATGAGAAAAAATCTAAGGAAAAAGAATATTTCATTTTAAAAATAAATTATTTTTATGGTGGAAAGAAAAAAAGGGGAAACCTGTAAATCGAAAGGTAGTTAGTTCTCTTTCCATAATAAATTTCGCGTGTGTGAATAGTTAAATGGAAAAGAGAGATAGTTCATTTATTACGCCTATATTCATCAAGCTCGGCTTTCAATCTACAACTTATTTAAAATTTCAAAAAGTCAATGTTATCATTTTGAATTCTGTTTAAAAATATAAAATAATCTGCCCACTAGTGATAAGAAACATAAAATAAAACATTAACCACCCAACACCTACAATATTTAAAAACTCAGTTACTAGATTAAAAGATAACCGTCTCATTTAATTTTCTACGGTAAAGGCTAGTTAGAAAGTTAATACTTAAACCGAGACTTTTGTATTAAAAGCTGAAAAACGGTTACTGTTATTTTCTTAGTTCTGTTAGTTCATTGTTGTACTTTATAAAGTTCTTATTATTCATTCTTATTTTTATAGAAACAATAACTGTTTTTCCAAGAACATTAAACTGAACTGTTTAAGATAATAATAAAGTAGGTATACGAATTAGATTTCTTTCCGAGTTTTCTTACAACAGTTTTTTACAACAGTACCTAATGTTGGTTTTTGTTTTAAAATGCTTTGTTTTCAATTATTTTCGGTGACCATTTAAATTAATCCAACCAATTACATTAAAATTGATTATCACCTTAAAATGCTTGGTCTTAAAGAAACAATATAGGGCAGAAGCCCCGGTTTTGGCCACTGTACCGGTTATGGCCTCTTTTTGCTCTAAAAGTTTTCTTTACAACTTTTTGCCATTTTTGCTAACGGCAATTAAAATAAGGTATTTTAAGGTAATAATAACAACTGTTAGAATTCCATAAGTCATATGACTTATTTTTTCAATAAATTCCATTCTCTGTTTTAAAAAATGTTTTGTATGAAAATTTTAAGAAATTTGTTTTGGCTTTTTACAAACTTTACAAACCTTTGTTTTTTACAATTAAATTGTTGTTTTGCAATTGATTGGTTTTTAGCGCTCTCGAATATATTGATTTAACCTGGGTTTGATTTTGATTTATTGCTATACTTACAAAAGTTTAACTATCAATAAGTGGCCAAAACCGTTACATTTGGCACCTTTCACACATTTTGTGTTATATGCAAAAAACTATTTTACTTTTTTAAATTTGAAAAACGTACCTTTAAAGGTAGATGA
The DNA here is from genome assembly GCA_949710035.1 of Crambus lathoniellus. NCBI lineage: Eukaryota > Metazoa > Arthropoda > Insecta > Lepidoptera > Crambidae > Crambus > Crambus lathoniellus. The sequence goes on from OX453312.1 coordinate 5,347,949, forward strand.
ATTATCTATAATTTAAGATATAATTTGTGTCATAAATACCTACGACCATTTAGTACTAAGTGCTTTAAAGTAAAAAAATCCATAACGTGGCCACAAAGGGTACCTCTGTCCTACTTAGAATTTTAAATTTTAAAATCGATCAATGACATCTTTACAATGCCGTAATAAAGAAGAAAAAACTAAAAAAACTTCTTTACAACGAGTACAAGGCTTCACGCGTAATCAATTACATGAAATAAATGAATCACCCAAAAAATAGCCTTCATTTGAATAAGAAAAAAACTCAGCGTACATTTTTCACGGCGTTTTCACTGACAATGGTATTCTTACGTCATAATGGCCTGAATTAATCAAAATTTTCTCTATGTAACGTGATGAGGGTGGGTGGGACACATCAAGTTGGTAAAGTCGAGTATTCATTACGAAATTAAATCGACTTTAATACAGGGTGTTAGGGGCACCGTTGCAAAAACTTTAACCATGGCTTAAGACCATCATGCTGAACAACGCACAGCAAGAATTTTTGTCGGATATAAAAAAATATTTCGACTCTCCATACAAAATTGCTAAGTTGCTAAATTTGTGTGGACAGTCGAAATATTTTTTTCATTTCCGACAAAAAATCTTGCTGTACGTTGTTCAGCATGATTCGGTATTTTACTGATTTTTTTTTTATTTCTTTAAAATGTTTTTCGAAATATTAGCTACACAAAACAAGTTTTCATTTTGAATTATCTTGAATATTTTCAAAGATATAGGACTTCAAACTTTATAATTAGACAAGGACAGGACGCTATCTTAGTGACGTCAGTGGGTTAGTAGCGTCATGGTCACGCCATAGAAGATTTCGTTTTAGAAAGAGACAGCTATAGTCAAAATCAAACAGACTATAATTCTTTTATTATAAAAGAGATTAAAATTATTTTTTCACATTTGGTATTCTTAATTGCAATATTTTTTAACGTCATCATTAAATATCTACATTTCAACAACAGTAAAATACCCTATTGTCTGAAGCCATGGTTAAAGTTTTTGCAACGGTGCACCTAACACCCTGTATACAGGATTTTTGTTTAATGATGGGACATACTTATAGGTTGAAAGTACCCATCAAAACAAACAACTTTTACTATGGGACCAAGTGCCACATTGCGAAAAAAGAAAATCAGCTGTTCCATGCATTTATGACGACCGATTTGGCGCAGGGGTAGGCTACCTACCTGCCTTGTGCGCCAGAGGTCTCGAGTTCGATTCCCGAACAAGACAAATGTTTGTGTGCATGAACATGTCTATTTGTCTTGGTCTGGGTGTTTTCTATGTATATTAAGTATGTATTTACAAACAAAAAAGTATTTAAGTATATATTTATCCGTTATCAAGTTTTCCATGACACAGTTTCTCAATGAAATTTACATGGGCTTAGATAATTGGTGTGATTGTAAAAAGTTATTTATTTATTTTGGCCCATTTGGTATTGCACTTTTGTATGAAACAGCCGATTTTTTTTTCATGATATCGCACTTGGTACCATAGTTAAAGTTGTTTGTATTGACGAGTATACTTTTACCCCTGAAGTATGTCTCATCTTTAAACAAACATTCGGTACAATGTGGGGACGACAATGAGACAGTAAATGAAAACAATGGTGGCACTAGTTAGCATTACTAGCACTAGCACTGGTATTTTGAAACAATAAAAAAATCCTAGGATAGATTTTTTTAAACAACCTAATTAGTACCAACAATTATATAAAATACTAGCGGATCCTCACGGTTTTACCCGCGTAGTGCCCGTTCCCGTGGGAATATCGGGATAAAATATAGCCTATGTCACTCGGGAAGAATGTAGCTTTCTAATGGTGAAAGAATTTTCAAAATCGGTCCAGTAGTTTCGGAGCCTATACGATGCAAACAAACAAACAATCAAATCTTTCCTCTTTATAATATTAGTATAGACAACACTATTCGTAATAGCATACAACGTCAAATCAATCTCTAGACGACGAGACCCGCTTTTGGTGTCATTTATGCAATTTCTTAGTAACTACCTAAAACTTAAAAAATAAAATTTCTCTCTCGTTCGGGGGACCCCCACGAATAATATACCCTTTTAGTACTTCTCTTTTTGTGGTCCCCGACCATCATCATCATCCTAGCCTTTTTCCCATGTCATTTGGGGTCGGCTCTCCGTATCATTTTGCGCCATTCCTCTCTATTTTGCGTCATATCAAGGCTTACGCCCATTGTCTTCTTATCTTTATTTATTGTGCTTGTCCAAGTCGTAGGGGGGCGACCTCGACCTCTCTTACCCTCGGCAGTGTTGTTAAGTGCACTCTTAGTCATGTGGTCGACATCCCTGCGCATCACATGGCCGAACCATCGCAGTCGACTCTCGCACATCTTCTCTTGTATTGGCGCAACCTTGAATGTGCCACGTATATATTCATTCCGAACTTTATCTATTCGCGTGACGCCCCCAGCCCACCTAAGCATTCGCATTTCTGTACAATGCATCTTATGCTCCTCTTGCTTGCGCATGGGCCAGCATTCCGCACCATACAGAAGGGCAGGTCGAACTGCTCTCTTGTAGATATTCCCCTTTACTCGAACAGGCATTTGCGAGTCACAAAGTACCCCAGTCAATGCTCTCCACTTTTGCCACCCAGCTTGAATCCTGTTCTCTATGTCTTCTTTGGTACTCGCTTCACTTGTTATTACGGATCCAAGGTACTTGAATTTGGAGACTTTATTAAGGGGAATATTATCTATTAGTGGTGGGGGTACGATCGCATTTACGCCAGAGAAATTGCAGTGCATGTATTCCGTTTTCGTTCGGCTTACTCTGAGGCCTCGGCTTTCCAAACGGTTGCTCCACAGGCATAGTTCGTTTTGCAGGTCTTCAGCAGATTCCGACACGAGCACTATATCATCGGCATATAGTAGTGTCCACGGAGCAGGACGTTGCAGATCTTCAGTGACGTAATTCATGACCGTATTAAACAAAAGTGGGCTTAAAGTTGAACCCTGATGTACTCCTACCTTCACATGGAATTCTTCACTCAATCCTGCCGGACTACGTACCCTTGTGGTTACATTATCGTACATGTCTTTCACTATATCAATGTACTGTTCGGGAACGTGCTGTGCTCGGAGCGCTGTCCATATAAGATCTCTTGGAACTCTATCAAATGCTTTTTCTAGATCTATAAAAGTAAGGTGTAGGTCCTTTCTAGATGATTTATACTTTTGTAAAAGCAGTTAAATAGAGTGAATGGCATCTATGGTCCCTACTCCACCTGAGAAGCCACATTGGTTTGGCGTTAACTTTATAATCTGAGATAGTCTTCCAGCTATCACTGTTTCCCAGATTTTCAAGGAGTGCGAAGTCAGCTTTATGGCTCTGTAGTTCCCGCATTCGGCAGCGTCACCTTTATTTTTATAGAAGGGTATGATATCTCTTTTTCTCCACATGTCAGGCATTTTGCGATCTTCTATAACTTTATTCAAAAAGTTTGCTAGCCAGACAATGCCGGTGTCGCCTACTTTTTTCCACAGTTCTACTGGAATTTCATCTGGCCCAGTCGACTTGTTGTTCTTCATTCGACGAATAGCAAATTTTACTTCCTCAGGTGTTATTGGTTCTATTGGACCAGCGACGCTAGCTAACTCCGGCATCCTTTCTCGTGGGAATTCTTCGTTTAAAAGTTCTGCAAAGTATTCTTGCCAGCGTTCATTTATGTTTTTGTCTTGTGTTAGGAGTCTACCGCATTTTTCGTTTATGTACTTATTCGACTTTATATCTTGTGTTTGACTATTTCTGAATCTGGCTAACTTGAAAATTTCTTTGTCATTTATTGCACATTCGAGACGTTTATAGAAATCTTCTCGCGATTTGGCTCTAGAGCTAGCTACAAGTTTTTTTGACTGAGTTTTACTCTGCACATATTTAATACGGTCTTCATCCAAGAGTGTGCTTTGCCATACCTTGAAATTCTCTTTCTTTTCCTTAATTTTGGACTTAACATCATCATTCCACCAACTGGCTTCTTTGTTTGTTTGTAATTTGCCTTTTGTTATTCCTAGATGTTGTTTAGCAGATTTTATACTCTCTTTATGAAATGCATTCCAGGTTTCATTCGAGTCGTATTTGAAAGATTCGGGCGTTATCAAGTAGTATTCAATCTCCATTTTAACGCGATTGCCTTGCGTTTTGTCCAAGTGGTACCACTTTATATTTGTGGTCCCCGACCGAGAGAGAATTATTATTTTTTAACTTTTTTGAGTTTTATTTAGTAGGGGGTTATTAAGTTTTATTTTTATTTCATCCTTTTTAAATTACACACAAAATTAACAAAACCACATTGAAATCGCAAGGTACAACGAATATACGTACAGACAGACATAGGATTCAAACTTATAACACCCCTCTTTGAGCTGCGTCGGGGGTTAAACATGTGTTGTAGTTAAAATTGATCATCCAACTAACCCTAACGCACAAAAATACTAAGTTAGGAACTAAAATACTGAAATGAACACTTTGCGTGCATTTCATTATTTTAGGTGCTTGTGTCTATGTTGCTCAATTAATTATTTCTCAACAAAAATGACAAATTAGTATTTTATTGTGTTTTTTTTATGCAAACTGGCAGCGTTATCAGCTGTGATCGGAATTCGGTGAGTATATTTCCCTCTGGCCACGTGGTCCTACTGCCTTTGTCCTACCGATCGGACCACATGAACTTTTTTTCCGGTTGGTTCGATTAACTAATCGGACTATAGAAACTGTCGTTTTCTTAGACCACGTAGTCCCACCAATCGGATCACGTGAACTTTTGATGTCCTGTTGGTTCGATTAACTAATCGGACTATAGAAACTGACGTTTTCTTAGACCACGTAGTCCCGCCAATCGGATCACGCGTTCTAGACATGAGAATTTCGAGATTTTTATAAAATTAATGTTTTTAAAAATTAATAATGCTTTATAAAGCATTTTGCTTTACAAAATTATGACAATCGAAAATATGATTTTTTTAAGATTATGCTTTTTAAATCGTGCTTTTGTTTTCTTACGATTTTTTTTTTACATATTTAGCCGAGGGGCTGCGGCTATACTTAGGATTAGCCGGCTAAAGATAGGTGTAACTAACATTAGCCGCTCGTCAAACATAAACTTAGTTAAGCCGGCCAATCTTAAGTTTATGTTTACACCCATCTTTAGCCGTAACAGATATACAAATTGAGCACCAATAAAAAAATTTTTTGTGGTCCGATCAGTAGGACGAAGCGGAATTACAATTCCTTGTGATCCGATTAATCGAACCAACCGGAAAAAAAAGATCATGTGGTCCGATCGGTAGGACGAAGCGGAATTACAATTCCTTGTAATCCGATTAATCGAACCAACCGGAAAAAAAGTTCATGTGGTCCGATCAGTAGGACAAAGGCAGTAGGACTACGTGGCCAGAGGGGTATATTTAGGTACCTACAGTTAGAACAGAGATAAAAATCGGAGACTTCCTTAAAACATTTTTTTTAACGGTAGATTTACCGGATTTAACTACGTAAATTTAAAGGTATTAACAAAAGACCGAAATTCATTCATTTGGTAGATTAAGTTTTGGTGGATTTAAAAAAATAAAGATTACGTGAACTATGAAGACATTGCACTCCTTTTCAAAGTATTTGTAGTATTTGGTAATTACATTTTGAAACCTGACGCGCGCGGCCACCGCTCTGCTGAAAATTAGCGGTGCAAGGGTTGACACTTTTGAGTATGATAAAAAAATATTAATAATAAAATCTTAAAAAATTCTGTCAATGACAAGTTCTTTGTCTGATAAAACTATAGTTTAGGAAAATAACTAAGAATTAAACAAATTTTCAAGAATAACACAGAACATAATGTCTTATTCCTATAAAATCAAACAATAGACGTGAGCAAGTAAATTTTTTGAAGAGATCTTGGTTTTAAAAACATGTACGTCTACCACCAATTTTCTCGTTTGGCTTTTAGAGACATGTTTTCATCAAAAAATAATTCTAGTGAAATATCATTTTAAATGCAAACAACGGAATCAAGACTAAATTTTTGACGAATTAGTGTCACGAACGACCGCGTCTCACGTCAAATTAAAAGTGTTTGTCAAGTAGTATTTGGTAAGGACATTTTGAAACCTGACGCGCGTGGCTAGACGCTCTGCTGAAAATCAGCGGTGCAAGGGTTGGCACTTGACACTTTTAAATTTAGCATTAAAACATAAAGTATCTTTACAAAATTAAAATAATATAAGCACTTAAAATACGAAACGAAAATACTGTCTTCTAAGCATGTAGATTAATTAAGATATTTTTGTTATAAAACACCTAAAAAAAAACGTGAAGTCAAGTAAAATAAAAGTTATAATTAAAACTTAACATGTTGAATTTGACCATTTTTGTAATGCATCTAAAATGTACAAAATCGCATGTTTTGTAGTTTTTTCTGCTTTCTTTTGTAAGTATTTTTACAACTTTTAACTTTATACATATTCCCATTTCCTATTAAACTGAAGTAGGGGGTAGGGGGGGTGTATAAAGTCGTTTTGGTCACTGTTCTAACCTAACCTAACCTGAAACGTCTGTTACATTTTGTTGGGTGCGGGGGGCTTCCCGAGCCCCCCGTCCCCCTTTCAGTTTTTCCCAAAATATAAAATAATTTCGGAGCAAAAAAAAATTTTTTTTTTATGTCCATCGGATGCCTCCTAGGTATCTCCGGGGTACCATAGAGGATCGTAAATTTTGTTAGATTTCAGCTATGACGCACCGATTTCGAGATATTTTCATTTTTATAAAATTCATTCTTGAAAATTTTACAAGTCTCCGCTCCATACTAAAACAGTAAAAAAATTTATAAGTCCTATCTCCATACAAAATCAGAAGTCCTGCACCCCCTTTGCGACACCCTAACCAAAAGAACAATCCAACGCGCCCAAATACATTTAATAAACTTTCCAATCAATAAGCTTGTTGTAGGCGAGTCGTTCATAGTCGAAACAACCAGTAGATGAGATGAACATTAGGACAATCGTCCGTTAGTTGAATCAACTGTAGTTCAATCAACCGTAGGTGAAATGAACAGTAGTTGAGTCGTTCAATAGTCATTATGAAAATATGTGAATCGATCGTAGTTATTTCGACTATAGTCGTAATGACCGTAGTTATTATGATAAATACCCAAGTAATCAGTAGCACAGATAATATAATACTATACTAGTTCAGTAGTAAGCAAATGTTGAAGAAGGTAATTTATATATTATAACTTGTTAAAAGTGTCAACCCTACATCACACGAACTATGTAAACAATAATCACTACGTTGTTTTGTGGTAACCGTTGTCAAATACTAACGTTTTGTAACATTAATCGGTCTCATCGGAATCGATTTTAGTCCAAATCGATTCGGAATAGATCGCAATTTGGGGTGAAGGCCTTTTAGCAAGAAACGAATAATAGTTCGAAACTTTTCAAAAGATGTTTTTTATAGAGTACAGTAGGTATGTCGCAAGTCGTCTTCACGGTAAATCAAACGAATGGAATCTCGACAAGATTTTTAGCGTCGATAATTTAATGGGACTTAAAAATTAATTCTTTGTAGAAGAATAAATTAAAAATTTCCCCTTTTTTCTTTCTTAATTTTGTTCCTGTGGTTTCGGTGTCGCTCGAACGAATTTTGCTGGTATTCATTACACGCATAAAATGAAATCTTTGACTTCTTTTTATGGTGTTATTTTTTGTAAGTCCGTGACTTGATTGAAGCAAGGATGCGCAAAAATGATAACTTTTTAAAGTTTGTTCTTTTTTAAAATAAGTACCTACATTGTTGTTGATTGAACTTGTGTCCTATTACCTTCTACTAAGTACTTAGTAGATATCGGATAAACTTACGTACCAAAACCCTTTTTTTATAAATAGGTACACATGATTATATCTATTTAACTAAAAATGAATCGCCGAAATGTATGTAAGCGCATAACTTTAGAACGACTGCACCAAAATAGATAATTCTTTTTTGTTGTCTTTGGTATTATCAGGACAAGGTTTGTATTTAACTGAGTCCCACATAACCACCGTGGTCGGTTATGTAGAACCCCAGCCACGCGCAATGTGTGGACACACTGCACGTGGTTAGGTATGCGTAAACGCATTCTCCTCACTTGGAAACTTGGTTGGACTCCATGGATTGTTTTGCGTCAACTCGTATTACATTCAAGCGCGACACGCGCCCTAACACCAAGGTCGTGGAAAATCAAATTAAAATTTTAATTTACGTCTATTTAGTATCTCTAGATTGATGTAAGCATCACCTCTGATGGCTTGGAAGAAAAGATTACATCCATTTAGCCAGGGTGTAGTCGTGAATGTAGAAAGGAAATTAAATATTCTTAAGAAATAAACAACTTTTCTGTACAAATGAAAGAAGTACATACCGCTTTGTGTGATTTTTCGTCTTTGTAGCCGCCGTGCTTTTCTTCTTCGGCCGAGTCGCCTTCTTCTTCGAAGAATTCGACTTTCTTTTCGTATTCGTCCTTCTTGTGGATGTCGTGGCTCCCTTTCGTGCTGTGCCCTTTCGAGTGTTTGCCCGATTCCTCGTACTGAAAGCAGAAGTTTTAGCGGAAAAAACCATTTTGATTAGTATTTTTAGATTTGATTATTGTTTTTAAAGCTTTGTGAGTCAAGCGAAGACTATGCGACGAGTCTTTTTGAAAGAGGGTCCACCTTACGTGTGTATTGTATCTTCAATCAAGCTAAATCTCGTCTTCAATTTCTATGAGACTGGTACTGATTTCTTAAAATAAGTCCAGAGAAGAAAATGACTAATGCGCGGTCTCAGCAATTCAGCATAAGTACCTACCAGGTTAACTCCGCGGACTTAACTATTTTCGTATATCGTTTGTATGGGAGGCTCATTTTCGCTGATCCGTCGCCGGCATCTTAAGCCAAGTAATTACCTTAGCGTGTTTCTTCCCGTGCTCCTCGTGGTGGTGGTCACCGTAGTGGCCGGAGTAGACTTCGTGGTGATGGTCGTGACCTCCGTGGTCACACGTCCTTTTGAACTGACAGCGTCGTTATATGCTGTTCAACCTTAAGCCAAGTACCTTAGCGTGTTTCTTCCCGTGTTCTTCTTGGTGGTGGTCACCGTATTGGCCGGACTCGACTTCGTGGTGATGGTCGTGACCTCCGTGGTCACGTCCTTTTGAACTGACAGCGTCACTACGCTGTTGAACCTTAAGCGAAGTACCTTAGCGTGTTGCTTCCCGTACTCCTCATGGTGGTGGTCACCGCAGTGGCCGGACTCGACTTCGTGGTGATGGTCGTAACCTCCGTGGTCACGTCCTTTTGAACTGACAGCGTCACTACGCTGTTGAACCTTAAGCGAAGTACCTTAGCGTGTTGCTTCCCGTACTCCTCATGGTGGTGGTCACCGTAGTGGCCGGACTAGATTTCGTGGTGATGGTCGTGACCTCCGTTGTCACACGTCCTTTTGAACTGACAGCGTCACTATGCTGTTGAACCTTAAGCGAAGTACCTTAGCGTGTTGCTTCCCGTACTCCTCATGGTGGTGGTCACCGTAGTGGCCGGACTAGACTTCGTGGTGATGGTCGTGACCTCCGAGGTCACACGTTCTTTTGAACTAACAGCGTCACTACGCTGTTGAACCTTAAGCGAATTACCTTAGCGTGTTGCTTCCCGTACTCTTCATGGTGGTGGTCACCGTAGTGGCCGGACTAGACTTCGTGGTGATGGTCGTGACCTCCGTGGTCACACGTCCTTTTGAACTGACAGCGTCACTACGCTGTTGAACCTTAAGCGAAGTACCTTAGCGTGTTGCTTCCCGTACTCCTCATGGTGGTGGTCACCGTAGTGGCCGGACTAGACTTCGTGGTGATGGTCGTGACCTCCGTGGTCATACGTCCTTTGTAACTGACAGCGTCGTTTTGCTGTTGAACCTTAAGCCAAGTACCTTAGCGTGTTTCTTCCCGTGCTCCTCGTGGTGGTGGTCACCGTAGTGGCCGGACTCGACTTCGTGGTGATGGTCGTGACCTCCGTGGTCCGAGTACTTGCCGAGGTGGTTCTCCTTGTCGTGATGGCCCTTGGCGGTTTTTGAATCCTTATGGACGCCCTAGAATTTACAAAGGGTGTTAGTTTTGGGTAGGCTTTTTTCAGTTACTTTTTACTTTTATCAAATTCTAGCCCATGATAAGTATGTTAAGAACTGATTGATATACACAAAAAGGAAGGATGCAAAAAAATACTATAAAGTTTATAACTAAAAGTTTAACAGTCTTGTTAATAAACATACATTATAGGAAGAGTAACTTTACTCCAAGTATGAAGTCACTTTAAAACAATGTCTTTATTAATAAACAAGAACAATAAGAAGAAGGCAAAATTTAACGTACCGGCCTGGTGCCGGGTTATTAATACAGGATGACATTGAAGTCGTTAGCATCCTTTTAAAATAAGAACATACTCATGATATTTATATAGTCTTTTCCCCAAATAGGAGGCAAATCCAAGATGTATTTTTTAAAGATGTTTTTCTTAAAGAAAAATCGTGTAAAACACTCATTAATTATCATTGATTAATTAATATTTAAATAACATACAAGCCTTAAACTACTTCATTGGCCTCCCGACAAAACGCGGGCTGTTAGCTGTAATACTAATGAACAAACGCTGCCACTTTAAGCTGGAATAAGAAACAAGTGACGTATGAAAAGTGGTCGGCGGCGGCGGCGGCGTTTTTTAGTGACCCATGTGCGGTGACGGTGACGGTAAAGCGCCCCACAGATGGATCAGTTCGCCTGTCGGCAACGGCCTGTCAGTCAGTACCTCTAATATCAGTTGATTTATACTGCCAACGTTTACGAAAACTCGGATGAACTGCTCATGTCGGTAAAGCAGTCAAAGGACATGAAAGAAATAGAGCGATAGTTTTCGATTACGAATACAGTTCGCCAAACTCATACTAAGGGTGCTATCAGACAGAGAGCGGTAACGCGGTCAAGCGTTCAAGCGGTCAGTTTTGCGTTCCTTGTGTTATATTACAGTACATAGATATTATACCCTTAGGGTCCTATCAGACAGAGAGCGTGCGATTGCTCACGAACCCCGCTGTTGAACGGTCGACGCGGTCAGAATGCCTCGTGTGTGAGTATAGATATACTAGACCCTAAGGGTACTGACAGGTCGTTGCCGACAGGCCGACTGATCATCTGTGGGCTCCTTAAGCGTCGCCACAGGCGACAGCCATAAACGCCGCCACTTGAAGATAAAATAAAAAACAAGTGACGACTACTATGGCGAGTATTATACATATACATGTATGAAAACTACAGAATAGTGGGTGGTGGCGTTTAGTGGTTGTGGTCAGTGGCCCGTTTTTGTGCCTATGCACACACTGCGTTTTTGTAGCGCCGCCCGCCGGCGCCGCAAGAAAGCGTGCGCCGAAGGCAAAAAATCGCAGTGTGAATAGGTACTTACTTAGGCATTTTATGTTCGTTGCTGTTATTTGGTTTCGACTATATTTTCCAAAAACTTGTTTGTAATAAATTGAAAGTGACTGCAATTACTACAAGTAATATAGGTAAATGCAGAAAAATTTGACAGTAACTAATTGTTGAAATTATTTTTTATTTTCGATTTCGATTCGACTCGAACCCACGACCTTTCACTGTCCGGGCGAATGCTTTAAACACTGAGCTACGGAGTCGCTGGTAGAAGCGTTGTGAGACGGGTCGACTTTTTTTAATAGGTACCTACTTCATTTTCAATTTTTCATTTATTGTTGAATTTCCAATAACCTTGTAATTTGCCTTTAGGTATGAAAGACGAACTCTGTAAAACGCCATTTTAGTTAACTTGACTGGAAAAAGAATCGTATTTTGTTTAATTTTGCACGAGTGAATTAATATTTCTTTACATTCATATAAAATAAATCTGCGGTCAATCGAGCATAAAATCACGAAAAGGGTATCATTATAATGAGCACAAAAATAATATAATGACCCTTGTATTGAAATAAAAAAGGTTGAAAGAGATTTTATAATTCAATTAATTTTTACTTATTTTAAAAGGTCCCAAGCAAAGGTTAAAGACAAACTAATTAACAGCAGGATTTTTTTGAAATGAATATCATGAAATTAAGAATAAAATTATATGGCGCTAATACATTCGTACTTACTTAGGTTCTGTGGGTACCTAACCTACCCACAGAACATGGAAAGATTTTTCTATGTTCTGTGAGTGTACAGACCTACCTACTATTTATTAATATCGAATGGTTTAATAATAGTACATAATTTATGCTTAAATACACTTTATTTCTCAACTGAAATAGGTGTTATCTAAGTAAAATTAAACTAAGTGTATTTTTGGTCATTCAAGCTATTTTATCTGTAAAGACAAAAAATGTAAAGAGTTAAATCATCATGTTTTTCTAACACCCATTGAAGACTTTTCTGACTAGAAAGAAGAATGGGCTAAATTATAGCTGGTCAGATTTTTCTGGAGTAACAAGTAAGCACGTTTTATGTGCAAGAGAGTTACTGAATAACATTAAACAATATTGAAAACGTGACAAGAGATAAAAAAAGGTTCAAAATAATAGGGTATTTTACTGTTGTTGAAATGTTGATATTTAATGATGAGGTTACATTACAACAATAACATTTAAGAATTGGTATTCGTAAAAAAATATTTTTTTTATTATAACAAGCGAAAAGCTAAAGCTGTCTTTTTCTAAAACGAAACCAATCTTCTATGAGACTATGAGGCTACTGACTTGGTGACGTCACAAAGATAGTTGTTCTGTCCTTGTCTAATTAGAAAGTTTGATGTGCTTTAACTTGGAAATTATACAAGATAATTCAAAATTAAAACTTGTTTTGTGTAAACATGCCTATAATTTAGAAATTCACTAAAGTAAATAAAAATATATCAGTATAGTACCCTATTGCCACAATATTTCAGGCAAATATCGGACTTTTTAATGGACTTGAAAAGCCCGAAATTAGTTAGCAAATAATCTAAACATCTTTAGTGGTCAGTACCTCCTTTTAAGTCAAAGCCTGTATCATGAGATACTGCTCCTCTTTGTAGTGAAGAACATTGCAATAACAAAAATGCTATCGACATACTTACATACCTTTTTATTTCAAAACAGTAGTTTTTTTATGTTTTAATGCAGAAATAAGTAAGCCACACGAAAAAAAGTAACTAAGATCTGGTTCTCCGAAAGAGTACCTGACTGGTACAAACGCTCGTTTTCATCTTTAAAATATTTGCCTCTGTCACCAGGATTCGAACCCAGAACTACCTTAAAAGCCGGTGTACAACTACTCCTCTACGGAGGTCGTAAAATAAATAATTGTCCAGTATGAAAAAATGAAAATAAATAACTTTTATTCTTAAACGAGCATTAAATTGAATACTCTGAATTTAAAATCTAAAATCTACTTTAAATATTTCCGCTTTTACATATTTTCTCCCTAGATCTAGGGGAAAACCTCCAAAATACGGTATTTTACTGATTTTTTTTTATTTCTTTAAAATGTTTTTCGAAATATTAGCTACACAAAACAAGTTTTCATTTTGAATTATCTTGAATATTTTCAAAGATATAGGACTTCAAACTTTATAATTAGACAAGGACAGGACGCTATCTTAGTGACGTCAGTGGGTTAGTAGCGTCATAGTCACGCCATAGAAGATTTCGTTTTAGAAAGAGACAGCTATAGTCAAAATCAAACAGACTATAATTCTTTTATTATAAAACAGATTCAATTTATTTTTTCACATTTGGTATTCTTAATTGCAATATTTTTTAACGTCATCATTAAATATCTACATTTCAACAACAGTAAAATACCCTATTGTCAACACTGCCAAGTTGGTCCGGTCGGAAGCCTACACACGTTCCGATTTGGTAGGAAGTGATGTTCGTGCGAACCAAATCCGGCCGACCGCGTCAAACACGAATAATAATAATTATGGTCGGACGACGACGCTACACACGTCCAGATTTGGTCTGGAGCAGACCAAATCGGCTGTCGGATCGGAACGTGTGTAGAGTATACTAGTGTGGCGCAGCGCGTTCTGACGAAATTTTTGATCAGTGTCAATAGAGTCGTCGCCGAGCTAACGCACTTATGAACGTCAAAGAAGCTACGCCGGTATAAAAAGGTTTGTCAGGAAAAATGGGAAATCAACGAGCTCCGGGGATCCGGCCCGATGCTTTGACCAACTAAGCTACCGAAAGGCTTATGGTCGGTCCACATAGCAGCGACTTTTGGTCGATAGCGACTCGCTGACGATGTTAAAATCATGTAAGGGTGTGAATTTAGCAGCGATTTATTGTCGCTGGCGACTTATGACCGATACTAATCATAAGTCGCTAGCGAGTCGCCATCGATCAAAGTCGCTGCGTGTAGCGACTTTTGGTCGATAGCGACTCGCTGGCGATGTCAAAATCATGTGAGGGTGTGAATTTAGCAGCGATTTATTGTCGCTGGCGACTTATGACCGATACTAATCATAAGTCGCTAGCGAGTCGCCATCGATCAAAGTCGCTGCGTGTAGCGACTTTTGGTCGATAGCGACTCGCTGACGATGTCAAAATCATGTGAGGGTGTGAATTTAGCAGCGATTTATTGTCGCTGGCGACTTATGACCGATACTAATCATAAGTCGCTAGCGAGTCGCCATCGATCAAAGTCGCTGCGTGTAGCGACTTTTGGTCGATAGCGACTCGCTGACGATGTCAAAATCATGTGAGGGTGTGAATTTAGCAGCGATTTATTGTCGCTGGCGACTTATGACCGATACTAATCATAAGTCGCTAGCGAGTCGCCATCGATCAAAGTCGCTGCGTGTAGCGACTTTTGGTCGATAGCGACTCGCTGACGATGTCAAAATCATGTGAGGGTGTGAATTTAGCAGCGATTTATTGTCGCTGGCGACTTATGACCGATACTAATCATAAGTCGCTAGCGAGTCGCCATCGATCAAAGTCGCTGCGTGTAGCGACTTTTGGTCGATAGCGACTCGCTGACGATGTCAAAATCATGTGAGGGTGTGAATTTAGCAGCGATTTATTGTCGCTGGCGACTTATGACCGATACTAATCATAAGTCGCTAGCGAGTCGCCATCGATCAAAGTCGCTGCGTGTAGCGACTTTTGGTCGATAGCGACTCGCTGACGATGTCAAAATCATGTGAGGGTGTGAATTTAGCAGCGATTTATTGTCGCTGGCGACTTATGACCGATACTAATTATAAGTCGCTAGCGAGTCGCCATCGATCAAAGTCGCTGCGTGTAGCGACTTTTGGTCGATAGCGACTCGCTGACGATGTCAAAATCATGTGAGGGTGTGAATTTAGCAGCGATTTATTGTCGCTGGCGACTTATGACCGATACTAATCATAAGTCGCTAGCGAGTCGCCATCGATCAAAGTCGCTGCGTGTAGCGACTTTTGGTCGATAGCGACTCGCTGACGATGTCAAAATCATGTGAGGGTGTGAATTTAGCAGCGATTTATTGTCGCTGGCGACTTATGACCGATACTAATCATAAGTCGCTAGCGAGTCGCCATCGATCAAAGTCGCTGCGTGTGTAACGACTCGTTGAATTTTGCTATCACTCGTTAACGCTGCCTGTAGGCCAGCGTTGCCTCATCAATGTGAGGCAACCCTCGCATCCGAAAGAACCATTTTTACAAATGTTTAACAATTGATTAAGATGAAACAGCCATTAAATTAAGATTTTTAATTCAGGCCGGATCCCCGAGGCGCGGTTTCGAATCCCACCTGAAAGCTACTTATAGGTCTCGTGGTTTTTTGCTATCACATTTTTTCAATACTTATTGTGGCCATCACCATCCTACCTATCGTCCAATCGATATGACGGTAGGTTTGATCCAATCTGCCATGAAGTTTGTCTTAATACTCTGAGGTAACTGGAGCTCTCACCCTGAATAAAAAAGTGTCGCCAGCAAATTTGACATTTATGTATGTAGTGGCTGTCAGCTGTCTCATATGACCATACGTATTTTTTTAAAGTGTAGGTGAGACGGAAGACAGCCACTGTGTTATTTGTGGTATTCAAAAAATTGTTCGTACTGCACTCTCCAGTTACCTCAGTATTAAGTCGAGCTTCATGCAATCTGCAGTTCATCCATATTACACCATAATTTGATAACTGTCATGCCAATCCACGCCCACCCACGGTCAATTCTGCTTGATCCAATCTGCAGTGTCATGCGGATTGGTCGATAGGAAGGATGGTGTATGGCCAGCATTACAGAATTGCATTGTGAATGCATTTAAAAATTATTTAAAATCTCAAGTCCTTGTCAATTCGTTCCAGCCAGTTTGTTCACCCCGACTCTAGTCGATTAACAATAAAAATAGTTTAAAAACCAACTAGTTAACGCAATGTACAAATTTCATGCTGCACATTTTATTTTGCCTTACCTAGCTGAAGGTACAGTCGGCGCCAAAATGATCTGAGCGTTCTAACCTACCAAAAGATTTTACAATGAGGGATTTTTGAGGGACAGAAAAAAAAGGAAAAAAAATTAGTTCTAATAATGAAACGAGATGGCGCTGACAAATAGCGAAGTTGGTGTAAATGACGAGTTGATAACATTTTGATTTGTTTTCAAATTCGTAGGTAGCACTGTCTAATATTAAAACAGTAAAATAACAACAAAGTAACAAAAATGACAGTGAGAATGCAACGTAAATCTATTAGTTGAAGCATAAGCAATCAAAAAGTGTGTAAAATCTCCGCACTCGACTGACATGACATGACAAGCATAGCCTGGCAACGTCGTGCGCGCGTGTTTTTGACCTAACTTCTAGTCTTTTAGATTACTTTTGATCATTTCGTTATTTGCGAGTGCCATCTGTCTCCACTTTAAATCAACTTTTTTTTCTTTATAGCTGTCAGAAAAATCCCCCATTTGACAAAAATTGACAAAAGCACTCTTAGCACATACTATAGGGTGTACTATCATTTGTTGTCATTTGTTTTCAAAAAACAAATGAAAATGTATCTTTACGACTTGAGATAAGGTTTATTTTTGTCAAATCTTCAGATAAGTACGTATTTGGTAGGTTTGAACGCTTAGATCATTTTGACGCTGATCATCATCAGCCATTTAATGTCCCCACTGCTGGGGCACTGGCCTTCCTTATGGATGAATAAGGAGAATGAGCCATGACCCACCACGCGGGCTCAGTGCGGATTGGTGGGTATTAACGACTGCAAGTGCAGCCGGGACCAACGGCTTAACGTGCCTTCCGAAGCACGGAGGAGCTCGAGATGAAAAGTTTTTGGTCACCCATCCCATTACCGACCATTGCGAACGTTGCTTGACCTCAACGATCGCAGGCCAAGCGCGCTATCCACTGCGCCACGGGCTCCTCAATTTTGACGCTGACTCCACTTGAATTTTCTCATTATTGGACTGCATTATATTGGGAACGTGATACTTCAAATATTGTTGTGTGAAATTAGAAGGCTTTGATATGAAGGATTTTCGGGCTTTCGTTTGATTATATAAATAATGTTATTTTTCCGTGACAAAAAATAGCCTTATGTCACTCTGCAGCCTCAGACTATCCCCCATCATCCTCATACCAAAAATCATTGCGATTAGTTGCTCCGTTTTGACGTGAAAGGCGGACAAACAAACAAACACACTTTCACATTTGTAATAATATTAGTATGGATAATGATTTTTATCTCTCGTCGAATCCAACTCGGATGGGCAGCGTTTGGGAAGCTCCGGCATATATTCGCGTCCGAAATACCTCAATGTCTCAAGACGAAAGTCTTTGACCAGTGTGTGTTGCCAGTAATGACCTATGGAAGTGAGACGTGGTCTTTTACTATGGGTCTCATAAGAAGGCTCAAAGTCACCCAGCGAGCAATGGAGAGAGCGATGCTTGGTATTTCCCTGCTCGATCGAATCAGAAATGATGAGATCCGCAGGAGAACTAAAACGACCGACATCGCTCGAAGGATTGCATCATTGAAGTGGCAGTGGGCAGGACACATAGCGCGGAGAACTGATGGCCGTTGGGGCGGAAAGGTTCTCGAATGGCGACCGCGTACCGGACGACGTTCCGTGGGCAGGCCCCCTACAAGGTGGACCGACGATCTGGTCAAGGTCGCGGGAAGCCGCTGGATGCGGGCAGCGCAGGACCGATCGTTGTGGAGATCCTTGGGGGAGGCCTATGCCCAGCAGTGGGCGTCGTTCGGCTGACATGATGATGATGATGATGAATGATTTTTACGTTTTGTTAACTTGTTATGGACTGGTGTCTGTCTACAATACAATAACTTGTATTTCAAATATTTTTTTATGAAAATGGAAACGAATCACTTTTATTCAGTCTAGGCATCAGCCTAGCTAGACTGAATAAATGTGATTCGTTTCCATTTTCATTCAACAGCACTTGTGAACGTCAAAGTAGCTACGCCATCGGTTCGCAAACCCTATTGCGTGACTTTGGAGAAGAACCGGCAAGAAACGGAACGGCAGTTTTTATTAATTGAAAATATTAGAAAAAGTCGACGAATGTTTCAAGTAGATCCCCCGGGAATTGAACTCGGGTCAGTGAATGAATTCCTGACATTTACCTCAAAAGCTAATGCACCACAAAATTTTAATTAGTACAACGATTTGAGGGGATGGTAGTGTCCATCAATACGAACAATTTTGTACTATGGGGCCAACCACGGAATCGTGAAAAAAAATCTGCTGTTCCATACATTTCATTCGAGTCGATGTTTTACATTTGTATGGAACATCTGAGGAGTATAAAATTAATATGAAACCTTATTAACCGTTTAATATCTACCAAGGAAATTACGATGCAAATTTTGAAACAAAAATTGCACAATCAGCCTTATATTATGAGGAAAATTTTATATAGAAATGCACACAACAATTTGACGCTACTTTTTTTCTAAGTAAAGGTAAAGAACCTTTTTTGTTAACCTGTTAATCAGATTTGTGGTGGAACTGATGTTATTTGGCAGACAAAGAGAAACCACTGTCTAGTTTGCCGGTAAGTTAACGAGAAACTTTGCGACATTGTAGTTTTGTTTCACCATCTGCTAATAAAGTTTCTTTTGTTATAGTAATGTACACTGATATTTAATTTTGTTAAGTAATTGATGTTGGGTAAATGGTGGAAGAATGGGTGAGCTTTTTGAGGTTTTTGAGGAGGAAAATTGGTTTTTAGTTGTTTTTGACCGACTGCAAAAAAGAGGGGTGTTAGTTTGATGTGTCTGTGTATCTGTCTATTGCATCATAGCTTCTGAACGAATGGACCGATTTTGATGCGGTTTGTTATGTTCGAAAGCTGACGTGGTCGAAATATATTATTTATTAAGCTATAATTTGTGAAAGCTGTTCAGACGTTTCAAGGTTATCAGCTCCTTTATTTAGCTGCAGTACCTAAGGATATGAGACACATAATGGGTATTTAATTTACTTACATACTTTTGTGTGTAATTTAAAAGGATGAAATTAAAAAAAAATGAATAAAATAACTTTTTAGTCTTGGTGGTAAGTGTTACTAACCACCTATTTATTATTAGCGAAAGTTTTTTATTCTCTAAAGTGCGTAAATTTTAATAAAAAAAAAACCAAAATAGTTGGTTAGTAACACTCTCCATCAAGACTAAAAGAGTTAAACAACCCGACACAACATAAAAACTCAAAAAAGTAAAAAAAAAAATATCTCTCTCGGTCGGGGAACCACAAAAAAAGAAATGCAAAAATGGTACATATGAAATTTTAGGGTAGAGTTAATTTTTTGTGTCAGGAGATGAAGGTGGTTGTTGAACCTTTTTAGCAAAGGTTTTAACAGAATTTATTACTAACCTAGCTAATTGGGCGCTAATTTAATACTGCTATGGATTAATATATTAACCCACTGCATTTGGTTTGTTGCTTTCCGAAGGAAGAAGAAGAAGGTCTTCCGCTGAATAACAGGCGTAGAAAAAGGAGAGACTATCATTATATCTACACAACGAGTTTTCATTGTCAATATAGGTCACAGCAGATTGTATCAACTCGGAAAGGGATCGACACCGTATCGTCTTTCTCCTCGCGGTCAACCAGGCGTCAACCTAAAGTAAGCACTAAGCACGTATGACGTAACCAAACCGGTACCCCTAGTATTAGTTTGGCAAACTGTATTCGTAATCGAAAATTATCGCTCTATCTCTTTATGTCACTTGACTGCTTTACCGACATGAGCAGTTCATCCGATAGTTTTCGCAAACGTTGACAGTTAAAATAAACTCATACTAGGGGCACAGATCAGCGTCGGTACGTTCGACTCGGCTACGGCTAGGCGACGCCGCAGCTTACCGCTCGCTGTTCCCGAGGCGAGGCGATTACGTTACGATTCCGATTAATGTGCTTTGCAGTAGGGAGTTTCATACAAAGAATACTGAACCACTCGAGCTGATACGTTTACGTTCCATTTACGAGTTGATATATATGCTGTGTCATATATGCTGTGATATGCCTTCAAAACACTGTCTTAAAACAGGCGCCGCTGGGTCGTCGCTAATTGAAATCAGCCCGTCTCTCTCAATTACAATCGTGGGAACTTCTGTCTTCTGTGACTTGATCAACTCTTGGATTGCTAATCGCCATGACTGGCCTGGCGGTATTTCACTGACTGATATGCGCGAATATCTATGGTAAGACCAGCAGTATATTTATCTAACAATATACTTTGTCAGTAGACTAGAAGACTTCAAAACACAGTTTTAATAAGTTGAAAAACCGCACCAAAATCGGTTCAACCAAACGTGTGATAACCGTGGACAAACACACATACGTACGGATTAAATTGAGAACCTCCTTTTTTTAAGTCGGTTATAATACCAAAACCTTTTCCTAAATGTAACAAATACTTTTCTGAAATCCGCATCTCAAAGACAAACATACGTACATACGGGTTAAACTGAGACCCTCCTTTTTGAAGTCAGTTGAAATACCAAAACCTTCTCCTAAATGTAACAAATACTTTTCTGGTAGCCGCATCAAAATCGGTTCAGCCAAACGCGAGATAATCGCGGACAAACATGGATCAAACTGAGAAGCTTCTTTTTTTTAAGTCTCTTAAAAATACCAGAATACACAAACTTGTTAAGAGCCGCCTCCAGTTCGAGACAGCTGGACAAAGACCTGTATGCAGCACAACAGGCCCGTCACCGCGCCGCCCAGGTCGACGCTAATTGAAATCAGCCCGTCTCTAACAACTAGATTCGTGGGAGATATAATTGACTTGCGAGTTTGGAACTTCGCGGGCGTTACTAACGTTTCTCGATTGTGAGATTGACGATTTTAATTGCAAAAGATCCCAGGCTGTGAAATAATGCTACTAATTATATTATAAATGCGAAAGTTTGTGAGGATCATTGTTACAATCCTACTATAATATAATGAATGCGAAATTTTGTGAGGATGTTTGTTACTCTTTCACGCAAAAACTACTGAACGGACTTAGTATGAGTTGATTTTAACTGTCAACGTTTACGGAATCTATCAAATGAACTGCTCATGTCGGTAAAGCGGTAAAAGGATATGAAAGAGATCGAGTGATAGTTTTCGATTACGAATACAGTTTGCCAAACTCATAGTAAGGGTACTGAATGAAATTTGCAAAAAAGATAGATTATAGGCTGGAATAACACATAGGATACTTTATATCCCGATATTGCCACGGGAACGGGCAATGAAACGGGAAGTAAAAAATAAACAAAGATAGTACCCAAATTCAAACAATTTGGTAAGTTTTTATGATGACCCTAGTAGTTCTAAGTATGCCATGCGGAGATTGACGTCGTCAAGAAAAAACATTACCTCGACGTTTTAATAAAATAAAATAAAAACTTGGAAATATTAGTTCCTATCTATACTAAAATAATATATTCGCAAAACGTCAAAAACCCCGCTTAGTACTAGTATTTGGTAATCTTCAGCATTAAGTGAAGGTTTTAAGCGAAAATAAAGTGACTTCTACTCGTAGTAGTGGCACTGAGATTCTAACTTGCAAAATTAATTTATATAGATTGGAGAACTCATTGAGGACAAAAAAGGGTTGATAACGGGATTTGTCTGCTTCAGATCCGTTTCAACCTTCACTTAAATTTAAGAGAATTTCCGAAAAGCCTATTAAATAATGCGTGAGTTTATTATCGTGTTAACGAAAAATATCTGAGAAGACAACCTTGTTAGATGAGAGAGAATAATATATTACATTACATTGAATAACGTAAATCTAAACTGACACTATATCTGTATTTTTATTTTTGGAAGGACTGAAATAGGTACCTAAATAAAAATAAGATACGTACTCGAAAAAGCTATCCTCAATTTTGTAGTCATATAGAAATGAAATTACTTTAAGCTAAATCCTAATAAATCAAATAAAAAAAATCTAAGTTCTGAACTTGGACAATCGGACAATAAATTTGGACTTGGAAATCATATCTCTCTCTTCTGAGTAATACTCAGTATTATGTACAGATTTAATCACAATATTCTCCAAACAATCTCAGTGACTGAGGATTCCGGGAGTAGTGTGCTTCCACCTTCAGCCTTATCACAGTTATGAATAAAAATAAACTGATTACGTGACAAGTAGCCTAAAGTTCTACGTTCAATGAAGTGCTTTTTCAACGTAGGGCAGAAGACCCCTTTGTGGCCACTTTAAGGATTTTTTCACTTTGAAGCATTTAGTGCTGTCGTGTGTATTTTAGACAAAAAATATATCTTAAATTAAAGATAATTTATCCAACTTCAAAAGTACATCTTTAAAATTGAAAAAATTAAATAGTTTTTTGTATATCCTTACATATAACACAAAATGTGCAAAAGGTGCTAATTGGCCCGGTTTTGGCTACTTATTGATAGCGAAACTGTTGTAAGTATAGCGAAAAGAATTTGCTTGAAACCAATCAATTGCAATACAATCATATATTTTATTGTCCTCGAAAAGAGAACAATGGAAAATATTACTCATCGAAGACGACTACTAAGATCGAGCTCTATTGACAGATCAAGATTTGGTAATAAAAGCAGTTAAAACCTAGATGCGACCATAATGTTAGATAGTACAATGATGAGTTTGCCTAATGCGTCCTCATTAGATGACAGTACCATCACAGACCTAAAGTCACAGATTGAGGAGTTAAATATTAAATTAATGTCTGCAAACAAAGAGATAGAAAATCTAAACAGTGAAAATAATGGCTTAAAAACAGAATTAATGCAGTGCCAAAAATTATTGATGACGTATAAAAATTTCATACCAGATAATAACTCAAATATTTATTCCCCAAATTCAAGAAAGAAAAATAGTAATAAAAATACACCAAGGAAATCGACACAAGAAATGAATTTAAAACTTGATAAAAGTACGATGACGTCGCCATCTATTGAAAAGAATTTAAATCACGATCTGCACGGACACGAACCACTTACGACGCAATCGTCCATCGGCCCGAGTGAAGATTTGATGACAAAAAGCCAAACAGAAGACAAACAAAGCTGCTTGAATAGCATAAAAACTTCTACAAATTTTAAAAATAAAAATAAAATTGTAATTATTGGAGACCAACAAGCCACAGGTTTTACAAAATCATTATTAGAACATAGAAATAAGTTGTTGTGTAAGCTGGACCGGCAAATAACCTCGTTTATAAAGCCAGGCGCTGACTGTAGTAACGTATTAAATGCAATAAGGACAGAAAATCTTAATGAAAATGACCTATTGATATTATTCATTGGCGCAAACGATAAAATACCAACAAAACTTTATTGCGAGCTTATAACTATTTTATCTGAGTATCAAAATACGCGGATATTTGTGAATCAAACGGCTTATAACAAAAATAATAATATTAACCTTAAAATGCTTAATGACCAACTTAGTTCTATTTGCAGAAATTATAAACATTGTAAATTTATTCGACACACGGAAAGTACACAATACACAACAAAGCGCCGAGTGCCTACAAATCTTTACCATAATTTATTATTAGAAATTGATGCTTTGGATTACCTAGACATTCATAAACAAAAAATGACAGAAAACATTTTGATTTCCAAATCTAGTCACAATGTCTCTAGAATTATATACAAAAAAGGAACTATACCTTATTACTTTTCAAAAAATAGACAGAATTTGTTGTCTGACTGCTCAAAGTTTAAAGATAGTGTAACAACAACAGTTTTAAGAAAAGGAACGATACCATTTTATTTTAATAAACAGGACAGTAAAATAAATGATAATTTTTTTCGAGCCTAAAAATAATAAAAATCATAATTTCTTTTTATTTCATTAAAATATATGTAGCGTCCTGAAAAGAAAAGATGAACTAGAACTGATACTAGACGATTACAAAAATAAAAACAAAAGAATGGACATTGTATGCTTAACCGAAACATTTTTGATGAACGGAACAGAAACAAATCTTGCTTTAAAAAATTATAAAATTGGCTCTTTCTGGTCACGTAAACATGAAAAAAGAGGAGGCTCATGTATTTTGGTAAAAAAAGATTTAGACGTCACAAAACTGCAACTAGCTGAAAATTTATCCGAAAACATAACTTCGAGTGTTGTGGTATTCAAATAAAAAATCCTAAATTGATAGTCGTGTGTATATATAGGACTCCAACATCTGACA
Organism: Crambus lathoniellus; assembly: GCA_949710035.1. Taxonomy (NCBI): domain Eukaryota; kingdom Metazoa; phylum Arthropoda; class Insecta; order Lepidoptera; family Crambidae; genus Crambus; species Crambus lathoniellus. The sequence continues at coordinate 5,372,715 of OX453312.1, forward strand.
TATCAATATTTTTCGAAAGACTAGATAGCTTGTTACAAAAACTATTAAAAAAACCGAATACAAAGTTAATTCTTTGTGGAGATTGGAATATAGACTTGATACAAACAAACAATAAACACACAAAAACTTTATTTGATATATTACAAAACCATAATATTTTAAATTATATAAAAACCCCGACGAGAAAAAACGCCTGCCTTGATGTGTTTATGAGCAACATACGTAACTGTAATGGCTATACAGACAACCTCAACCTTTCGGATCACAATACATGTCAAATTTTGTCTTTCTATGACGGCCAGTATAACAGCATTAGGTACTGGACTGAATCAAAAAGGGATTTCAGCAATGAAAATAAAATAAAATTTTGCAATTACATAAATTCTTTGACATTTAATGATATTTTACAAGAAACTGACATAAACAAATCATTTAATTTATTTCATGACATCTTTAAATTATTTTATGACCAGTGCTTTCCTTATATCACAGTGAAATGTAATAATAAGATGCAAAAAGTCAATTGGATTACAAAAGGGTTGAAAAAATGTAGTAAAACTAAAAGAGTATTGTATCACAGATATTTGACATCAAAACGTCGGAACAAACAAAAAAATAAGCAGAAGTATGTAAATTATTCAAAAATATTACAAAAATGTATAGAAAATTCACATAAAAATCTTAATTCCAAAATTATATATCAATCTAAAAACAAGTGTATGGCGTCATGGAAAATTATAAATAATAATGTAAACAGCAAAATGAAGCAAAATGAAATCAAACAAATAAAAACAAAAAAGAAAACCCTTAATAATTTAAATGAGATCGCGATGGCTTTTAATGATTTTTTCATTGAAATAGGGAACAAAGATTTAATAAATGACTTCAAATCAACAAATTCTGGGTTAAATAGAGATAGCATGTATCTATTTCCAACGTCTCATGATGAAGTGCAACGTATTATATCCAGTCTTAAAAATACAAGATCTGTAGGGTTTGACGATATTAACACAGATGCATTTAAAATGTGCGCTAAACAAATCTCCATACCATTAACACACATAATAAATCTGTCACTGGAAAACGGCATATTTCCGGATAGGTTAAAATTATCTGTTTTAAAACCGCTGTTTAAGAAGATAACTGAAGCTATAAATGACAGAATACCTAATCTGGCTCTCTTTATTGACATGTCAAAAGCTTTTGATGGTGTAAAACATAGTATTTTACTAAAAAAGGCTTCTGATTATGGAATGCGAGGTAAAGCAAATAGTTGGGTTGCTAGCTACCTTGAAAACCGTAAACAATGTACAGAAATTGTTAGAGTAGAAGATAATGTTAAAGTCAAAGCTAGATCAGATTTTAAACTTACAAAAAATGGCATTCCACAAGGGAGCGTATTAGGTCCACTACTGTTCCTAATATATATAAATGACTTGCCTGATATAACAAAAAATGAATGCTTTTTATTCGCTGATGACTGTACACTATTTTTCAAAAATAAAGACATATTTAAATTACAAACGGACATTAATAACACAATAAATGACTTAAACAATTGGATGAATAATAATAATTTGCATATTAATATCAATAAGACTAAAGCTATTCAATTTCGTAGTTATAAGGCTGACAAACTTAATTTTGACATTAAACATGAAAATGAAAACGTTGACTTAGTAAATTCTATTAAATTTTTAGGTATTACAATTGACGAAAATTGTAGCTGGAAAACTCAAATTGATAATGTTTGTAGAAAAATTAATAAATTTGTTTTCGCTCTGAGTAGAATCAAAAGGGTTGCAAGTATTGAAAGTGCGTTACAAGCATATCATGGATACGTCTCATCAGTACTTCGCTATGGCTTAATAATCTGGTGTAGACCTTGAAAGAGCATTTAAAGCTCAAAAGCGTTGTATTAGAGCACTCGCCGGTATACAAAGCTGGGAGTCTTGTCAGCCGTGGTTCAAGAAATATAAAATATTAACTTTGCCCTGTATGTATATAGCGGAACTGTGCATTTTTGTTAAGAGATATCAGGAAAACTTTGTTACACATTATCAAAGAAACGCAAATGCACGGAAATGTAGGGAAAATAAATTATGTTTACCAAAAATCAATTTAACGCTATTTAGTAATAATGTATATTGCATGGCGATAAAGATATTTAATAAATTACCACAAAATCTGAGAGATCTGCCAATCGAAAAAAATATATTTAAGAGATCCTTGTATTCCTGGCTTACAGAACAGGGGTTTTACTCAATCAAAGAGTACATTGACTATAAAATATGAAACTTCTGACATGTCTATGATTATCCTTTTAATGTAATTATATTATACTGACGCCTAAATCCAGTGACCTTTATATTAAGTTGTAGTAATAATTTTATAATTCAAATACTATGACATTTTAAATTACAATTATTTTAATTTCTATATTTTGTTTGGATTTAATTGTCATTTTTCATAGTATGCTAATGTTTGAATGTAATCGATCTAATGGATACAACATAATTTAGGTCCTAATATGATGTTTTGTCGCTTGTTTAAGATTAATTTTATACCTACTCATTTCTCTTAAAAAAACAAATATTTGCACGCCGACATTGTTAAGGCAAATACTGTAGTGCATTACGTACTATCCATATTTGTAAACTAACACCTTGTACCTACTCAGTATTAGCAAATAAATATTTCTATTTCTATTTCTATTTCTATTTCTAATTCAATTGTTAAAAACAAAGATTTATAATATCCCTCATCCTTAACATTTCGAATCATAAGAAGATGATTAATTAATATTAAGAAAAAGTCGTAGGTATGACATAAATAATTCATTCTAACGATTGCTAATATTAGGTACATTAAAATCCCTTATAACAAAAAGTGGTCAAAACCGGGGCTTCTACCCTACTTAGGGCAGAAGCCCCGGTCCTCTGTTTTGTCATGAACGCAATGATTTCAGAATTGTTTCTTTATTTATTTTCATCCTATGACTAGACATTTCAATCATCTTTCGCCGGACATAGCTATTCTTGTTTTTAAACAATCCACTATTGTTTTTGGTCTAGTCGTATTGTTCTAATGACTGAAAATTCAATGTTTATAAAACACATTACTGTATAAGACACTTTAAGATGATTCTTTGAAATTTAAAAGTACCTACCTGAATGGAAATTTAGAGATATTTAAGAAATTGAATGCAATACTACTACTATAATGATGTAATATCATTAGTCTAGTAGGCTTTAATTAAAACAATGGTATTTACAAAATTTAAAAATTGACTTTTTATTACAAAATTAAAATTGACTTTATAACCTCTATGTGTTATTTTATTTTACTCCTGACAAGTTGTTATTTTGGGTGCAGCCATTACAGTCCCAGTCCATGTTGCCCCCGGCCATTTCGCTCCCACATTTAAAATTTTGTATGTCCATTTCGCCTCCGTCCAGCTTGCACCCGTTTTTCCTATTTTGATCATGATACTTGCGAAAGAATAGTCGAATAGAAAATTATTAAGAGATGTGTTTTCGAAACTTAAGAAACGAACATAAGAAATACTTTAAAACTAATTTTAGTAATTCTAAGGTAAATGAATGACAGTAGTACATACAAAAACCAAAACTAAAAATATTTAAATTCAGAAACACTTTTGTTTCCAACAGTATTTACTTAAGTTTTGTGTCAAAAAAACGGTTGTTTCAAAATGGGTGCAAACTGGCCGGGGGCGAAATGGACAAACAAAATTTTGAATGTGGGAGCGAAATGGCCGGGGGCAACATGGACTGGGACCGTAATGGCTGCACCCGTTTTTTTTTCTTGTAAATTTTTTCTATATTCAATGCAAATAAAATTGTAACCATAAAATAAATATATATAAGTACCTAAGTATATCTTTTTACTCTTAAATTTGTTTTTAACAAATTCAATAACAGTTGTGATTTTTTTTAATTCGTATTATTTGTTTTTTTTGCATCCTAAATATTCGACTAATAATAGACTTTGGTTAAACTAATATTCGCCAAGTCAAGAACGAATGAACCAGAAAAAAATATTTGATCATTTTGAGATGGAGTAACGAAGTAATAATACTCCGTATTATGGCGTGTGCAACTCACCTGCGCCAATATACCGGGAGCTCGAAAACAAATTTAAACATTTTTATGCATTCACAATGCAATTTTGTAAGTATAGGAAAAATGTTATAGTAAAAAACCACGAGCCATATAAGTCTGAAAGCTACTTATATGGCTAGTGGTTTTTTACTATCACATTTTTCCTAAATTTGAACATGGTCAAATCCTAGTCCAATGTCGTTTTAATAATAGTTTTACGCTTGTAGTGAAATGAATTTACGTATTTACGTCTATTTACGAAAAAGTAGAATTTACGTTACAAAATAAGATGGAATACCCACCTTTAACGGTAAATGATTATTTTTGATTATTTTAAATTTATGATTATTTTTTGCAAAATCAGCGAAATTTGGCCGCCATTTTGAAATTTTGATAGATGCGCCATTTTGTCGAAAATGTCTGGGACATACAAGAGAATACGTTTACGTCAAGTTACGAGTTTCACTTATTATTCATAAGTTGAGTTATTTCACAAAAAAACACTATTATTTGTTATTTGAAGTAGGTAAGTAAGTAATAAGGTTGTCTAATAGAGTATCATGCAAACTTTAAAAGTTAATACAGGAGTTATAGTTTCCATTAAAAGCTTGGTCACTGAGTTTTAGTATACTTTCACAGTATCGAACTAATATTAATTAATACTGTAACTATTTATTAATAAACAATGTTATAAATTATTAAAACACGAATACACAATGACTTACGTCGTCGTATGTATAATGATAGTACCAAGGTTTTGCTAGCGCCAGTTTCGATTTCAACCTTTGCTGCGGCTTGAAGCTTGGTGTGGAGAGTTTCTCATAAAATTTCTTTATGAAAACAAAATGTCGAATTGTTAATTAGACCATCACTAAGTAGGTATACAGGATGTAATTATTTCATGATACTTGGAAGGAAAATACTGGAAATAGGGAGAGAACAAATTTCACTCAAATTAAACATCCGTAGTGAATTGAAACAACACTGCATTCAAAGATTTTTTTAAATAAGCTTGCCACACCTAGTAAGTAATAGAACTGGCTAAAATTCGAAAAAACAACGAATTCGATAGGGTAACTCATTAGGATTAAATCTCTCTTAGAAACATGATAAACTAAATGAAAGGAAAACAATGAAAGTCTCATGGATTTGATGTCGAGTCGAGTCTAGTCAATGTGTAGGTATTTTTATAAGGAACAGGTGAGTTTTTTTAAATCTCCGAATTCTTAATTCTTTCCTACCAAGAATAAAGCAATGTTTCCTTTTAATGAATTATCTCCATTATTTTGAGTTTTTCCACCATGTGCCATGAAAAAATTACACCCTGTATATAGATAGGAAACACTTGTATGTGCCTTTGATATGAATATCTATGCTATATACAACGTCGTTATAGTATATTCAACAACTGAAAGTAGGTAGTTTGTTTATAGTCAGTAGGCCTATAGAATGCAAATATTTTTAGCCCTTGATTTTTCTATCCGAAATAAGTATATAAAAAAATATAAAACTAGTATGGACATAGTGCACTATAACAGCAGCTGGTGTGAGCTATCTACTCAAAATCACACTGCCTATAGTTACTAAGGCAGTGTTAGCCTAGGCAGTCAAGACATTGCCAGAGGTAGTTACCATTAGTATTATTCTGTGCCAGAGGTACCAGAACCTCAATACTAGTGTTAAAGTTAGATTCGATTCTCAATGGTGTTTTAATGGATTTCTGAGTCGGTTTTTGGAATAACGAAATATCTAGTTTAGAATATTTTGTGTATGCATTACGGGTTTAGCAATTACAGCGAGGCCTAAAAACTGTATTGTACGTAGCTCGCCTGCATGTTGAAATGGTTTATTCCCTGAGAATCTCATTCCCAAAGATCCTATCCTGGGGGATCCCGAATGCGATAAATGTGAATACATTAACTGTTGTTATTTTTTCTATTGCGTTTAACTTGTACCGTCAACAAAAAATATATTCATTTATAAATTTGTAATTAGTATTTAAAATAAATGTTAGATCCTAGTTTCAAAAACAAACACTATGTATTTAGGTACTTATAAAAAAAAATTAAAAGGAATATTGTGAGAATAAATCAACCTGTGATTACTATAGCAAACTTTTTTTCCATATTACAATACTTATATTAAAATTTGATTGACCACTTTTTCTGCTGACATGACCGGTACTTTTAAGCTAAACATAGAATTGATTAAGTTCATGAAGATAAAAACAAATCGGGATCCTCCGGGACAGGATCCTCAGGGAATGGGATCCTCAGGGAAAAACCCGTTAATTTTTTTATTTTATCCTGGCAGCTTCTCAAAAGTCTGAAATCTACATGACATGTTTTTAAACCATCTTTACAAAATGAATTCCGTATTAGTAAGTATTTCTTTATTATAACTTCACTATTATTATTTCTTATGGATCTATATCTATAAATATTTTTAAACAAATTAAGTCAGTAGGGTCACTGCTCGTTAAGCCACTTATCGATAAAACGGATCGTCGAAAATATTGAAAATACTCTAGGTGGGTATTTCAAAGTTGACGCCTCATGAAATATTTATAACGGGACTGTGTTTTTTTTCACGTTTATTTATCGGAATGTTTCCTTTTCATGAAGATCTGAATTATTAAGTTAAGTTATTCGTTAAATTACTTCAGATATTTTGAAGGTCTAGTTTTCGTAAGTTAAGTTATTCGATTACTTTAGATATTTTAAAGCTAAGTAAATTTTGAGGGTCTAGTTTTCGTTGGATAAATAAAAATAATAATTTTAAGAAAATTATTTTTTTGCCAAAGAATATGTAAGTAATTATGCTGCAGACCAAACCAATTTAAATTGTATGTAAAAAGAAACAAAACATATTTTCGTTTGTAAGTCAGACACTACTATTTGATTTATACTTACCTATTACATTTCCTTCTTTTTGTTTAAAATCGATATTGTTATTATTTTATAATAGGCAGATAGTTTTTAATTGGAATCAACGAGGTATGGCTAAACTAAACTTGTAGGTATATCCTGACCTGATACGCGTAGGCTAAACCAATTTAGCCTAAGACAAACTAGTTTGATTTGAAAACGGATTTCGTCGGTAGCTGCAAATCAGCGAGATTTCTACGGGTATGAGTAAATTAATAATTTGACTGCTGCAATTTGAATGACTATTGATGAAAGCTTACCATGGTCTTTGTGACCTGTTTCATGTGTTGTTTGCCAAGGCAGATTTATAATAAGCCAGCAACTGGCACTGAAATCGCTGACAGTCCAAAGGGGCTACCGGCTAAAACATATGGATATGGGCATGGGCTTCATTTGACATTTGAAGCCCATTTTATGCCCATTTATATTGGCGTAATTTGGTCTTATCCATATTTTGTAGCCGGTAACCCCCCAGCTCTGGCTTCGTGTAAACGTTTTGTTATGCCAATCCAGCGCTGCTGGCGTAAGTTTTTAAATAAGTATTTAGTTGATTAGATATGTAAAATGAAATTAAATACAATTTATTAACTGATAGTATAATACAATTTAACTAAAATTCTATAGTCTACAATTTTTATAATAAATGTTAAAGGACGGTCGCGGAGCACGAAGAATTTCGGAAATGACTTTTACCTGTCCCTGTTTGTAAATAATCTACATTAAAGATAATAAAATATCGTATTCCTTCGATAGCTGTCTTTATTCATTTCTTCAGTTATGTCATGTCATATTTGTACATAGTAGACTATGGTATAGGCATAGTATCAAAAAGGAGTTCTTAACATTCTCCCGCCACAACATAAATAATAAACATAAAAGCACATATTATAAACACAACAATTTAACAATAACTAATGACCATTACAACGGGTAACAAAAAACATTTAAACAAAACTAAGTCAACAATAATGGTACAAGTTTAGTCAATGGTCTTTTAAGGATGATGCCACCATGAGCCGTTCGAATATCCGCCACTCGCGCGACTCCATCGCGACCAGGATAAAGTTTCTCTACTATCCCCTTTGGCCATACATTGCGCGGTAATGCTGGGTCTACGACTATAACTAATGACCCTTCCTTAAGGCTAGCGTTCCTACCGCGACAACCTCTTGGTAATAAGGTAGGCAAAAATTCGCGTACCCATCTTTGCCAAAACAAATCGGCAAGTCTTTGCGCAGTTCGCCAACTTTTTCTGGATACTGTGTCACACGGACCAAGCCACGGCACTCCTGAACTACCTCCAAGCAAAAAATGATTGGGCGTTAGTGCTTCAGGGTCATCGGATGACACAGAGACATGTGTAAGAGGGCGAGAATTAATGGTGTGTTCGACTTCAGCCAATATAGTAATTAAGGTCTCTTCACTGGGTGCTTGCTCCTTCAGAACAACCTTAAGGGCAGTTTTCACTGACCGCACCAACCTCTCCCAACATCCTCCCATGTGTGGGGCGAGTGGTGGGTTAAATCGCCAACTTATCTGCCGAATTGTCAAAAAGGCAGAGATTTCTTCGCTGTCAATCTCGCGAATTACTTTCCGAAGTTCTGTATTAGCACCGTGAAAATTTGTGCCGTTGTCAGAATACATAACTGCGGGGCATCCTCTGCGGCTCATCATTCTCCTCATCGCCATAATTGTAGAGTCAGTTGTCAAGCTGCCGGCCAACTCAATGTGAATTGCCCGAGTAGTCATACAAGTAAATAAAGCACCGTAGCGTTTTTCATGGCGCCGACCAATTGTAACTACCATCGGACCAAAATAATCTAACCCACAATGTGTGAATGGGCGCGCATGATGTGCGAGTCTAGCAAACGGTAAATCCCCAGTGGGCGGTACTAAAGGTTGAGCTTTACGAATTTTACAAGATTGACAGTTGTGCTCTACCGACCTCACTGTTGGACGTAAATAAATTATCCAGTACTTTTGCCTTAAATTATTTACGACCGTCTCCGTACTGCCGTGATACATTTTCTCGTGGTAGTATTGAACTAGCAGTTTGGTATAATGATGTCTACCATCTAAAATAACAGGCTGTAACATATTTTGATCAATATCGTGTACAGCACTAGCTCTTCCTTTCAGGCGTAATATATCGTTGTCAATAAATGGATTTAATTTAACCAAACGGCTATCCTTTGAAAGAGGCGAATTAGATAATAATTTTGAAATATCTTTTGAGAAACTGTCATGTTGACATTGTACTATCCACAGTTGCTCAGCTCTCTTCATAAAACTGCTATCCAGTTTGACATGCCTTTTAGATTTCAACCGCTCAATAAATACCAAAACATTAGCCGTTGTTCTTATTAATCTCAACCACTTCGAAAATCGATTGATATCTGGTAGTGAAAAATCTGTCCTATCATTTGTGATTAACACCACATTTTCATCTTCTATCGGTACAGGTGGTAATATTCGTGGCCACTCTTGCTTATCATAATGGAGAAATTTAGGACCCACTATCCAATTAGACTCATAATGTGCTTTGGCTCTGGTAGCTTCATCTGCTACATTTAAATTTCCGGGCAACCAAAGCCATTCTTTAGGACTAGTCAAGTCACGAATTTCTGACAGTCGATTATCTATAAATGAATTCTTCTTGTGTTCGTTACTCTGAATCCAGTGCCATACCACGCGCGAGTCAGTCCAAAAATAACGTCGATTTATCTGTAGATCATGTTCTTTCTCGACCATAGTACCAAGACGAGCTCCCATCAGCGCCGCCTGTAATTCGAGACGAGGCACAGTGGTAGACTTTAAAGGCGCTACTCGACACTTTCCTATTACGAACGAAATCTCACCGTTGTCACGACGTAAATAAACAACAGCGGCATAAGCCTGCTCTGAAGCATCTACAAATACATGTAACTGAAACGTATCTAACTTACTGAAATTATAGCACCGCGAAACACTAAACTGTTGGCACGCCTTTAAATTTCGTAGCCAATCGAACCAAGTTTTAGCAAATCCGTCACCAACCTCTTCGTCCCACTGTACTCCACTACGCCACACTTCCTGTAACAAAATTTTACCACGAATCAAAAATGGACATAAGAGCCCTAAGGGATCAAATATAGACATCGTTACCCTGAGTATATCTCTCTTAGTAGGTTTCTTAGTCCCATTGGCAACTTTAGGGTTAACTTTTTTCAAACTTAAATCAAACCCTAATGCATCAGCTTTTGGCCGCCATATCATACCCAAAGTGCGTTGTACAGTGTCGTTTTGAAGCAGATTTACTGTTTCATTTTCAGACTCATCAGGTAAACATCTAGGCTTGTTCGACACAAATCCTCGAATCTCGAAGCCTCCACTACGATGAATCATACACACATCCTCAATTAGCTGCTTCATTTCGTCTTCAGTGTCCACGGAATCTACGTAGTCATCAACGTAATGTCTTTCTTTAATCGCGTTCACAGCTCTTGGGTGTGTCTGTGCAAATGTATCTGCATTTCTCCGCAAAATATATGTAGCAGTAAATGGCGAGCATTTTGCTCCAAAAGTCATAGATGTCATTCTGTACATACGTGGGGGTTTATCTCTATCTAAATCACGCCATAAAAACATTTGAGAGTATTGATCTTCTTTTATTATCTTGACTCTAAGAAACATTTCTCTAATATCACCTGTTACTGCCACTGCACGTTCTCGAAATCGCATCAGAACACCTACAAGTGAGTTCAATAAATCTGGACCCGGTAACAATTCAGTGTTCAATGAGATACCTTTGGTTTCTGCTTTAGCATCAAAAACTAGTCGGAGCTTACCTGGTTTATTGGGATTACGGACACCAAAGTGTGGCAAATACCAGACTCTTTCACCCGAAATAGTACCTTTAACTTCTTCTGCATAGCAACGTTCGAGCATGCTATGTACCTGTTTGCTATAGTCAGCAGCAAAACTAGCATCTTTATCCATCATTTTTTCAATAATCTTTAATCGTTGCATAGCACTCATCTTATTATCAGGCATCTTCAAGTCGTCCGATCGCCATATTAATCCGGTTTCCCAGCAATTATCAAGCTTATTCGACCTTGTATCCAGAATACGTAAGGCACGTTCTTCATCCGCCGTAAGTCTGTTTTTATCCTTATTTTCTTGATTTAAACCTATGCTATCAATCTGAAAGTAACCCTTCACAAGTTCGTGTAAATCTTCATCCAAATTGTTTTGATGCAGATGATAGTTAAATTCAGGTATTATATCTCTTGTAATCGAGGAGACAAAACCATGCAATACCCAACCCAACATTGTTCTTGACGCAACCGGCTCATTCTTACGACCTTGTCTTATCTCCCTGGTCACAATCAGATGCCAGTTGTCCTGACCAATGAGCACAGTCGGTTGTCCGTCATATATATCCATTGGAATATCCTGTAAATGCGAATATTGCTTTAAAGTATGTACATCAAGTTTTTGAATAGGCAAAGACAGATCATTAATAGTGCGAACTTTATCAAGTGTATGCACGCCGTACGATGTACGTAATGTAAGTGAGACAATACGGCTGCTTATTTTATTTTTACCGCCAACTGCTCCTTGTAGATTGAGTTCAACCGGTGGACCGTCGACACCAACTTTATCGACAATAGAATTGTCAACTACACTAACGGTTGAGCCTTCATCCAATAACGCGTAAGTATCGAAAGACCCTATAGGTCCTTGTATTGTGACAGGTAAAACTTTTAAAAATACTCGCGTACACTTTGCAGCGTTGCCCCATACATTAGCTGTAGTTTCACGTACACTCTCACTCTTTTTCTCATCATTCTTTTTATCATCATCTTTCACCCAATCATACCTATGAAGTAATATATGATGACCTCTATTACATACCTTGCATTGTTTTCTTGATCTGCACCGTTCACGTCTATGTGCCGGACTCAAACATTTGAAACATAATTTCTTATCGCAAACCCAGGTCCATCGCTTACTTACGTTTTCTTCACTGAACATTTTACACCTCGCTAGTGTATGCCCATCCTTATCGCAATACAAACAATGTATCTCTTGTTTATGGCATTGAGCTGAAACAATGTTAGTAGTAATGTCATCTTCAGAATCGTTAATAGTCGTTAACACACTTCTTTTAGCTGAAAATTGAAATTGTTTACTAGTACTTTTCTGTGGTAGCTCTACTACCCCAGCCTTACAGACAAGTTCGGCCTCCCGCATTAAATAATCAGAGAGAGCGGATAATCGAGGGTGGTGGGCATCCTTGTCATGAATGTAATCTATCCATCGGTAAACAAGATTTTCAGTAAATTTATTCACTATTTCAGTGACTAAATCGCTATTATACAAACAATTAACATTAGTTGCTCTAATAGCCGCTACACAGTTTGAAACTTTAGTTGCAAGTAAGACTAATTCGGACCTAGAACCTGTCAACTTAGGAAACTTTTTTATGTCATTAACTAATCTATTCAACACTAATTCTGGCCTACCGAATCTTAATTCTAAAGTCTTAATTATATCATTGGATGACGTAACTGTGATTAATCGCGCAGCCACGGCCTCCCAAGCTTCTCCTTGCAAACACCTTTGCAGACGAGCGACATTTTCTTCGTCGGAGTATTGTCCTACTCTCGTCGTCATCTCAAACGCGTGCTTGAATCTCAGCCAATCCAGCGGATCTCCCGAAAATAGTGGTAAGTCTCTTGCCGACAATCGACCTAGCATCTTATCTCCCGAAGCCACATTCGCCGGTGCACTCGTCATCTTTATAGCATCGGTGATAGCGCGTGTCAGGTTTGTTAATTCATTGCCGTTGTCATTCGTCGTTGAAACTTGATTATCGATAGCGTTGACATTACCAGCGATGTTGTTGTCGACCCAGTGTTGCACTACGGACTGCGTATTAGTCGACGTATCGTAGTCGTCGTCGTTCACTGTGGCGTCCAACCTCGCCGTCTCCTCCGCCAACCTGGCCTCAATCAGATTGCGTTCAGCCGCCTGTCGCTCCTCCTCAATTTGTCGCATACGTTCAGCGCGTTGTTTATCTAACTCGGCTAACTCCCTTGAAGCGCGTGCTTCTGCTAATCGTTTCAGAGACGCTACACTTGATCGAGAATTAGGAGTACGAGCTGACCTTAGAGACGACGGCGTTTTCACAGGATTTTTTTGCGTATTATTTTCGGTGGCCATTTCAATACCTTGCTTTTCTCGTAGTCTTTCACTTCTCCGCAAGATATCCTGATCCATTTTCGGCGATAAAAGGACCACACATGTAAATAATCTACATTAAAGATAATAAAATATCGTATTCCTTCGATAGCTGTCTTTATTCATTTCTTCAGTTATGTCATGTCATATTTGTACATAGTAGACTATGGTATAGGCATAGTATCAAAAAGGAGTTCTTAACACTGTTGATAATCCCTTGAGACGGCGGTCATAGCATTTGCTATGCTGCTAGGCACATCATTTACCAAAAAAATTACATATGCTAAATAGGACTAATCAAAATACAGTCAAAACAACAATGACTCAATATTAGTGTTACTTTCATACCTGTTATAACGAGACTCGACAAAATTCGCAACAATTCGTAGTCTTCGTGTACGCGATATCGCCGACAAGCTACAAGAAAGCAGTCTGAGGTGGTATGGCCATGTAAAGAGTAGACCTCCAGAAGTCCAGACCACATTACCAATTTAGCAATGAGTCTGAATATACCTGAGTCGAGAAGAACAGGAAGATCGAAATCAAGATGGACAGATGTCATTGCCAAAACTCAAATAAAGACTGCAATATTTCCGACACAGATGCGTCGAATAGAGCAAAGTGGAAGAGAATGACCTGTAAAGCAAACCCCACTGTCAGATGGGAATAATAATTCTGAGGTGTATATTATGAGTAGTCCTATTTAGCATATGTAATTTTTTTGGTAAATGATGTGCCTAGCTGTCTCCGGGGCTCAAACTTATAATTTATTGTTTAGTTGTAAAAGCACTGTACGAGATTCTTCGTGCTCCGCCGCCGCACTTTAACATCATTGGAGCAATAGAAATCGACGTTATCGCGAAAAACTGTTTGTTTTCCTTAGGCCTTAAGAAAATTACAACACGCCGACACGAGATTATGTTTTGTGATACTTTTGAGAAAAAACGCCAAAATGAAGGTATTTATAAATATTCAACTTATCATCTCGAATTCCGAATAAAATTAATTATAAAAATTCCGATAAAAATTAATTTGTCTGCAAAGAACAGTTGTATTAGAATGTGGTATTCGATACGAACCGACCTAGGCAACAACAACGGCCGCAAGTCATTTTTAAAATTGAAGAAACAATTCGTTTATACAATTTAAATAAGTTATTTTTTTATTCTTACCTCGTATGCCTTTTTCCCGTGCTCTTCGTGATGTTCGTGGTGGTGTGACTTGTACTCCCGTTCACCACCTGTACAAAGCATTATAATGTTAACATTTTATTATGTTTTCAAACTAGGAGTGCACAGGCATCTTCTGGGTAAGCTCGCTTTCGCCCGAACTCTCGAACGCAAATCATCTTTGGGAGCGTCTTAAGCATCATGACATCTCTTTCATACGTTTGACATTTAAAGTGACAGGGCGATGTTTGAGACGCTCCCAAAGATAAGTAGCGTACGAGTATTCGGGCATTTATATCGCAAAATAAATATATCGCTGAATTTTATTCAAAATAAAAAAAAAAAACAAAATTCAATCTTTTTTATTCAATTTAGGTTGAGGTAACAACACTAATTATGAACGTCAAAGAAGCTACACCATCGGCTCGCAAATCCTACCTTGCGAGAAGAACCGGGAAGAAACTCGTCAAGGGCAATCTATTTCTCCCTGTTTTATTTCATACAGAGTCGTCAAATTGAAAAATGACCTTCACACATTAGTAAGATAATTTTCCATCACAATAGAGAATACTTAATTTAAGTATTTCCATTTATATACAACAATAAACAATTTTCAACTAAACAAGAAATCAAATAGTTTAATCGACACACTATCTCATTCATCTTCTATTACGGGTTAATTTTTAAACACCATCCAAATTTTTAAGTTCGACTCAGAATCGAAAAGTGAACAATTTTCTTCTAGAAACATGGGTCGAAATACGACAAAAATTTTTGAACATCCCATACTAAATCGATCGCATGATCAGTCTGATTTGTATGAAGAGTCAAAAATATTTTGTCATATTTCCACCCATGTTTCTAGAAGAAAAGTGTTCACTTACAGATTCTGAGACGATCTTAAAAATTAGGATGGTTTTTAAAAATTAACCCTGTAAGTATATTAATTGACGCGTGTATAAGCATGAGCCAACTTAGACCTCGGTCAACACGTCCGTAGGACGCCTGCTATTGTTCAGTGAGTACAGTCAGCGTCAAATTAGACATTGTGGAGTACATGAGAGGGAAAACCAAATTTAATCAGAGGGTCGAGCGGTTGGAGTCCCTCCACAATGGACAATGTGAATTTCAACTCATTTGTGGTGAGGGTGCCGACCGATCATCTGTCGACCTTCATGAAAGAAGACTTTTGGCCGAAGGGTGTCCTGTTCCGCCGGTTTCGGGGTCGGCTACCAGACACTGCATTGCGTAACACGTTGCCGCTGATTATCATCATCATCATCATCATGTCAGCCGAACGGCGCCCACTGCTGGGCATAGGCCTCCCCCAAGGATCTCCACAACGATCAAAAAATACGCTGATTATACGTGAAAATAAATAGTTTTTAATTATATATAATTTAAATATATATATGTATGTTAGTCTGTAAGGTATTTATTATATTGCCTGATTTTGTAAAATTTCATTGTGTTGCCTGAAATAAATGATTATTATGATATAAATTGATATGAGCGTAAAATATAAAAGAATTTGATATAGGTACCTACACAGTTCACAGGTGTTCAGTTCAGTACACACGGTGTTCAAAATATGTTAGTACTCATTGTTACATGTTCATATTTGCAGTCAGAATGTTTAAAATTATCTTAGCAAACAAAGCTCTCAAAGTTGTTTGTGCATGATGTTGTTGTACATTGTACTTTAAAAAAAAAGTACAATGTAAATCCTATTATCCTACTAATATTATACATGTGAAAGTTTAGATATTTGGATGTTTAGATGTTTGTATGTTTGTTACTCAATCACGCCAAAACGGCAGAACGGATTTGGCTGAAATTAGGGACACAGATACTTTGGAGCCTGGAGAGGAACATAGGCTACTTTTACCCCTGAAAAATGACACATTCCCGCGGAGTAACGTCGTGTAGTCAACGCGGGCGAAGCCGCGGGCGGAAAGCTAGTATTATAAATGTGATAGTTTAGATGTTTGTATGTTTGTAACTCAACCACGCAACCACGGCTGAATGGATTTGGCTGAAATTTGGGACACAGATACCTTGTAGCCTGGAGAGGAACATAGGATAGTTTTATCCCGGAAAAATATCACATTCCTGCGGGATAACGCCGTGTAGTCCACGCGGGCGAAGCCGCTGGCGAAAAGCTCTATAAATTAAGGTAAGTATAATTTGTGTCTTAAAAAGAATGTGTCTCAATCAAGACTATTTAGTACTTAGTGCTTAAAAGTGAAAAAATCCTTTAACTGGCCACAAAGGGGTCTCCTGCCCTACTCCTGGTAATGGTCATATCATAACCTCCACAATCGACATATTATGTATTTTCAAGAATGCAACCTCAAAGCTAGCTGTACCAGTTCTATATGGTACCAGTTTTTTATTTATACAGGGCTTTTATAAATTGGTTTTACTTACAAAGAAAAATAACACAGCGAACATAAAGTTGGAATCTACCATTTTCACAAGTTCCTTTTAATTTAATATATTCCAGTGACGTCACGTTTTTCCGTTAATTTGCGAAGTCGCCATTTGCAATCTAATCGCAATAAGTCCGCCACGGCTTGGAATCCATCGGCAATTGGAATATGAGGCGCAATCTTATTAGCAAGTATTTGCATAGAGTATTTGCTGGTGTTTCCGTTTATTGAGAAGGATAAGAAGTGGTTTTGATATTTCAAGAAGCGAATTGGTCATTTTTTGTCACAAAAATTCTTGATGTATCATTATTTCTCGCTCGCTCGTTGCTTAATGTTATCTTACTAATCTAATATTAAGTTAAGATATTTACTAACAAAATTGTATGATATAAATATATATGTTTGTCTTTAAGGTATTTATTATATGGGCCTGATATTGTAAAATATTCTTTGTAGCCTGAAATAAATGATTTATTATTTTATTATTATTATTCCCTTTATTACATTTTAAATACTTACAAAATTATATTTCTAAACATTAAATTTTTACAATGTAAAACAGAAAAAAATATAACATTTAAAAATACAAAAATGCAGTTCCCCAACGGCAGCAAGATCAGGGTCCCGGCTACCGATGGTTAAGGATCCAGAGACAGGAACCTTCTCACTATACGGGCCGTGTCCAGAAGTACTGCCTTCTGCATCTGACTCCCGATCCATCCACCTAACGCAAGCCTCTTAAGGTGTTTATCGAGGCTCTTGGCTATCAGCCCATGGGCAGATATTATTATTATGATTTTGTTGGATAAGTACCAGCCACCAGATAGTCTTATGAAATCAGTCCTTCCTGCGCAGACGTACCTAGTCACTTTTTAGGGTTCCGTAGCTGAATGGGAATAAACGGAAACCTTATAGATTCGTCATGTCTGTCTGTGTGTCCGCCCGTCCGTCGTCCGTCCGTATGTCACAGCCACTTTATTCCAAAACTATAAAAACTACACAGTTCAAACTTGGTAGGTAGATGTATTCTGTGAACCGCTTTAACACAAAAATATAAAAAAAAAATAAGGGGGGCCTCATACATGAAACTGAAAAATATTTTTTTAATCAAACATATTCGTGTGGGGTGTCTATAGATAGGTCTTTAGGATAGGTTTCTCAAACCATTTTTCTCAAAGTCAGTCTTTTGAAAGATTAAAGCCTTGCAAAGTGGTAAAATGCGGCCCCCCCTCTAGCTTTTGAAATAAAAAAGTAAAAACATCTAGAAAAAATTTATGCTGTCGATCTTAATAAAAATTTTTAATGAGATATAGTGGGTACGATACTCTTAATGGGCGATTTCCACTCGCACGTGGCCGATTTTGGTGTCCAGTTACTTCCACCGATTTCATACAAACGTAATGACCGTCATGCCACAATCATATTAAGAAAAAATATGCTTAAAATATTGGGTAGGTATTTAATATTATTAGGCTTACCGAGAATTTTACTTAACACCTCATTCTAATAAAAGCAAAGATTTTAGGGGACGATGGTGTTATTGTTGATCGTAGGGGACGATTAGTGTCCATCAATACGAAAAAACTTTAATATGGGGCCAACCACGAAATCGCGAAAAAAATAATCAGCTGTTCCATACATTTCAGTTGAGTCGATGATGTACTTTTGTATGGAAAAACTGTTTTTTTTTCGCGATTCCGTGGTTGGCTTCATAGTAAAAATTGGTCGTATTGATATAATCCCCTAAAATCTTAGTGCCTACTAATTAAAATTAAAAAATGAAATGAAATTATTTATTCACAGAAAACAGAGTAGATACCTATAAAGGGTTGATATAATAATAAAAGTGTTGTCCGTCTGTCTTGCTGACAGAAGCATGTGAGTGAATATAACATACCTATTATTATAAATAGGTTATGAAAACAAATTTAAGTCAATAAGAAGAAGTAAGAAGAAGTTAGAGGTGTATACATGAAGCTCGACTTAATACTGAGGTAACTCAGAGTATTAAGTCAAACTTCATGGGTGTATACATAATAAAGTTGTAGAAAGTTAGTGTCGCGGCGTCCAGCCTCCTTCAACTAATGACTGACAGACTGACAGACATAATTATATGGCAGATGATGACAGGGATGACAGACAGACAGATTACTATCGATCGACAAACGGAACGGACGGACCGAACTCTGAAGACGACCAGGGGGCCAAGTCTGCTAACGTTAAGTCACAATCGTGTCTCAATCGTGTTTCAATTGTAGTTCAGTTGTAGTGATCTTTAAAACACTAGTTACAAGAATTAAGACAGTATGATGTGATGTGAATGTAGTGTGTTGTGTGACCATCAGTAGTATTGTGAAAAAAGTACACATTTCTTGTATCTAGTGCGTAAAAAAGCACTACAACTAAACTACATTAATTGAAACACGTTTGAGACACGATTGTGACTTAACGTTAGCAGACTTGGCCCCCAGGGCTAACTCAAAGACATAGGTATAACTGACTCGTAGACCAGTTATTGAATGGGCGGCAGGATAATATTGACGATTCATAAGAACATATTTATTATGTCTAAGTGAATAAATAATTATTTCATTCATTTTTCACCGACAACTGCGATCGAATAGTTAGAAAGTTTTTTAGTAGCTAAGATATTATGAAATGCAGAGGAGATAGATATTGGTCTTTGAGAACAGACAAAATCTTCTCATAAGATAATTATTGTCTTTGTATTGAAAAGGGGGAATGAAGCATATTTAAAGAACCGAAAAAATCTACAAGGTCGATGTGGTGCGAAAAAGAAGTAGAAAATTAGCTTCATCTATGCCTATTTTAAAATCATCTTGTGCGTACATTTTACACTAAAACCAAACTGTTGTATAACCTTTCTTCTTCACACTTTCATCAGAATCAGTTTAAAATCTCTAATCGTTCCCGGCTTACGTCATCGCAGACATCCGATAAAATATGCAAATTGGACCTTAGCCCTGTGAAATTGCGTTAAGTTTCGCTTGACAGTTTGACCCTCGTCTTGACAGATCTGTGACAGTTCGGTATGCGAGGCAGATCGCAATTATCTTTGGTTCGTTGTGTTTGAGATTGATTCGCTCGAGATATAAAACATGAAAAATTATTTTAATACCTTTTACGCTATGCTTTCGTTTTTGTTTGCCAGAAAATTTTAAGGTGAGTAAAATAAAGAGGTTGTTTAATAAGTGTCAGATTTATTTTTAACAAAAAGAGAAATATGGAAACTATTGATCTTAAAGAGTTTCTTTTACACTTAAATTAAAGCTTTATTACTGCCTATAACTTAATATATAAAGTCTTTCCACGTAATATAAGTATTTTATTTTGACAGTAGTTTATTCGAAGTGTTAAGTTAAGTATATCTCAAGATCTGTTAAAAATTCAGGGCTGTCGTTGCACTTAAATTGTATTTTATTTTTATTTTTATTTTATTTATTAGAACACCAACATAATAAACATCAATAATTACACTAGGACTTATTCAATATACAAAATAATTAAATGTTATTACAATTATAGGTGAAGACTGCATGCAATTCTAACAAGTTCGATAAAAAAAAAAGAGTAATTGATTGTAATTGATGACTTTGCTGTAAAATGCATATTTTAGAAGTTGTAAGCCAAAAACTGAAAAAAGTACGAAAATTCCGAGGTTTTCCGAGCACCACGAAGATAGCACAGGTCTTTCGATGTTGCAAATTTGGTTTTACACTATTGGTATCTATTACTAACAACATCCCAAAAAATCAGGACCCTGCAATTATTTGCGACCTAGAATGTTTTAGATGACTGGGTTATAAGTAATTACTTATATCTTTTTGAGCCCGGTTTCGATATTTGACAAACGACCAAATAAAAAAACTAATTGTGACTGCAAAAGTAAAAATACCTAATTTGAATTAGCAATTAAGATTTCATCTTAATCGATCGTCAAATATCTGGAAAGATATTTCATTCGACGGTCGGGGGAAGTAACATTGATGAAATATACGCTGCCTGGCTCACAGCGTGTAAGGAGTATTAGAGAAATTTGATGCATAATGCATTGTGATTGCACAATATTTTTTTATTTTTTTAAATTTGATCGGATAACGTACACGAAGCCACGCGAACTAGTCAATATCTAATTGAGTTTATTACGAGCAGTTCCGTTAGATGAGAATAGCTTTCTTACTGAACAAGTGGTTCCGTATTAAATCGATTTGTTGCGACTTAGTACCTATCGATTGAAATCCGTGGCAGGTGGTTAGAAAACTAACCGCAGATAGCAATCTTTAGTTTATTGCACCAAAGTGCCATTCATAGTGATATTATAATAGTAACTCTGGTTGTGTTGTGTTCAATTTCAACAACAACCACTAAATTCTATATAAGTAGAATTAAAAAAATAAAGCAGTTAAATTTCTTCCGATTTCAAAGGATAAAGATACCTACCTACTTGAAGTGACCATGTTAAGTTTTCATTCGTTTGATGAGTATTAATGAAACTTTAATACTAAAAATTATAGTTTTAAACGCTTTCACGCCTAAACTACTTAACCGATTTTGATGAAATTTGGTTCAGAGATAAAGTTGACCATGGGAAAGGACATGGGCTAATTTTTATCCCAGAAAAGCATGTACTCTGTAGTCCACGCGGGCGAAGTGGAAGGCTAATAATCCAACTAATATTGTAAATGTGCAAGTTTAGATGTTTGTATGTTTGTTACTCAATCACGCCAAAACGGCTGAACGGATTTGGCTGAAATTTGGGACACAGATACTTTGTAGCCTGAGAGGAACATAGGCTACTTTTTATCCCGAAAAATGTCACATTCCCGCGGGATAACATCGTGAAGTCCACACGGGCGAAGCCGCGGGCGGAAAGCTAGTTTACTATATTTTCATTAACTGTAATTACGTACTTAAATAGCTACCAATAAAATAATTGTAACATTTAATATCAAGCACCCCACGCTTTTACATATACAGGGGATGATAGTGTTCATAAATACGAACATTTTTTACTATGGGGCTAACCACGGTATCGCAAAAAAAAAAATGCTGTTCCATACATATCAGTCGAGTCGATGTTGTAGGTAATTTTGTATGGAACAGCTGATTTGATGGACACTATCACTCCCTAAAATCTGTGTAAGTAGGTACTAATTAAAATTTAAAGGTGTAGGCATACAGGGTGCCTACCATCAACTTTTAGACAGCGATTCAAAAATAGCGCGATGCAGAATAGATTCCTAAAATGAATTGCTTTCTTTCGTACTATGACCTTCTAAAGACTGGATCGTAAATGAATTGCTAAATTTGAATGACCGAACGATTTGTGTCCTTATTTCTTCTACCCGTCTCTTTCACTCGATTCTGTCATGCCCGGAGAGTGAGAGGGACGGGTATAACCTGCAGGTGTCATGTTAGCTTGGCCGAGTTATAAGTCAAATAAGAGTTCGTGACAGCTTAGCGGCTGTGAAATGTCATTGAATGATGACTGAATCGCTATCATTGATATTAAGCTGTCGTGGTACGAATAAGCGTAGCAGATCAGTTTAGGTCCTAAACAAAACCGCAATCAGAGTTGATGGTAGGCACCCAGGTCAAGCTACTAAAAGCGTGTTAAAAATAAGTATTGATATGATACGCAAATTGGAAAAAAACATGTTAAAAGTTCGAGGAGAGTGTCTGTCAGGTTTTTAAATAATAAACCGACGCCAGAGAGTGAATAAAAAAAAGGTTTTTAAATAATGATTACTTCTACAATACCTCTTGCTTTTCGGACAGGAGGATGATAAGGGTAATATAATATTAGAGAATACTCGAAATTACTTGTTAAGCTTCCTTTCGAATTAGTACCTAAATACCAGATTTATATAACGATCAAAATTAACAACAATCATACAGAAACAACTAAACACAAAATAAACACACCGCTACGTTTTGTAACCCTTTTGGTTGGTGTTAGGACGTGTTCTTAGTCCGCCTGGCTAGCTACCACCATCCTATCAGTCTGACGAATGTGATAGAAAAAAATCACGAGCCCTATAAGTAGCTTTCAGGCGGGATTCCTGGGGGCTAAGGCTGCTAACGTTAAGTCACAATCGTGTATCAATCGTGTTTCAATTGTAGTGCTTTTTTACACACAGTTACAAGATATATGTACTTTTTTCACAATACTATTGATGGTCACACCACACACTACATTCGCATCACATCATACTGTCCTAATTCTTGTAACTAGTGTTTGAAAAAGCACTACCACTAAACTACAATTGAAACACGATTGAGACACGATTGTGACTTAACGTTAGCAGACTTGGCCCCGGTGCCTACCATCAACTTTAAAACAGCGATTCAAAAATAGCGCGATGCAGAATAGGTTCCTAAAATGAATTGCTTTCTTTCGTACTATGACCTTCTAAAAACTGGATCGCAAATGAATTGCTAAATGTGAATGACCGAACGATTTGTGTCCTTATTTCTTCTACCCGTCTCTTTCACTCGATTCTGTCATGCCCGGAGAGTGAGAGGGACGGGTATAACCTGCAGATGTCATGTTAGCTTGGCCGAGTTATAAGTCAAATAAGACTACATGACAGCAAAGCGGCTGTGAAATGTCATTGAATGATCACTGAATCGCTGTCATTGATATTAAGCTGTCGTGGTACGAATAAGCGAAGCAGATCAGTTTAGGTCCTAAACAAAACCGCAATAAGAGTTGATGGTAGGCACCCTGTATGTATTCCTATACTTACAGAATTGCATTGTGAATGCATAAACATAATTTAACCCGTTGTGGATAAAAAAATCCTTCATCGCCCCAGAAATGTGACACAATAGATTTTCCATTGTTCCCCGGCCCTATTCGGCTGCACTCAAAAAAATTCTATTCTACAATACTACCAGAACGTATAGTTGATTTTATTTTGTCTTCATTACAATATTTAAGTGACTGTAACAGTTTTTCCAGTAACGTATGTTCTAAAACTATTAGTAAATACAAGTCATATCGTAGTCTTTACGGCGCGATTATAGTAAATGTGATATTGTAACGGTAATAATAATTCATGTAGTGGGAACATACTGTTTTGTTTATACATTTTAAACTGAGCGATTTGTCACCATAACAAAGTGAAATATTGCATTAACAACTTTGCGGAGTAATAGATACCCATTGATTTAAATTTTACAATAAATTGAGTACCATAAACAAAATTATGTGTTCCGAGTACAAAGCCGGGGGTGGGGCGGAAATCGGCCATGTTTGTTTTTTTTCATTCGTGCGTTGGAGTCGATCGCGCAGCGTACAATTTAGGAAATCTTTAAAAAACTTGATTTATGCGCAATTTGTGGGTAAATAATAGTGATCTATTATTTAAAACTATCTGTCGACTGTTGTTGTGTTGTTAATTTGATCCAAATGAACGAAGACATCGCTAAAATCCTGACGGATTGGTCGCTGGCTGAATACATCGACGTATTCAAAAGTAAGTACTGGGTTATTCATAACTCTGTAGACAGTTGCGTATTTCTATATTATTCTTTCACGTGTAATTTAATTGATGATAAGCTGATGAATAAATAAATAATAAATAAGCAGTGGGTCGAGAAAGGCTGATAATGGTGATGACGATGATGAAGCTCATGAATTAAATTACATGTGAAATCACACCTAGGTACCCACTTAGTGCAAAAGTAAGTACCTACAATTGTTTCGAAGGTTTGCTGCTTAGCTAGGTACCTACTAGCGTTGAATATTGCGAAAGATATATTTTGTTTCTTTCGAAACATACAATCATACATGTATAATTTGTTTAATGCGGTGTATTTTTCATATTTAACAGTCAAAAAGAAACAACTACACTATATCTACAAATTTATATTAAATTTCAGTATATTATCTATTTAACATAAGTATCATTATAATTTACCATAACAGAAAATATTGTTACAAAGTTATCTATTGTGTTTACAGATGACGATGATTTACGGGGTACTGAACCAAAGTTGGGAAACCCACTAGCAAAAGGAAGGAAATCTAGCAGGCGACCATCAAAACAAGAAGCAAGTGAGGAATTTATTACTCACATCTGTACCCCAGCAGATCTACTACCACTACTACCATCGAAAGACTGAGAAATAAGTTCCAACAACATAATATTATTTGCATACTACTATGGAATTTTTGAGTATTTGGCCGCAAGAGTACTTGTAAATTCAAACGACTTTTAGTATAAAACCTTCTTTTCCGAAATCATTCAAAAATTCAGCTGATCCATACATTTAGTGTAAAAGTTTTTTCTAACGATTTGAAACTAACTTTCATACAAAAGTATTTTTTATTACTCCAGAAACTTCAGGAGGTGAAATACTGTTTTCAATACAAGCAACTTTACTACGCCAACAATGAAATCATGAAAATTTATCAGCTATTCCATCTATAGAAAAGTACAATACCTATTGAACCAAAGTGTATAGAACAGCTGATAATTTTAACGCGATTTTGTATTTGACTCCATAGGAAGTAGGTTCCACTGATTTGAACTCTCTTAAAACTTTGTGAACATTTTCATATTTTTTTTAATAAATAAGAAGATGATTGGTATAAAATAGTTCTTTTTATTCTCTTTGACATTGTTATCAGTATATACTGAACGTAACTAAATATGTGCTTATTTTATAAATCATTTATAAAAAATTGGGCACATATTTTTTACCTTCAGTATATACTGATAGCAATGGTATTAACCCCATCTGCCAACACTACCTATAGTAGGTGTAACATATTCTGAATAGTAAATGGTACATATATTTATAGTAGGTACAACATATATTTATAGTAGGTGCAACGTATTTTCATAGTAGTTGTAACTTTCCTGTAGTTAGCGCAACAAATCTCTATGGTAACAAGTACTAAAACCAATGGATATTTTACAAAATATTTTGTAATTGTTACAATAAGCTTAATAAATGCTACCATATAATCATGTTGAGCCTAATGGAGGTTCTGTAAATACAACGAAATTTTTTTGTTGCAGACAACATACATTAATTGTGTACTATACCATAATAAATTGTCAAATATACAATTTTTATCGTAACAAGAACAATAGCATTTAACGATAATTGTTGAGTAGACCATACAAACCGTCAGGGTTGTTACATATAGCACTATAAAAATAGTACAGTGAACGATAATTCTCGTTTGAGTAACCATATTTTTTTTCAGTGTGGTCAGGCGTCAACGGGTCAACGTCAATCTTAATTAATTAAAATATAATGAAGTTAAAACAAAACTGTATGGGCATATCAAAGGTCAACAAGTCCAAACTATTTATCACTTTTATCGAAGTTCTATTAATGGTATGATTTAAAAGTTTATTAAAATATGATAATAACTGTATAAAACTCTGCTTGTACAGTGCGACAACGTTTTCTGTTCCGGTGATAATATTTGGAACTAAAACAGTTTTCATACGACAGTCTATTTTGACAGCTAATTTCGTATTGCAAGTGGTTCCTCTGTCACGGATGTCACCGGAACAGACAGGATTGTGATACTATAGGTACCATTTCCCTTACCCAAACGTCGATCCGTCTCACACCCAACTTGTAAACATCCAAACATCTAAACTTTCACATTTACAATATTAGTAGGATTACTAGCCTTCCACTCGCGGCTTCGCCCGCGTAGAGTACCTACATGCTTTCTGGGATAAAAATTAGCCTATGTGCTTTCCCATGGTCAACTCTATACCTGTACCAAATTTCATCAAAATCGGTTAAGTAGTTTAGGCGTGAAAGCGTAGCAGACAGACAGACAGATAGAGTTACTTTCGCATTTATAATATTAGTAGGGACTTGTTTGTATATTAACTAAGGTACGAATACAACTACTTATTTCATTATTCGTATAATAGCTAGGCAAAAAATGTAACGACAAAAAAAACTGGATCAAGATAATTGATCTCTTTTTTTTGTAAATTTTCACTTTTTCTATGCATTTTTTGTTTAAAACGAATTGATTAACCCAATTAATTCCTATTGCAGTAGCATTAAGGTACAAAATAAAAAAGGACCGTTTCTTTAAACCTTCGTGATTATCAACGGAGGTTTTATGGTATAAACTCTTTGATTGGTTTAGAATAGGGTGTTAAATGGAAACGGTGTAAAATATAAAAAGTCTGTTTCTTGCCCTTGAAGTGATCTGCGCTTTATAAGTTTTTAATTTACTTACAAACTAGCGGACCCTCGCGGTTTTACCCACGTAGTAACCGTTCCCGTGGGAATATCGGGATAAAATATAGTCTATGTCACTCGGGAAGAATGTAGCTTTCTAATGGTGTAAGAATTTTTAAAATCGGTCCAGTAGTTTAGGAGCCTATTCGATGCAAACAAACAATCAAATCTTTCCTCTTTATAATATTAGTATAGATTGAAAAACGTTCAATGCATTTCTCCAATCACGTAAAATGTTATCATGTAGGTATAATTAGTTTTTGTAAAAAATTCGTTTTTATGACGAGTTTTTTTGTTGACTGTACTTTAATATTGTATTGTCATCCAAACCAAACCTGTATGCAAAGTTTCAGCTCAATCGGACACTGGGAATTGGGTCAAATTTAGCTTGCAAGATTTGACCCGAACGGACATACATAGGTACATACTACACTGCAAGTTAAATAAAAGCTTGAAAATATGTAGTTTAAAAAACTAATAAAACCCACTTTTATTAGTTTTTTAAACTACATATTTATTTTTTACTTTTTAGTTTTATAAATGGCAAGCCATGGATGGATGGTAATGGATTTTACAGTCCATTCATGTATCTGCCTACCCCTTAAACATTGAACGAAACAAATGAGCCCAAACTCGAAGGGTTTCTCAGTGGTCATTAAGGAGTGTTACTCACTTCCTCCCTGCTCCATCATCAGACTCTCAGCATCAAGTGTAGTGACTAGGTCTCATCAGAACGAAACAAATGAGCCCAAACTCGAGGGGTTTCCTAGTGGTCACTAAGGAGTGCCACTGACTTCCTCCCTGCTCCATCATCAGACTCTCAGCATCAAGTGTAGTGAATAGATCTCATCAGAACGAAACAAATGAGCCCAAACTCGAGGGGTTTCCTAGTGGTCATTAAGAAGTGCCACTGACTTCCTCCCTGCTCCATCATCAGACCCTCACCACCAAGTCTAGCGAATATGTGTCATCTGAACGAAACAATTAAGCCCCAAACTCAAAAGGTTTCCTAGTTGTCATTAAGGAGTGCTACTAGATTCCTCCCAGCTCCGTCATCAGACCCTCACCACCAAGTGTAACGAATAGGTCTCATCTGAATGAAACAAATGAGCCCAAACTCGAGGGGTTTCCTAGTGGTCATTAAGGAGCGTCACTGTCTTCCTCCCTGCTCCATCATCAGACCCTCACCACCAAGTGTAGCGAATGGGTCTCATCAGAACGAAACGAATGAGCCCAAACTCGAGGGTATTCCTAGTGGTCATTAAGAAGTGCCACTGGCTTCCTCCCTGCTCCATCATCAGACCCTCACCACCAAGTGTAGCAAATAGGTCTCATCAGAACGAAACAAATGAACCACAACTCGAGGGGTTTCCTAGTGGTCACTAAGGAAAGGAGTGCCACTGACTTCCTCCCTGCTCCATCATCAGACTCTCAGCATCAAGTGTAGTGAATAGGTCTCATCAGAACGAAACAAATGAGCCCAAACTCGAGGGGTTTCCTAGTGGTCACTAAGGAGTGCCACTGACTTCCTCCCTGCTCCATCATCAGACTCTCAGCATCAAGTGTAGTGAATAGATCTCATCAGAACGAAACAAATGAGCCCAAACTCGAGGGGTTTCCTAGTGGTCATTAAGAAGTGCCACTGACTTCCTCCCTGCTCCATCATCAGACCCTCACCACCAAGTCTAGCGAATATGTGTCATCTGAACGAAACAATTAAGCCCCAAACTCAAAAGGTTTCCTAGTTGTCATTAAGGAGTGCTACTAGCTGCCTCCCAGCTCCGTCATCAGACCCTCACCACCAAGTGTAACGAATAGGTCTTATCTGAATGAAACAAATGAGCCCAAACTCGAGGGGTTTCCTAGTGGTCATTAAGGAGCGTCACTGTCTTCCTCCCTGCTCCATCATCAGACCAAGTGTAGCGAATAAGTCTCATCAGAACGAAACGAATGAGCCCAAACTCGAGGGTATTCCTAGTGGTCATTAAGAAGTGCCACTGGCTTCCTCCCTGCTCCATCGTCAGACCCTCACCACCAAGTGTAGCAAATAGGTCTCATCCAGTGAATCTGAATGAAACAAATGAGCCCAAACTAGAGGGTTTTCCTAGTGGTCATTAAGAAGTGCCACTGGCTTCCTCCCTGCTCCATCTTCAGACCCTCACCACCAATTGTAGCGCATAGGTCTCATCAGAACGAAAGAAATGAACCAGAACTCGAGGTGTTTCCTATTGGTCATTAAGGAGTGCCACTGGCTTCCTCCCTGCTCCATCATCAGACCCTCACCATCAAGTGTAGTGAATAGGTCTTATCAGAACAAAACAAATGAGCCTAAGCTCGAGGGGTTTCCTAGCAGACATTAAAGAGTTCTATTGCCAACCTCTTGACTCCATCATCAGATCAGCTCGATGTTAGCAAATTATTGTATTGTCATCGGATTCATATAGACTTGCAAAGTTTCAAATCAATACGACAATTATTAGAAGTATGTTAAAATTGAATTCCAAGATTTTCTTACGTTGTGACTTAGTTACATGTGAAGCTAATAAAAGTGTGGTAAAAAGGAGGAGTGTATTTTGAACAGTAGGCAATTGATTAGGTTTAGCATTTGATCTCTTGTAATCGCTTCCTATCCAGTATGCTGCATACTGTATGCATAATTTCACATCTCGATTTAGTTTAGTTTGTTTTTGGTCTGTTGTCTCACTCTTTTAAATTGATTAGTTTTTTTAAAGTTTGCCTGTACAATCATTACATGCTGTTAAACTCATTATTGGCTAAGTGTAAATATAAGTTTGTTTTTATGCATGATTGTAGAAAAATGGCTGTTGAGTTTTCTAATAAAAAAAAAATAAAACCTAAGTATGAAAATTCTCCTTATCCATCCATAAGTAAGTTACCCACCAATCCGCAATGGGCCCGCCTGGTGGATCATGGTTGAATCTCATTAACCATCCATAAGAAAGGCCCATTAAATGGCTGATGATGATGATCCATAAGTACGGCCTGTACCCCAGCAGTGAGGACATTCAATGGCTGATGATCAGACATCGGAATAGGTAGAGTCTAGCTGTTTAGGTTCATTGACCGCAAACGTTGATGTTAATTATGTACATTCAACAAAATTCCGACATAAAGTCCGTTTTTTTTAATTAATAAACTTCAACTATTACCGTCGCCGAACACGAGTCCCATAATGCGACAGCCACAAACGCCGCCACTTGAAGCCAGAAAAATAAACAAGTGACGACTAGCGGCGGCGCCCCGGCGGCGGCGGGTGTCAACCGTGTCTTAAGGGCACGTACTTCCAAATTATCCAGAAACACGATATTCGTATCGTAATTCGACAATAAAAAAATTCAAAAACAAAGAAAATTTTCATTATTTTCATATTTTTTTTGGTTTTATACTTAGATTATTAATCTCTAATTCACGAATAATATATAGAAAAACTAGCGGCCGCCCGCGGTTTCACCCGCGTGGCTCCCGTTCCCGTGGGAATATCGGGATAAAAATACATATAAACCTTCCTCTTGAATCACTCTATCTATTAAAAAAAAACGCATCAAAATCCGTTGCGTAGTTTCAAAGATTTAAGCATACAAAGGGACATAGGGACAGAGAAAGCGACTTTGTTTTATACTATGTAGTGATAGGTAATGACATATTGTAGACTATTTCTCAGGCTACTTTTTCAAAAAGTGAATTTATGCTCAAAATAACAACAAAAACATTGAAAAAATGAAAAAGTGAGGTTATTTTCACTACTCTTCACAAGTAAGAAAAAAAATATCAAAAACAGAGTTTTTGGAAGATCCTGCTCTTAAATACCGTGTGCAGCGTCCATATCCATAACAGTCCATATAAAATGTATGAAAACTACTGGAAATAGGTCGGTGTCCCGTGTGTGGAGAGGTTAATACAACGCGTTAATACAATAACCGAAAAGCCAATAGACCCCAACTAATTTGTTTTATATTTAAATTGAATTCCGTTGAAAAAAAAATTTAAACAAACTTTTTTTTTTTTAATCCACAACGGGGTAGCACTTAGCCTTTATCACACCTGATGTTAAGTGGTGATAAGGCTGAAGATGGAAGCGCACTACTCCCGGAATCCTCAATCACTGAGGAACTGGCTATCTTATCTCTAACTGCCGGAACACAATAATGCTGAAAACATCATTGTTATGGCGTCAGACTTAGATAAGATGGTGGTAGCTAGCCAAGCGGACTAAGAACAAGTCCTACCACCAACCAAACCGAATACAATATGTACCCCCACTGGGAATCGAACCCGGGACCTCTTGGTCTGAAATCGGTGGTGTGAACCACTAGACCACAGAGGCGGTTAATAAATAAGAACTTCCAAGATATTCGTGCTCATAGGTCTCCGTGACTTTCTGACAGATTTTTAGCTCTACTATGACATAAAAGAACACATGACGATTCGCGCGCGTATTGAATGAAGAAGCAGTACACACAAATATTTTTAGATGCGGCAAAAAATGGAAAAAAAATTCTTTGAAAAATTTCACCCCTATCAAAAATGTGTGGAATCTATTCTACTCTCGATTCTGAACAAACTATTTTCTCAGTTTCGCTAAAAGTGTTAACACATACTTAAGTACTTATTGGGCTTAACCCCCCATAGTTTTTATTTCATGCAAAGTTGCTCACTTTAGTGTGTCATCCTCGATGATTTTTAGGTCAATGGAGCGGCTTAATTCATAGCTTAGATACATAACATGTGTCGTATTCCCATCAGCTTTTTTGTAATATAAGTATGTAGGTACTTACTTCATTTTCAATATTTTCAATTATATAACAAATCTCAGAGCACCTGTTTTTGTTCCAATTAAATCACATCACACACACTTTTGTAACTTTTGTCTAAAATAACCCAAAACTGAGTCTTGTTAGAGTCCTATGAATTAGTTAAAGCAAATTTTTGAATGGTGTACCTATATAAGGGAAGCCTCTGACTCCTATTTCAGAAGTAAACCTTTTAAGGGAGCAGACAATACCAACTACTATTTACTACTACTACTAATTTTGACTTACTAGTAACTTTTTGATGGTTAATATTTTGAAAAATTTAAAATGAAATACTTATTTTAAAAAAATCTGTTCGTCTCAATACACAACCAGCTCCGATGAGACTTTTCTAAATACTTAGGTACTTCATTTTCAATTTTTCAATAATAATAATTGCACTGTGAATGCAGAAAAGTAAAAATTTAAATAACTTGGTTAATATTTTATTAACAAAAAACGTTTTCTTTTCCTTTTCCACGCACGAATATTTCACGGCTTGTAATACAACTTCGCTTCGTGTAATTTCTCGATCAAACAGATATTCGTCACACTATCCGATGGTACTTAAGTTCTTGTTTTTTTAATTATTCTGAAACACGAACATTCAGAAACAGGAGAATCAAATAAAAATCACAGAGTTATTTATACAACGTGTTAATGAATATAAGCGCAAACCTCTTAGGTGGTGATTGTACTCATGAATAAGAACAACTTTTACTTATACAACTCTGCAACTCAACAAAAAACCGGTCAAGAGCGAGTCGGACTCGCGCACCGAGGGTTCCATACAATCATAAATATAAATAATAATAATAATAATGGTCTGATAGCCAAGAGCCTCGATAAATACCTTAAGAGGCTTGCGTTAGGTGGATGGATCGGGAGTCAGATGCAGAAGGCAGTACTTCTGAACACGGCCCGTATAGTGAGAAGGTTCCCGTCTCTGGATCCTTAACCATCGGTAGCCGGGACCCTGATCTTGCTATCGTTGGGGAACTGCATTTTTGTATTTTTAAATGTTATATTTTACATTGTAAAAATTTAATTAGTTAGTATTTTAAATGTAATCATAA
Source organism: Crambus lathoniellus (assembly GCA_949710035.1). NCBI lineage: Eukaryota > Metazoa > Arthropoda > Insecta > Lepidoptera > Crambidae > Crambus > Crambus lathoniellus. The sequence goes on from OX453312.1 coordinate 5,405,730, forward strand.
TTTTTTGTTGACGATTTCTAAAAAAGTTGACTATTTAGAGACATTGTTTTATTTTTCCTGTTTATCCTCACATAAACTTCTATTACATAAAATAATTTCAGCATTTTCTCTATGCAAACTTCGTTGATAACTTCGTCGTCATTGTCATCGTTCAAGTTGTAGTTCTCGAGATATTCAACTGTGACAGACAGACAGACTGAGTCGCACCATAAGGGTTCCTTTTTACCATTTTGGTTCGGAACCCCAAAAAACAACTGTTCCATATATTCTGGTCTAGTAAGTATTGACAATTTGTATGAAACAGCAGCTTTTTTTGTTAAGTTGCCGAGTTGGCCCCATAGTAAAAGTTGTTCATATTTATGAACACACATCACCTAAGAGGTTTATCGCTTATTTAATAACACGTCGTATGTTTATGCTTCCATAGGTAACAGTACAGTTGAAACATGAAGGTACTTAATTCTATTTGACATAATTAGAGTAGACCTTGAAAGAGGTCAGAGGTTACATTTTGTCTTTCGCGACAAAATGATATCTGACTATTATGAATGACGACTAATGAATAAAATAACAAAATACTAATAAAACACATAAACATAATAAACTTTTAGAGTCGCTTGTATACCTCTTGTTACATACCTGAATACATACAAATCTTTCCTATTTATAATATTAGTGATAATTATGATCTTTAAAGATAAAATAAATAAAAAAATCGTCATGCCTATAAATGCGATAGTAACTCTGTCAGTCTGTTTGCCTCTATGTCTATCTGCTACGCTTTCATGCCTAAACTACTAAACCGATTTTGATGAAATTTGGTACGGAGATAGAGTTGACCTTGGGAAAGAACATAGGCTAATTTTTATCTCGGGAAAGTGTACTGTGTTTTCATGCGGGCGGAAGGCTAATAATAAATAAATAAGTAAAAATGTTGGACACCACCACATACCTATATATTATTACAATATCAAATTATAGTAGCTAGAGCACTTGTAATAATGAATAAGAAATTGGAAACAACGACGGGTATTACCACGTAAGTATCTACACCCAGAACCGAGGAAAATATTGAAAAGTTAGTTTTCCATATTTACCCGACCGGGAATCGAACCCGTTACATCTAGAAATAGCGGCAACTAACAGGTGCGTTTACCACTCGTCCAGATTGTCAAAATTTTGGGTGTCATATTCGCCAATATGAATCGAATCACATGGGGACTTATATAAGTATTGATTTCGTAAATAACTAAATTCATATTTCGATTTAGTGCGAGATACGAATAACTCCATTATGACAAAGTCTCATGCTCTTTTAGCGGAATTTATTCGTTCATTCCAAATAGAAGCACCAATAAACAGAACACAATCGCGTTACTATTCACTCAACTCATTCACTCAAGTACCGACCGGTCCAAAAAATTGCTCACTCACTTGAGTGACATCGCACTCAACCCTTCGCTGCCCACGTCGGAAATTTGTTCTTTCGTAAAGATATCATCTTAAAGTTATGAAACGAAAATATGGAAATGCGTGAGGTAGGGAGAGTGCAAATCTGAAGATATTGGACATTTAATAATGGTAAGGAGAAACTCTGTGGCGTGGTCAGCGATTGTGCTTGATAAGCTACCTACTTTTGGGACGGTCGGTTACGGGATAGATCACCAAAACTTTTTATCTCAAGTCTCCGTACTCTGAACTCCCTATACTCCACTTTAATTTATTTCTTTCCACCTAAGGTTGTCTGGAAGAGATTGCTGTTAAGCAATAATGGCGCCTGTTGTATACTTTTCTTTGTTGTGATTGCTTTTCTATAAGTATGTATTTCTTTTTGTGTGCCATAAAGCGTATTTTATTATTCGCAATGCAGGTACCGGCTAAAACACACACGTAGGTACCCCCCACGTTTGGGCCGTGTTGGTGCAGCAGCTTTATTTTTGATGTCCTCGTTTGACACCGAGTTGCCGCATGCGACGTAAGTCGCATTCGTCTTCCAAGTCGCATCACGTAAATTTTCCATATTTTTTAATAATTCGGATACAGTTCTACCAACTTATTACGAAATGTTGAATTTTACAAACATATCTTACCCGGTGATATTTTTGGAACTAAAGAATTTTTCGTACCTACATAGACCATTTTGACAGCTATTTTGTTTTGCAAGTGGCTGCTCCGTCACGACCGTCACCAGAAAAGACATTTTTGTGGCACTATATTATAATTATGTTGACAACTGACACGTCACAACATTTTTGACGTCTTTTCTATCGCTCGCCCGAGACGCAACGAGTGGCTGTTCGTTGCGATCGAGCAATTAAAATATACGGATTTTAAGATGTCGAACGAAAACAGTAGAAATCGAGCGCTCTGCTCCGAACCGAGTGAATCAAAAATAGAGTTGCTCTTATATTCTATTTTTTATTATTCTATTGCTGCAAATCAATAGAATCACTATTGATTTGCTCATATTATGACATTGTGTTGCCGCATGCGACTTTTTAAGTCACACTAGTCTTCTAACGGCCAGAATTAATAACCTATCTACAGATAGGGATAGGTGCAATCCAGATTAGTTGCTATGCAACGCTTGATATTAACATAGAATTAACGACAGTTGCCAAGGTGTTGCTAGGTGTTGTCTAGCAACTAATCTGGATCGCAACTATCCCTATCTGTAGATAGGTTATTAATTTTGGCCGTAAGTCGCATCACGTCAATTTTCGATATTTTTAACTCATACGTCTACAGTCCTGCCAACTTAATACGAAATGTCGAATTTTACAAACATATCTTACACGGTGATATTTTTTTGGAATTATAGAGCTTTTCGTACTATTGACTATTTTGACAGCTAATTTTGTATCGCAAGTGGCTCCTCTGTCACCGGAACAGAGATTTTTGAGGCACATCATGTTTACATAACAACATGTTACAAGATTTTTGGCGGTCACTCTATCAATCGCTCGATGCAATGTCGAGCGTTTAAAAAAATACGGAATTTCAGATAACGAAAGAAAATCAGTAGGAATCGAGCGCTCGGCTCAACCCGAGTGATTCAAAAATAGAAGCTCCATACTATGGAGCTTCTATGACAACTCCAGGTGCCATATATTTCTATAAACCGTATACACACTTAACGACACCGCAAAGCACGACATACGTTTTTCAAGCGATTATTCGCTATGTCGTTCTATGCTGCTATATTGTTCCGTTTTTTTTGGCGTTTTTGATATAGTTAGCCAGAATGTAGCACATGTATGAACTTGTCAAGGCGCAACGGACCGCACGACACGATAGTTTAGTTATTTGTTGCCTGTGATTTAATTCTCTATGGTTGTTTTTTGACAGTTAAGCAGCGCCATGTTTTCGTGTTTTGCTAACACGAAACATGGTATTATAACCAAATGGGGCGTGGCCAGTTGTTTGGTTGATTGTTTTGTTGACTGAATTTTTTAAATTTTGCGGTTTCAATTCAACAACGACGGAAAAATTTAATTATGATATTTTACGATAATAGTGCAAAATAAACCCTGTTTATGGGAAAAGAGCATTGAACAATACAAAGATAAAGTTTTAAGAAAGCGGGACACCATGTCGGAGTGCGTGCGTATGTGATGAACTACTGCGCGAATGCTATCAATGTTGCTACTGAAATCGTCGCTCGTGGGAAAACATCCAAACGACAGATCGTATGTCGTGCGATGCGACATGTGGTTCTTAAATCGTGTCGTATCGTGGCTCGTGAGAAAACGCCCTTACCATCGATACATCGTAGACCTGTCCGTACTAAGCGCTTTGCTAGTTCATTTTTAATGCAGGCGGCTAAAGATTGGAATGCGCTGCCTGCGAATGTGTTCGCCGATCGTTATAACCTTAAGGGCGTTTGTGCACTACCACTGAATTTTACCGATCCGGAAAAAAACGGATGCTTGTATTTAATTAATTACTAATATAAATGATTAATTATTAAAATACAAGCATCCGTTTTTTTCCGGATCGGTAAAATTCAGTGGTAGTGCACAAACGGCCTAACCTTTTCCTGTCTGCTATCCTGGATGGTGGTCAAATGCATACCTATTACATATAAAAAAGAGCTTTTCATGCCAAGTGCAGTCACATGCAAAAAAATTTTGTTATTAAAGTGCAACAAACGATTTCATATTTTCACATCAAAGGTCGGATTTTTTAAAATATTATAAGCGGCCACCCGCGGTTTTACCCGCAGTTTCACCCGCGTGGTTCCTTTCCGTGGGAATATCGGGATAAAAGTATCCTATGTTTTAATCCAGGCTATTTACTATCTGTGTGCCACATTTGATGACACGTCTATGACCGCATTAAACATTTCTTTAGAAAAAAGGGCACGTTGATGAATATGGGTTCGTCTACCCTGCGCTCTAGACATTTTAATAATATACTAGTTGGTCCTAATTCTAGTTTGATCATCGGCTTAACTTTTCTCCTGTGCTCCTTTTTGAAACGTCAACCATACTAGAACCAGAATAATATATAGGGTAAAAACTCGTTTGTCTATCTGATCTGTATAACGCTTCCACAAGTAAAATTTATATTGATAATATTATAAATATATTGTCAATCGCGATATTGTAAACTTTAAAGCGAAATTTACTGTAATAAAAGATAAACTTTCTTATAAATTTTCGAGATATTTTTCAGATAACAATAATTTGTTTAATGGCTCTTTGACCTGTCATAGCTTCAAATACGTTTGCTTACAAGAATCTGGGTTCTAGGCGAGTTAATTTCAAACGTTAAAACAAAATGTTGTTATATCTTATTATTTTATTTTATTATTGATATTTTTTATGGTAATTCATTTTTTCCTTTTTCATAAATGCATCATCTGCATTATAAAGCGATGTGATGGAGTAATACCCCACCTACTACGTCAAAATAGAATTGGTAAATTATAGGGAAACCTAAGTAAGGGAATGTTATGGTGCAGAAATATTTTTCAGCACGTGTCAGACCCATCTATTACTTTCTATATGAATTTCATTTTGTAATCAAAAACTTTCGCAAGCAAATATGTGCATAAACATGTATAAAATTGTTACTCGCTTTCTTGAACTGCCACAGCTATTTTAAATACGTTGATGATGATATTTTTTTAATTTATGATGTATTTTGATTTTTTTATAGTATTGTTCATAATTAAATTAAATGTGTTAATATTTTCATATCTCTTCTAAGAAATGTATAGATTTTGAAATATTTGCACTTTAGTGATTTCATACGAAACAAAAAAGTGCCAATATTTTCAAAACTGCAATGAGTATTAAAAAAAACAAAACGTACCGCCCAAGTTCTTATGCATTTAAACAACATACCAAAGATTCATTGCAGTATTTTGAGGGTGGAAAACGTTATCGCCGTTTGTATGAAGACCGCTTGGTACACAGTCCTCTTAGGTAGGTTTATATTATAATTTAGCGGCCGCTTGCGGTTTCACCCGCGTGCTACCCGTTCCCGTGGGAATATCGGGATAAAATATAGCCTATGTCACTCGGGAAGACTGTAGCTTTCTAACGGTGAAAGAATTTTCTAAATCGGTCCAGTACTTTTTGAGTTTATTCGTTACATACAAAAATACAAATCTTTCCTCTTTATAATATTAGTATAGATTTATTTCTGTTCATGCATATCGATCATGCAATGTGGAAATGAATGAATTTAATTTAATTTATAGACAATGTTTAACTTTAGAACTTTCACCTAAAACTAGGATGGTGAACGGGTTGAGAACCCTTAGTAAAAACTCTCAGCATAATAATATGATTTCGACAAAGATGTTGCAACATTACGCGCATTCCGAGAAAAATACTCCTTTGTATAGCGTTCAAAGAATAAATACAATAACATCCCTTGTAACGAAAACATAATTAAACGCTTTATGAAAACAAAACTGAAATATGAAAAAGTAATTCGATAGGAGGTTGTGATGTAAATTCAATTAACTGTTTGATCCTCATTGAACCAAAAAATGTACTAATCAGGAACTATCTACTAAAAATACTGAAATTATGTTTTGTGATGTTCTTCGTAATATCAGTTTTTAAGATCGGTGTGAAAAACTGAAAGTAGGTAGATACTCGTTCTTCCACGTAGTGAAATTCGTTTTTTTAATACAGTAAATAATACATAAATATTGCATTGGTTTTTAGACGGCCGGCGCGGCGGCAGGGCAGTTACATATAGTAGTAAACCGTTTAAACTTAAAAAAAAAGCACTTACCTTTCTCATAATTCGAATCCTTATTCTCGTGCTTCTTATGGTCACTGGAAGCTGGCAATGCATCGGTCACAGCAGCACCAGCCGACGGTGCAGACTCCAGAGCAGTCGTGTCAGATCCAGCCACGGAAGCTTCAAGGCCCAAAGCAGATGCCCCAGCAGTTGATCCAGTTCCTGTCCTAGAAACACCACTGGATCCAGTTGTACCAGAACTCGTTACCCCTATACCCGTCCCCGTTATATCAGGGCTAGTTCCAGTAAACTCTGGAGCGGTCGTCAAACCGTTAGCAGTTGCTTTCTTCGTCTCAGCTACATAAGAATCAGGTTCAGCCGACGTTTTCTTGTTTTTGCGCTTGCGTTTGTTTTTGCGAGTTTTGGGGAAGAACAGACGTGGTTCTCCTTCTTTCACTTGGTCGCCGTGAGGCACTAATGATATGCGAACGCTCTCTTCCGCCTCAGGACCCACAGTAGAAGTGGTATAGCGAGATGAGAATCTAGTGTGTTTGGTGGAACCAGTAGTAGTTGTAGACGTTGGCCTTTTTGAAGTCCTTTCAGTGCTTGTTTCTTCACTGATGTCATCATCGTAGACCATGTACAACTGCGGATTTTTAAATACAGACAATTTGCCGACCTCTTCTTTCTTATTATTGATTTTAGGTTTCCTTGTCTTTCTTGGTCGACGAGTGGTTGTTATAGGTTCTTTGAAGGGATTCATTTTGTATTTTTCATGAATAGACACTTCACCATCCTCGTATTCTTCGTAGTCTGAGGCTTTTTTGTATTTACTACGAGGTTCGTATTTACCTGCTGCTGGATTATGTCCTAAGTTATTCCTTTCTTGTTCTTCTTTATACAATTCCTCCTCTTTCACTTTTTCATTTATTGCTCGTTGTTCTTCAGCGTGTCTTTCCTTAAGTTCATCAACAGCATCAAGAATACGAGCTTTCTTGGCATCACTTTCACTTTGTTCTTCTTCAGTCACTTCTGGTTTTCGTTTATCTACATCGGACTCCTCATAATCAGCTTCTTCTTCATATTTCTTTGCAGACTGCTTTTCAGCAGATTTTTCTTCACTGGAATCCTTACTACTGTCTTTAGAAGACGTTTTTTCATTTTTTTCTTCCTTGACTTCCTCTTTAGATGTTTCCTTCGACTCATTTTGTTTAGTAATATTCTTAGTATGTGGTATCTGTATTTCGCTTACATCAATATTTGGTTTTGTAGTAATAATACCCAATACTCCATCGATGTCAGATATATCTGTGTGATTTAGCACTGGAGGTATTTTCTCGTTCTCAACCGGTCGGTTTAAGTCAGACCACTCTTTCTTTTCATAATAATCATCACTATCACTTTCTCCTTGGCCCTTATCATAGTAATCATCACCTTCAGGTTCAGCAACAGCTCTGAGGATGAAATTCACAGGTGGGGCCAGTCGCTTTTTAAGTTTTGTCTTAGGTACACTGACAAATTCTCCTAATTCCTCTCCGTGTTTGTTTTTGAATGGTACCCAATCGGGAAAAAATTCGGCTTGACGTTTTGTCACATTATTTTTTTCACTCACTTTTTCAATACTAAGCGCGTTTGCTGTAACGAGGCACAGAAAAATGACGAAATATGCGAGGCAAGTCATGGTTGCATTACTTTTTTTTGCGGGAGGTTTAGCGTGTGCGCCGGCGCAAGACAGACTGATCGCGCTCGTACAACCACTATTATTTATATTGTTTGGAAAATGATTCTATGCACTGCGGCCGGGCGTCGCGGTGAAAGAATTGAATGGACATGCTTCGTCTCAATCGCGTCTAGTTGTAAGTTTTTATAGCCTTCTAGTTAAACGATTTATCTAACAGAGTGAACTGGATAAGAACATCTTCACTGTTGGGTTCAAGTGGATATGATAGCTTGGAAAGTTTGATAGAAGCTTCTTGACGGAAAATAGTCAAGAATGTGTTTTTTTTAGAAATAGATATTTTCGGTTGTGATGATGATAAAGTGTATTCCATCGAGTAGAGCCCTACTGTGGTTGGCAGAAGAAATGAGAGGCGTAGATGCAACATGCATGCATGCATGAGGGTTCATGCGAGTTCCAATTACAAACTTATCACATACTTGCAACCGAGGACAGACCGAGGGGACTCTGAAAGAGCTATCCCAGTAAAAAAGAGTCATCATAAATAAAATAATAAGTTCAGTAAGTACTTTTTTAAGTTTAAAATGTATACCTACTAATACAATATTAAAGATGTCCTGGTATATTTTTTTTGTAAATTATTTTGTTTTTTTTCTTACATTGTAAAAAATTACATTCAGACAAAAAAAAATGGTATTTTAAACGTTTTATTAAATAATATAATACTTTTGTTTTTAAATAGTTTAACATATTTCTGCTACAAATATTTTAACCTTTTATAAAACAATATTTAACGATACTTTTGAAACATGTTAAGATTGCATTAATCGATATTGATCATAAAATTATGAAATCACCTATTATTAAATACCTACTTACCCTATATTTGTTACAAAAAAATTGACACATCCATACAAATCATACACAAAGCCGCAGCGAGGAGACAGTCGCGTGAAATCTTTATTTTCAGCGCAAGAGGCCCTGTAAACGGGCGGGTTTAACGCGGCGTTCACGATTATCAACGACAGATAAACAAAACATATTTTTATTGTTTTCGTCAGTTGTCCAAAAGTACAAACGCAGGACATCCAACTTAACACGGTATCATTATCAGCATCATCATCATATCAGCTGTACGAGGTCCACTGCTGGGCATAGGCCTTCCCCAGTTATCTCCACAGCTATCGGTCCTGCACCCGCTGTATGTTACCGCGATAAAAATGTATGTCGCGCGTTTTATCTCGTCTACTAAGATAAAATGTCACGACGCGCACGCCACAGTTATATTTTTTCTCTACTTATATCTGAGAGAAATGTCAATTATAGATAATTTATAAATTAATCGCCTAACGCGTACATGGCCACAAAATGGCTGCCATCTACGACTGTTCTTTGACAGTTCGAGTAAATTAAATTCGGTCAGTTTTATCGACTACACCAAGGTAGTATACACATTTTTTATCCACTGTAGATATCTACATGTCGCGCTGAAAAATACTGAATAATTTACAAAAGGCGATGAGAGGGCTCTTTTTAAATGTGGCCAAAGGTTGGAAATAAGTTCTACGATGACCTCATTACGTACAACCTGATATTTATGTTGCATGATTGTTTGTTTAATATCTATTCTGCAGTATTTTTCATAGTTCTTTTTATAAATATCACACTGCCTTCCGAATTATTCTGACGAAGCAAAGTTACAGTGACCTTTTCGTGAAATATTTGCTCAAGAGTAAGGGCCCATCCTACTTCCTACTATATAAAATTATAAATGTGAAGTTTAGATGTTTGAATGTTTGTTACTCAATCGCGCCAAAACGGCTGAACGGATTTGGCTGAAATTTGGGAAACAGATAGGTACTTTGTAGCCTGGAGAGGAACATAGGCAAATTTTTATCATGGAAAAATATAACATTCCCGGGGGAAAACGTTGTTTAGTCCACGCGGGCGAAGCCGCGGACGGAAAGCTAGTATTAACTTATAATTATAGTTACTTACTAACTTTTCAGAATAATTTTCTCTTTGCACATGGCATTTACTAATAATAAATAATATTATACTTAACTATTAATTCACTTATAATTTTATTATTAGTAAATACCATGAGTAAAGAGATAATTATTATTTATCCTTTCTCTCTGTGCAGATGTTTTCAAGACCAAGCGTTTAAACGCCGCGTTCCACCCGCATCACTGCACCTCAAGGCCGTTTGTCGAAACTCGCGCGTCTTCCGATGAGGGCAAGAGTTGCGCTCGATTGCAAAAACGATCGAGAAAAACCAGAGGCAATGACCTTTCTGTTGTCTTTGATGAGCGTGACGGTCCACTGGTTTAATAATGCTAGGTTCAGAGTTCCCAATGCTTGGCTAGTTACCGTTTTTAGTTGGAAATTATAGATTTGTAGTTCCGAAATTTTAGAAGGTTCAGTTTTATTTTAAAAATACCGACCTAGTGTTCGTAAGGGTGCAATGTAGGATGTATTAGATATACAATATACATAGCTATGTACTTTTTTTTTTTTTCATAAATCATAAATCATAAATCATTTATTCCGCAAGTAACGTGGTAAGTATACAAAAAGATCTTAAATAAAAACAATATTTTCTACACGTTACACCAAACATTTGGCAAGCAGAAATTTTAAGTAGGTAAGTAATAGAAATTTCAATTCTACAAAACTAACAATAATGAATAATTTGAATAATAATAAATTTGAATGTCAATAATCTATTCTATAAAATTATCAATAAAATCGAATGTAAATGTCTACTATATATCTACCTAATTATTATTTGTAATGTCAAAATAGAATATTAGTTATGTCTTAAATTCAAAATAATCTTTAACAGAGTAAAAACATTTATCAATCAACCACTTTTTTAATTGCTTCGCAAACAATAATGTTGGTAACTCTCTAATGTTCATTGGTATGTGGTTGTAAATTAAAGAGGACATAACGTTACAATTCTTTCTACTCAGCATGCTTTTACAATTAGGGACTAAAATCTTTGTTGGATCTCAGCGCGAGAAAGTACTGAATTGCGAAGATTGTGCAAACAAATAAGGGTGTTTTTTTACAAAACAGCCCACTTCCAAAATATACAAGCAAGTTAGCGTCAGTAATTTGTGTCCTGTAAAGAGTGGTCTACAGCTATCAAAGGGTTTCGCACCATACACGCTTCTGACGCATTTCTTCTGTGCTATAAAAGCCTTATCAAATAGGCAAGAACTTCCCCACAAAAGTAGGCCATACCTAAGAATGGAAACCACATAGCCGTGATATGCCAACAGGGCAGCGTCTTCCCCTGCAGTACTCCTAATTCGTTTCAAAGCGTATACAAATCTATTAATTTTTTTGCATAAGTTTTCTATGTAACTCTTCCAGTTGCAGTTTGTATCCAAAGTTAACCCTAGGAAAATAGTTTCTGAAGACTCTTTAATTATTTCACCTCGGAAAGACACATTCAGATCTGATAACCTCGCGTTATAGTTTGCAAACTGAACAAGTTTCGTTTTTGAAAGATTTGCGCGAAGCTCATTTAAATCTAGCCATTGCATTACGTCATTTACACATAAATTTAAAGTGTCATTGTAAGGAATGTCGCTATTTTTATCCTCTGGTATAACAACACAGATATCGTCGGCAAATAAAATAAATTGATGTTCATTAATGTCAGACAAGTCATTAATAAAAACTAAGAAGAGAAGGGGGCCTAATACAGAACCCTGTGGAACGCCAAGCTGATTTGGTTTGTACTGAGATCTATATGGCACAGATGTCTGATTATCATCAATATGATGAATCTCAGTGCATTGCGTGCGGCCGCAGAGGTAATATTGGATCCATAGTAAAACTGAACCTCTTATGCCATAGCGTTCACATTTATTTAATAATTTGTCATGTTTAACTAAATCAAAGGCGCTGGACATATCAAAGAAGATGGCAGATACTTTCTTTTTACAGTCGACGCTCTGTGTTATAGTTTTACTTAAGGAGAATCCGGCAACTGTGGTGGATTTATTTTTTTGGAACCCATTTTGGTCCTGTTTAATTATGTTATGTTTTGATAAAAATGTCTCTAGTCTCATATGCATCAGCTTTTCGAAAAAATTTGAAAATATGGATAACAATGCTATAGGCCTATAATTATTGATATCCAATTTACTACCTTTTTTATGAAGTGGGATAACTATTGCCTTTTTTAGCCGCTCAGGGAATCGACCTTGTGTAAACGAGAAATTAATTAAATGACATATAATAGGTGCTATAAGCTCAGCACATTGCTTCAGAACATGAGTAGATACGCCGTCAAAACCTACGGATTTGGTATTTTTTAAACTTCTTATGGTTTTTATTACTTCTGACTCTGAGCAGGGTGTCAAAAATACAGATGAAGTGTTTCTATCTATATTTTTTGAATTATTGTTCTGACTACACTGTCCCAAGCACCGCTTAATGAAGTTGTCGTTGAAAGTATTTGCAATCTCGTGTGGATTTTTAATAAATCTGTTTTCAAAGTTTATTTTATCTATACTACGATAAACCATATGCTTGTCAACTTTATCGTTTACAATTTCCCAACTAGCTTTACATTTATTCTGCGATTTTTGTAAGTGTATTTTATTGATGTTGAGCCTAGAAAGAGAAATGCATTTACGTAACAGTTTGCTATAATTATTATAAGCCGTTTTATTCGTGTCATTTTTGTTTTTATAGTAACGAAACCGTAGTTTTCTTTTAACACTAAATCCCTTTTAATACCCTGAGTAATCCATCTTGGTGATTTATTTTTTGAGTTTATTCTAACCTTGTAGTATGGAAAACAAAGGTCATAAAAAAGACAAAATAAATCATGAAATTCATTGAACGCTGAGTCAAAATCATCAGAATTTAGAGCATCTGTCCAACGTAGGTTAGCTATGCAGTCACAAAATTTTATTATGTTATCACGGCAGTAGTCGCGTTTCATAACAAACCACTGTTTCACTTTTTTTACAGTTTTTTTTACAGTAAATGTCAATGTTTGCCCTGTGTTGTGGTCAGATAAATATAGCTCGTGAACGTGACCTACTGCATCATTCATATTGCTTATTATATGATCAATGCAAGATGCCTGTCTTGTAGGTTCATCTATGTGAAGTGTCGTTTTATAGTTCAGTAATAAATCTTTAAATTTTGACGAATCATTATAAATTTTAAGTGTATTTATGTTAGTATCTCCTGCAATAATGATTTTTTTATTATTATATTTTATTTTCTTAGATTGGTTACTTGCACATTTTGGCCACCGAAACAGAAAATATTGTACAGGGGGGGGGGGGGGGGGGGTACAATCGCCTTCGTATTGCCGTAATGACATAACGACGACACGTCACGCAAACAGTTCTATCCGGTGACATCCGTGACCGTGACAGAGGAACCACTTGCAATACGAAATTCGTCAACTGCACTTCAACTGCACGTACACTTGACTAATGCGTCATAGAAATACCGCGATCGGGGCCCTGGGTGCCTACCATCAACTCTTATTGCGGTTTTGTTTAGGACCTAAACTGATCTGCTTCGCTTATTCGTACCACGACAGCTTAATTTCAATGACAGCGATTCAGTGATCATTCAATGACATTTCACAGCCGCTAAGCCGTCAGATCTCTTATTTGACTTATAACTCGGCCAAGCTGACATGACACCTGCAGGTTATACCCGTCCCTCTCACTCTCCGGGCATGACAGAATCGAGTGAAAGAAACGGGTAGAAGAAATAAGGACACAAATCGTTCGGTCATTCACATTTAGCAATTCATTTGCGATCCAGTTTTCAGAAGGTCGTGGTACGAAAGAAAGCAATTCATTTTAGGAACCTATTCTGCATCGCGCTATATTTGAGTCGCTGTCTTAATGTTGATGGTAGGCACCCAGGAGCCACGATGCCGTCAAATATATTCGAGGGTTAAAGATATCTACATCGATACGTCAAACTTATAACCCCTCTTTTACCATTCGGGGGTTAAAAAGAAACAAGTGACCACTAACGGCGGCGGTGGGATGGGCATCAACCGTGTGCGGCCAGGGTGCCTACCATCAACTTTAAGACAGCGATTCAAAAATAGCGCGATGCAGAATAGGTTCCTAAAATGCATTGCTTTTATTTCGTACTATGACCTTCTAAAAACTGGATCGCAAATGAATTGCTACATGTGAATGACCGAACGATTTGTGTCCATATTTCTTCCACCCGTCTCTTTCACTCGATTCTGTCATGCCCGGAGAGTGAGAGGGTATAACCTGCAGGTGTCATGTTAGCTTGGCCGAGTTATAAGTCAAATAAGAGTTCTTGACAGCTTATGATCACTGAATCGCTGTCATTGATATTAAGCTGTCGTGGTACGAATAAGCGAAGCAGATCAGTTTAGGTCCCAAACAAAACCGCAATAAGAGTTGATGGTAGGCACCCAGTTCATATAAAGCCGGGTCTCTAGCGCGTGTTTTGCCCTACACAATCAACAAAAACATCTCAACATTTAACAAAACTGTCTACACAAAACTTTGCTTCACTACACATTTTTGTTTGCATCAACAATGTTTTTGCTTTCCATGCCCGGTGGAAAACACGTACACAAAACTTCCCCCGCGTGGGTCGAGGGGCAGGGTACTGTACATAATCTATTATTTCGACAACTTTTAACTTTTTAATTTTGATAACTCGCTAGACAATGGCCGAATTTCTGTGTCAAATAGAAGAAGCCATTACAAAAAAAAAGTTTGGTTTTCGGGCCAAGTTTGATTCTACGGTGCATGGTTTAGAGCAATGCAAGTAAAGATGGATTGGAATAAAGATACGATCTGAAACTACGTCTTCTTCGTCCGAACTCATTTTGTTTGCTAGAGAAACTATGGTTTTGTGTACATAAGCCAAGAGAGGTATAGACGGCGCATGTCAAGAAACATTTTTCGGAAAGAAAGTTTTGTGTATGTGTTTTTGTTGAAAGTTTTCAAAAAACTTTCGCTGGAGACCCGGCTTTAAAGGTATAAAAACTACAGGAAATAGGTCGATGGCGTCGTTTTGTCGTTGTGGTCGGTGGCCCGTGTGCGAAGAGGCTTATTTCCACTGTTTTCATATTCACTGGTAGCTTGTATCAGCGAGGAGCCCGTGGCGCAGTGGATAGCGCGCTTGGCCTGCGATCGTTGAGGTTAAGCAACGTTCGCAATGGTCGGTCACGGGATGGGTGACCAAAAACTTTTTATCTCGAGCTCCTCCGTGCTTCGGAAGGCACGTTAAGCCGTCGGTCCCGGCTGCACTTGCAGTCGTTAATACCCACCAATCCGCACTGAGCCCGCGTGGTGGGTCATGGCTCATTCTCCTTATTCATCCATAAGGAAGGCGAGTGCCCCAGCAGTGGGCACATTAAATGGCTGATGATGATGATGATGATGATGTGTCAGCGTTGCCAGACGTCCCGATTTTTAAACCAAAAATTAATGTCCCGTTTTTCAGGGATTCTCAACAGAGTTCTTCAACTATGAATATATAAGAAAAAAATAAACTTTAAAATGAAGGTTAATCATTAAGTGAAATACAATCATTAAAATGAGTTTTCTATGGCTATCTATTGCCGGCTCCGAACTATCGTCCAACAGTCCAACACTCCAACATCCTTCAATCTTGTCCCAACTCGCGATCGATCAAAACAGACTCTCCACACATCGGTCAATGTTCGTCCAACCTCACACTATGGAGGACGTTGAAGTGATAGGTGCTTCTGCGCTGTACATTTTGAGTGTACTTATATAATAATTTTTTGCAAGTTCATCATAACCGACGTAAAATTAAAAAATCCACGTCGGAAACTTAAAAAGATAGAACAAGGTAAGTAGATATTTTGTTTAAGCTTGAAATAATTTATTGTAGGTAAGTAATTCATTAATTATTCCAATTGACGACACTGATGTGTCTGTTTTGTGGGTCTGTTTGTGTGAGTTGGCCAACTCCTTTGATCTGGGTACGATTTACCGCCATCGGACCGATCTGGCCCCAACACGTTCCAACATCGTCAAACATTCACGAACTGTCTCTCCACACGTGGAAGGTTGCACGAACAGTTGGAGTGTTGGACGATAGTTTGGAACCGGCATATCATAAACGTCATTGTAAACTTTTTAGTTTGAAACACAGATAAAAGCATGAGTAGTAAAAAACCACTGACGAAGAAAGGATCCCGCTTTTTTACTCAAAAGATTTCTGAATCCCGCTATGCCCGAAAAAAAATCTGTCAACACTGTTTGTATCCCACACTAGACATAAAAGTGTCTACATAACCGTAGCGCCTTATTTATTTGTCAAGTTTACATCATTAAAGAAATGACAGCTATGAAAAACAAATGAAAAAACTTGTTTCACTTGTTTTGCTTACGGTAAAGAAACAATACCAGATTTACATTACTTATACAATCGAAATAGTAAAAAATTACAATTGTTTTAAAAATCTAATCTATTACATTACACAAATCTCAAAACTAATATTGATTCGATTCGCAATTTTAAAATCTGTTAGTATTTAGCGTACGATGAAATGTTACCGTTGCATTAATAGCGCTTACGTTATTTTTAGAGCGATAGATTTTAAATTTACTTAATAATCTTAGTAATTTGAATAGCCTTGACACCAAATAATTACAGTTCATTTCGTATACCTACTTGCAAAAAACCAGAAGAAATTTAAGAAAATGATTGCATTTTATGTTTAGAGAAATATACAACTCATGCAGGATTTTTAGATAACAAAGACATAAGTATTTGACTGAATCAGGCATCAGTCCCTGATATAACCACTGTGAAAATTGTTTGTCCAGCGAAATTCGGTGCTTGATTCGCACCGTCAAACAACTCCTGAAGATTCCCCGGGTTGGAACACGTGTGAAGGTGCAAGTTTTGTGATTTTTGCGGAAGAAAAAAGGCCACCTTGTTCCGAACATTTAGCTATTTCGCTCACCCAGTCGGCTTGCGTCCGCGTTACGTGGGAGCCGACTTGATATGAACTACGTACGGCGAACTTTGGCGGGCGAGAACGCCACAGTATAACATAATGCAGTAGGTAAGGTAAGGTATGTTTAATTTTATTGACTGTATTATTTTACTATATCGATTATTTTATTGACGATATTATTATATTATTATAAGTACTAGTATAAGTATTAACTGTAAACATAATTACTCCTACTAAACTTTTACGTGGTAATGATGATTATAGGAGAATTTGTGGTACCTACCTAAAGAATATAAACAACAAATAAAAACAAACATAAGTATATGTGTTATTTACAATATTTATTCACATTTATTATACTTACAGATGGATTTAATATGAGGTACAAAAAGCTTATTTTGAATTAAAATTCATTATAATTTAGAGTTCTAATGCTAGGTCCAGGCTCATTTTCATTGATCGATGTGGTCGTATTATGACCCAAAGTTGCATTTGTATATTTATTAAGAATATAGTCTAGGTCCTCACTGAACTGCCCCGGTGACGGAATAGGACCTGATTGAAAATTAATCATATTGTGCGATAAAAAATTCTCATTTTCTTTATTTTCGGATTCGGTGGGTTCGCATTCAAGTGTCAGATTCCGTACAGGCATACCACGACACGAACTTCTGAAAGCGGGCGGTAAGCCGATACTTAAAGTCCTCCAGAAGCTGTTCAACTCTGTCATACTTGAGGGCAAAACGCCAGAGGCATGGGGCAGAAGCGATGTGATGCAGTTCTTCAAGAAGGCCGATAAGACTCTCTTGAAGAACTACCGACCCATCTCGCTTCTGAGCTATATCTATAAGCTGTTTTCGAGAGTCTTTACGAATCGTCTGGCTCGCAGGTTTGACGACTTCCAACCTCCCGAACAAGCCGGGTTCCGAAAAGGACCATAGACCACATTCATACGCTGCGGCAAGTTATACAGAAGACTGAAGAATATAACTTGCCACAATGCTTGGCGTTCGTGGACTATGAGAAAGCCTTTGATTTGATCGAGACCTGGGCCGTGCTGCAGTCTCTCCAGAGGTGCCAAATAGATTACAGGTACATCGAGGTGCTGAGGTACTTATACCAAAACGCCACCATGTCGGTCCGATTACAGAACCAGAGCTCTAATCCTATCCAACTACAGCAAGGTGTGAGACAGGGAGACGTCATGTTACATGTAGTTGTCCTTGGACTTGGAAAAACCAATTACTTTTTTATTAATTGTTGTAGTCCGCGTCTTTTTATTAAATTTTAATATTTCAAGCCAATTTTTGACGCCGAAAAATGACATTTAAATTCTACCAGAACATCATTTCCAATAAGCCCGTCTGGCGTAGCACCAATGAATGGGAAATCTTTATCTATAAACAGTCCACAAGGCTCAATAGACACATTTTCTTGTTGTTGTATCTTTTGCAACGCTTGCTGCTCATTTTCAATACCATGGGTAACAGATACAACATGGCTTATATTTATTTTATACAATATATTTTTTACTAAAGGGGCAGTTGGGCTTTTGATACTTGTCGTTTGCAAATAGGGCCAAAATTAGAGGCAGTGATTAGGTTTTTTCGAATTTCTAGCCCATCACTACTGTCTCTGTAATATCGTATTACGCTCGATTCTCTCAAAATCACTACACGTTACACGTCGCACGTGGGCGGGAAGAGCACTAGCACAGGTCCACCGTCGGTAAGCGCCACCGCGCGACTGTCGAAGCCCGCGGCGTCGCGCCGCTGGCGAATTTGTAGGTTTGTAGACATCATAAATAGGAAAATAACACTACAACATCAATCTCAGCGATTTGTACTAGAAAAATGATTTATCTAACGATTGGTGTAAAAATAAGGTCAATAAGTTTATTACTTTAGGCATAGTATTGAAAATGTTTTTTAAAAAGAGGTAACTTTGAATTTTTTTTCTATCGAGCGAAGTTCATCTGATTGTGTAACTGTAAGCGAATTGTACTCTGTAAGATCCTCAACTGAAGCATATATTTTTTTCAGAATTTTACGTCAGTTTTTGACTGATTCATATTGATTTTAAAAACAGCATTTGCGGTACAAACAGCCCTTAAGTAGTTATTTTTCACTATTTTTATATAAAACACTAGCTTTCCGCCCGCGGCTTCGCCCGCGTGTACTACACGACGTTATCTCGCGAGAATGTGATATTTTTCCGGGATAAAAAGTGGCCTAAGTTAGTCCTTATTACATCAGGTACCTGCCAGTGAAAGTCCCGTCAAAATCGGTCCAGCCGTTTCAGAGATTAGCCGGAACAAACAGACAGACACACAGACAGAAAGACAGACAAAAATGGTAAAAAATGGTATTTTGGTATATGTACCGTATATATAATCATATGCATGTAGTAAAAAGCGGTTATTTTAATATTACAAACAGACACTCCAATTTTATTTATTTGTATAGGTAGATAGATGTTGTAAATGAGGAGTTTGTGGTGCAGTAGTAAGCAGGATCGGCCTATGAATAAGCAACTCTCACAATGGTCGGGCACGTGATGGGAAACCAACAATTTAGTATCTTGCGCTCGTCCGTGAATCGTCGAACTTAGTACTTAAGGGCTTATTTAACACTTATCCTAGTTAGGATCCTAATTAAGCATACATTGCTTGTTTTGATTGAATCACTTGCTAAAAATGAGCTGAAAGAAAGCAATGTAGGTATGCTGAATTAGGCTCCTAACTAGGATAAGTGTAATAAGCCCATAATACGATTCTGAAGCACCACACACCGAAAGCGGCGCGATGTGGCTGCCAAGTGCCAGCGCATACAAAATTTGGCAACCGTGGTAGCCGCACCGCTTTCGGTGTTGGAGCTTAGTTGCCTTTGGTCCCGGTTGCATTGCAGTCGTTAAGGTGGTTCGTTGAGCTCAGTAGCGCCACCAATGGAATTAAATCAATTACACTTTATTAAAGGCTTAGATTACAAAAAAGGCCACACATAAATTCAGAAATAATGTCATTGATAAAATTGAAACACTGCCTGCTCCGATTGGGGAAGCCAATAAACTTTATAATCACTTGTTCAATGTGGTTGAAAGTGAATTTAGTAAATCATTTAAACAAAAAGTGATCAATTGTGATACTAATAAAATGAAGTTTACAATTACAATTACCCACGTCACCGGTGTTCGAAGCTCTTTCATATACCACGTTGCAGGACCAATTTGGGTTTTCATCAGCCACTGTCTAGACTATGCTCAAGGTACAATAATATACACAAGATATCTGACATTGATATATTTAATGACAACTACAATGCTTTCAAGAGGAAACTGCTGAAACATATTGGATCTGTGGAGTTATAGTTAAAAATGTCACTTATTACCTATGTATTTAATGTATTTAATGTATAATAATATAAATTTGTAGATAATCTTTATTTAAAGTTTAAAAACTGATTTTCATGATTGTAAATGTTGTGTATACCTGTTATGGGCATTCATGTAAGAACTGTACCCTTAATGAACAATATTTTTTTTACAATGTATGTACATGTTATGCTGTTGGTGTACCTTATTAAATAAAATAAAAATAAAAATAAAATAAAAGTTTAGTGATTGGGCCACACCAGGAATCTATATAAGCAGAAGGAAATTATATGAACTTTATGCATTAAAGCACACTTCCTGTAGCCCTGATTTTGTAGAACATGTTAAGAAGTATTCTAAAACATTTAGAAATGTGTGTGCTACTGCTAAGTCGATTTTCATTGCTAACAAAATAAAAATAGCCGATAACAAAATTAAGGCTACATGTAACATCATTAACCAAGAAACTGGAAAAACAAAAAATCATATTAATTCCTTCTCTCTCAAAGTTGGTAATAAAACATTTGATTCTGACGTTGAGGTTGCCGGTGTTTTTGAAGATTTCTTTTCCCGCGTTCCCTTAGAAACTACCAGTAATTTAAATTCCTGTCCAAACGTTGCAGCTGCCCTCTTAGTATCTGGTGTTGATAAGTGTAATGAAGAGTTCAATTTTAAATACATTAATACTGAGGATATCCTTAAAGCTTTTAATATGATTAATATGAAAAAATCTGAAGATTTATGGGGCATATCAACATGTGTTATTAAATCAATAATTGATGCAATAGCTCCTTACTTAGCTTTTATTTTTAACGAAGGTATTTTCCCAGACCTAATGAAAAATAGTAAATTAATTCCGCTTTTTAAATCAGGGGACAAAAGTGACCCCAATAACTTTAGGCCAATATTAATTTTACCGGCACTTAGTAAAATTTTTGAAAAAATTATATACTTGCAACTTTTAGATTTTTTATCAAAAAACAAAATCCTACATCCGAATCAGTTTGGATTTTCTAGAGGTAAAAATACTACTGATGCTGGAATTGCACTTCTCAAACACATATTTGACGCTTGGGAGGGCAAGCAAGATGTTATTGGTGTGTTCTGTGACCTGTCTAAAGCTTTTGATTGCGTTGATCATCAAACACTTTTAAAAAAGTTAGAGCATTATGGTGTCTCTAATAAATCAGTTAGCCTTTTGCAATCATATTTGTGTAAAAGGAATCAGAAAGTAGTTGTTAATAATACTGCATCTGCTGGAGCCCCCATTATAATGGGCGTACCCCAAGGTTCAATATTGGGCCCTTTACTATTTTTGATTTACATAAATGACCTACCTTGCTACGTGAATAATTTGTGTGAGACAGTGCTGTTTGCAGATGATACCTCATTAGTTTTCAAAGTTGATAGAGGTAATAATTGTTCTGACGACGTAAATAGTGCTCTTTCTAAAGTTGCTCATTGGTTCAACATTAATAATATGGCCTTAAATTCTAAGAAAACGAAATGTGTTAAGTTTTCCCTACCTAATGTAAGGGAGGTTGATTTGGATATTAAGTTAAACGCAGATGTAGTCGAGTTAATTGAAAGCACTAAATTTCTTGGTGTTACATTAGACTCACGACTTCAATGGGATCCACATATTGAAGCCTTGTCGAGTAGACTCAGTTCTGCAGCTTTTGCAGTAAAAAAAATAAGGCAATTAACTGATATTGAAACGGCAAGACTAGTATACTTTAGCTATTTTCATAGTGTAATGTCCTATGGCCTTTTGTTGTGGGGTTCAGCAGCTAATGCTGGAAATATCTTTGTACTCCAAAAAAGAGCTGTTCGCGCCATATACAATCTTCGGCGAAGAGATTCTTTAAGAGACTTGTTTAAGGAAATTGATATATTAACGTTGGCAGGACAGTACATTTATGAAAACTTAGTGTATGTAAGAAAGCATTCTAATTCATTTGTAAATAAAATTGATGTTCATAACTTAAATACAAGAAATAAGAATAAACTTGCCGTTCCAAGATTTAGACTAGAAAAAACTAGAGGCTCGTTTTTGGGGAAAGGCATAGCCTTTTTGAATAAAGTTCCACAAGATGTAATTGAATAGCTTTTGCATGAATTTAAAGAACATGTTAAAAAGACTCTCATGAGCAAAGGTTATTATGACGTCAAAGACTATATGAACGATCACAATGCTTGGTTATGAAATGTATATATACTTTTATATTTGTTTGAAAGGAAAATATTCTAATGAGAAAATTTTTCTTTTAAATGTTATAATAATATTGTATAATATGTGCTCTATGCTTGTTCAAATATTGTAATAAGTAACGATATGTATTTTTGTAAATGTCGTTACCTGAGATACGCGCTGGCAAGTTTCTTGCGCCCATTCTTCTTGTCAGTTAAAAAAGTAAACTAAAATAACCGAAACTTTTATTCTAAGCCCTTGATAAATCGTAAATGATTTATTTTCATTGGTGGCGCTACTGAGCTCAACGAACCACCTTAATACCAATAAATATTGGACACCATCACATACATTGTTCCAATACCAAACGAATTAGCTATGTAACATTTTAAGGTTTTTGTAGCGAAGGGGCTGAATCCCTAAGCAGGTTATTTTCATAACCAATTTAGGGTCAGTGGTAACACTTCTCCTTGAGAATAAAATATTACGTCAATGTTATTGTAAACTTGAAGACTAATCCTTTATCAAAGCCTGCTTATTGTAAAGTTAACATTGTAATATTTTATGGTCAATGAATAAATTTATTTATTATTATTTATTTATTATTATTATTATAGTAGCTTGAGCACTAGTGTAATGGAAATTGGAAATAACGACGGGTTACTACATACATCCAGACTCGAAGAAATATTAAAAAGTTCATTTTTAATATTCACCCGACCGGGAATCGAAACCCGGGACCTCTAGAGTAGTCTAGAGGTAGCGGCATCGGCATCTTGAAAACTGGCGTATACACCACTCGCCCACGGAGGTCGTCATACCAATGCACACTGTGTTGGCACGATGGGTCATAGTCATGCCCCATCCTCTTTATCCACATCCATCCATAAGGAAGGGATATGCCCCGCAGTAGGACACACTTAATTCTATGCCACAAACAGTTGTGAGGCTTAAAACAGTCTAATAAGGTTCCACAATACTGAATAAGTTGCATTTAACTAGCTTAATTTCAATTTGAACTATCTAGAGTTTTTATAAGACGACGTAAGACTAGTTGCCTAATTAACAAGATTGACTTCCGATTGCTGTATTTTTAATTGATCTGTATTTATAGGAAAAATGTGATAGTAAAAAACCATGAGACCTATAAGTTGCTTTCAGGCGGGATTCGAACCCACACCTCCGGGAATTCGGCCCGATGCTCTGACCAACTAAGCTACCGAAAGGCCTACACGACTCGTCGAATTTTGCTATCACTTGTTACGCTGTAGGCCAGCGTTGCTTCATCAATGTAAGGAAAGCCTCGCATCCGAAAGAAACATTTAAATTATTTTTATTTTTATGAATGCGATGTTCGGAAACGTGGGCTTAATAAAGAACATGTCTATGAAAATTTAAATGATATGTAATAGTTGTATCTAAAACAGCTGATGATGATGTCCCCTCTCGACGAAGTAGGTTGGTGGTTGGTGGCAAGACTTGTTATTAGCCCGCCTGGCTAGCTACCACCATCTTCTCTAAGTCTCACGCCATAACAATGATGTTTTCATCAATATTGTGTTCTGGCAGTTAGAGAATCATAGCCAGTTCCTCAGTGACCACTTAACATCAGGTGTGATGAAGACTAAGTGCTACCCCGTTGTGTATAAAAAAGGTACTTATATTATTATTTATCTTCATTGTTCATTGATGTTTGTTTCTTCATTTCGTCTTATTTGTATTTAGGTATCATTCTTTTATCAGTAAGCCTTTTGTTAGAAAAGGATTTGTTTGTGTTTACCTTATTCTCAATGAAATGAAAGTCGCAATGTTTAACAATACCTTTTCCTGCTTGTTCAGTAAACTGTTCTGAATTAGGTAAGATACTTTCGATGTAAGATTTTTGCTTAGCAATTTTATTGAGAAACACGGAAACTGATATTATTAATATGTCTATTCTGGCTTATCTATTGTTTCTTTATGTACACTATTAATTTTAAATTCATCATCAGCCATTTATTGTCCCCATTATGTGATGGAAACTGACCTTAATCATACCATGTTAAGGACATTTTTCAATTTGACGACTCTGTTTGAAATAAAAAAGGGTGAAAAACCAACCCTTGGAGTTTCTTGCCGATTCTTATCCTAGGTCTTCCGCTGTAGGGTTTGCGAACCGATGGCCTAGTTTCTATGACGTTCAGAGAAGTATTGTATATAACAATCTAAATTGAAAAAAACAAATTTGGCTTTGACTTTGATATTGTTAGGGCACTAGCCTTCCTTATGGATGGATATCATTTCAGCCGTACGACGCCCACTGCTGGGCATAGGCCTCCCCCAAGGATCTCCACAACGATCGGTGCTGCGCTGCCCGCATCCAGCGGCTTCCCGCGACCTTGACCAGATCGTCGGTCCACCTTGTAGGGGGCCTGCCCACGGAACGTCGTCCGGTTCGCGGTCGCCATTCGAGAACCTTTCCGCCCCAACGGCCATCGGTTCTCCGCGCTATGTTCGTGCCGCGTAGTGCCGGCACATAAAAAGAATAGCACTACCCCCTCTCTTCCCGTGGGTGTCGTAAGAGCCGACAGAGGGAAAATTGCCAAAGGAGATGGGCAGCAGCGTCTCCATTTAACAGCAGGCCATACTACGATCGCCAACCCGCCTGCCAAGCGTGGCGATTATGGCAAAACCCCCCGATATGGATGGATAAGTAAGGAGTAATAAAGAGTAAGATTGGGCCATGACATGAACCATCACGCGGGCCTAATGTGATTTGGTAGGTATTGATGACTGCAAATCCAGCCGGGACCAATGGCTTAACGTGCCTTGCGAAGAACGGAGGAGCTCGAGATGAACAGTTGCTTGACCGCAAAGGTCGCAAGCCGAGCGCAGTAAGCACTGCGGCACGAACTCCTAATTTTTTTTTAAATTTTAATTATTAGATTCTTTTAAGGTGATGAAAGTGTCCATCAGTCAGTACGAGCATTTTATTAGGGACCAGCTATGAAATTGCGAAAAAAAAACGGCTGTTCTATACATTCTGGGGCCTAGCGGGAGCTTCAGCAAATATGCCAGGCTTCAACTTCATCGTCATCATCATGTCAGCCGAACGACGCCCACTGCTGGGCATAGGCCTCCCCCAAGGATCTCCACAACGATCGGTCCTGCGCTGCCCGCATCCAGCGGCTTCCCGCGACCTTGACCAGATCGTCGGTCCACCTTGTACGGGGCCTGCCCACGGAACGTCGTCCGATACGCGGTCGCCATTCGAGAACCTTTCCGCCCCAACGGAAAACTTAAAACAGATTAAATCAAAGTATTGAATTTTGTATTGTACTATTTGCCGAAGTTATTTGGAAGATATCGATGTTTTTGTGACATCATGAATCGGGGTTCGCCATTTTAGCCTGGTTGGGGCTCGATTTATCTGTATTAATTTGAAGCCCGGCAGACTTGCCGAAGTTCGGAGCGTTAACCGTGACGGCCCCAGGGTGCCTACCATCAACTCTTATTGCGGTTTTGTTTAGGACCTAAACTGCTTCGCATATTCGTACCACGCACGACAGCTTACCTAATATCAATGACAGCGATTCAGTGATCATTCAATGACATTTCACAGCCGCTGAGCTGTCATCAACTCTTATTTGACTTATAACTCGGCCAAGCTAACATGACACCTGCAGGTTATACCCGCCCCTTTCACTCTCCGGGCATGACAGAATCGAATGAAAGAGACGGGTAGAAGAAATAAGGACACAAATCCACAGAATAATATACAAATCGTTCGGTCATTCGCATTTAGCAATTCATTTGCGATCCAGTTTTTAGAAGGTCATAGTACGATAGAAAGCAATTCATTTTAGGAACCTATTCTGCATCGCGCTATTTTTGAATCGCTGTCTTAAAGTTGATGGTAGGCACCCAGGTCGTGTCAATGTTGTAGTTTTTTATTGAACAGCTGATTTTTGAGCAATTTCGTGACTGGCCCCAGTTTGAGTTGTTCGTACTCATGCACACATTTATCACCTGCAATGTCCGTACTTTATATCTACTAATTAAAAATGTGTGTTTATTGTACAAAGGCGGACTTAATGCCTCAGGAATTCTCTAACAGTTAACCTTAGGATGATGTGGAAAAAATGATGTGATAGGGTGCACAATCAGTATTGAATCACCTGCAATGTCCGTACTTTATACTAATTAAAAGTGCGTTTTTATTGTACAAAAGCGGACTTAATGCCTCAGGAATTCTCTAACAGTCAACCTTAGGCTGATGTGGAGACAATGATGTGGTAGGGTGCACAATCAGTATTGATCAAAATAACATTATTTTGGAGTTCTCAAATATACTGACTGCAAAAAAGAAGTTATGAATTCGACTCGTTTGTTTAGCACAAATCTGCTTATGGCCACCAATCCTGCATTCGACCATAATTTAGGTTGCATAACATCACAATTGCCAATTCTAAATAGCCCATTACCAACAGAAACTCACCATTAGACGAGGACCATTTCTGCTCATAGCATTGATAGATACTTTAAGGAACTTCGATATATTTAGTTGCAAAAGATTCTAGCTTAGTTTTCCAAGTGGCATTAAGGTTGTCTTCTACTGTAAGCGAAGAATTTAATAATAATAATAATAAATAAATAACTTTTTACATTCACACTAATTATCTAAGCCCATTTTAATTTCATTAAGAAACTGTATTATGGAAAACTTGATAACGGATAAATATATACTTAAATACTTTTTGTTTGTAAATACATACTTAATATACATAGTAAACACCCAGACCAAGACAAATAGACATGTTCATGCACACAAATATTTGTCTTGTTCGGGAATCGAACCCGAGACCACTGGCGCAGAAGGTGGGTAGCCTACCCCTGCGCCAAATCGGTCGCCTGCGCCAATTTGTATTGCACCACACATTTTCTTAGAAGAGCCAAATTCTTTAGCTCATAATGCGGTTTAGACGATGCATGTTAACAGAAATTTAGCTGTGAACAGCAGGTTCAGTTTCCAGTTTGGGTTGAAATTATATATTTTTTAACTTCAATTTCAAAGTTGAAAACAAAATCTGTAAGTATATATAAAACTCTTGCGTTACCTACTGACTGACAGACAACGCACAGCCGAACTACTGGGCGCATGAAGCTGAAATTTACGTACAGTAAATTTCAGCTAACAAACTATTTAGAAAATTCTTTCATCTTATTAATTTCATAGTCTTTAAAAAATAGTTATTTAAATTCCTTTTTTTTTAATTAAAGGTCGTGTAAATATCTAAATTTCACGCGGACAAAGTCGCGGACGGAGCGCTAGTACCTACAATATATTTTGTTTAGTCAGTGGCAAGTGACAATTCATATTGTTCTTAATCCGCCTGGCTAGCTACCACCATCAAATCTAAGTCTGACGCCATAACAACGCGGTGTTTCGGCAGTTACGCCGCATTTCCACCTGCAAGTAAACTTCTGCGATAAATGTCCGACAGGTCTGTCCGACAGCAACTTGCTAGTGTAAACTACGTAGCAATTACACTCGCGACAGCTTGTCAGTATGATATGTCAACGATTTTGCAAGAACTCACGCAAGACTTCCGCAAGTTTACTTGCAGATGGAAACGCGGCCTTAGAGATAAGATACACCGCTCCTCAGCGGTTGAGGATATCGAAGTAGCGCTTCCACCTTCAGCATTTATTACCTTCACTTAACATCAGGTCTGAAGAAGGCTGAGGGCCTAAACTGCGTCACGCGGACGCCCGCGCGGTTTTATACAAAGGTGCTACGTCGCGGGCCCCGTCGCGGGCACCCGCGCGGGCAACCGTCGCGAGGAGGCGGGCCCTTCGCCCGCGCCTTGTGGCCCGTTTCCCCGCGACGGTCGCCCGCGCGGGTACCCGCGACGGGGCCCGCCAGCGGTAGCACGGTAGCACGCACGGGCTTGTTCAGTCAATAGCGCTATGTGATGCGGTTCCACGGAGCCCGCGCGCGTGTCCACGGACGGAGACACGCGACCGACGTGTGCCCGTTGCGGGCGCCCGCTTTACTCAGTTTAGGCCCTAAGTGCTACCTTTTTGTGGATAAAGAAGAGAAAGTAATTTTTGTTCACTCAACTAGTATGACTGGTGTGTTTCAACATTGTTCAGCACATATGTATGCAGATGATCTGTGTGTGCTGCTAGCAGGAACAGATCTCACTAAGGCATTTCAGCTTATTCAGCAAGATGTTCATGCCATAGTCAAATGGTGCCATGACAATGGTATTATCTTGAATAACAATAAAACTAAACTCATGGTTATTCACTCGCCTTATATGCCTCTCGAAGATCCCTTGTTACCAATATATGCCCACACATTTGAATGCCTTCACAGAGACCGCGTCAATTGTAGTTGCGAGCCAATAGAAAGGGTAAAATGTGTCACTTACCTTGGTGTAAAAGTTGACGAGCACATGTCTTGGTCTGATCATGTCAATTTTATTTGTAATAAGTTAAGAATTTTATTAGCAAAATTTTATCACTTAAGTTTCAGAATTCCTGTGAGTACACTTAAATGTTTAAATAAGTCTTTAGTAGAATCTGTAATTGGCTACGCTCTCGAGTGCTATGGTCTTACCTTTAAAACAAACATAGATAAATTAGAAAACATGCAAATACGATTTTTAAAACTACTTGTAGATAAAAAGACGAAACATAGATAAAAAGACGAAACATAGATATAAAAACGATTATAGACAACTTTTTAAAATTTGTAATCTTCTCCCAGCTGGTTTACGACATAAATATCTTTTATTGGTCAATAACCATTGCGACCGGGAGCGGGGCTTTATCATGGAACGAGTTAAACATAACATTAAAACAAGAAATACTAAAAAAAAAAAACTAATAGCCGACAACAACGAAAGTTGCTTAACCCCCTCGATCGCAGGCAGTTAAACTCATGCAAGCATAGGTACATTCTGTATACCTGACGCAAATGACACCAGAAAGAAACAAGGAGTAAAAAGAAAACCTGTACTAGGATACAGGTTTTCTTAATATTAATTATAAAACATCATTAAGCACAATAACATTTTTTTTTTGTGAATGAAAAAAGATTATTTGTGGACTGATATGTCAAAGCGGATAAAATATTATATGACAAAGAGCGTGACATTCGCATTATTGCTTTTCAGAACCAAGAACAATCGTAGAATTAGACAAATAGTTTCGTATTCCATAGGAGCTATTAAATACAGAGAATAAAAATATAGAATATCGTAAAGGAGGTTGCAACGACAACGTTACACATACACCTTAACTAATAACAACACTATATTCGTTTTCTCATTCCGTTTCCTCCTTACTTATTTATTTAACCGCAATTTCTATTATACCGACCTTACGTCACTTACCACATTACAAAGAAAGTGACATGAACAAACATTTCCGTAAATACCATTGCATCACATTTGGCAGAACAAATTTGACAATGGACACTTTTATTAAGAAAAAAGAGAGAAAAGAAAAGATTTACGCCTGTGCGAGCATTGAGTTTTTGCACTAATTCAGTTACTAATTTGAAGCATTGATAAAACATTTTTTGTTTCATTTACGGGATGCAACATTTTGCCGCAAATATACGTGAACCAAATATTTTTACCATATAGGTATTGTTTTTATAAATCAATGGGAAAACTATACGCAGATTAAGCCGCGCGTCGTAACTAGTCGCTTTTAATAGCTGAATTGATAAATAGTGATTTAAGTCTTAAATAAATAAAGTAATAATAATGATTGAACTAAGACCATTAGAAACAGAATATACTGGTAAATAATACCTACTGGTGGCATCTTACTGGGTACAGGGTCCATCCAGTTGACTACTACATATTTTTGAGTGTGTCAATTCGCACGCTTTTAAATTAATTTCGTGCGAATCGCCTACAGAATAATAATATTTTTAAAAAGTGTCGACTCGCACATTTCGGGCGAGTCTAATTCGTGCGAATCATCCAATAACTCAAACCATCATGTGATTGTGTCAGTCACCGGTCAATTAGTACTACTAAATACTACACCATAGAGCTCATGAATACACACGGTATTTTTTTTATCACCCCGCATATGCTAGTTTTAGTGATTATTCTACTCATGAAAACAAACTATTTATAATGGAACCAACACTGAAACCGCGAAAAAAAAAGCTGTTCCATACAAAAGTGCAAAAATATTTAATCAAAAATATGGAACAGCTGATTTTCATTTCGCGATTTCTTTGTTAGTCCCATAATAAACAGTTGTTTGTTTTGATGAAAAGAATAATCCCTAAAATTATCCGGGGTGATAAAAAAATTTATGTGCTAATTTTTTTATCACCCCGTGTCTAATTGCAAATAATTAAATTTTATTGGGGGCAGCGTTTGGGAAGCTCCGGCATATATTCGCGTCCGAAATACCTCAATGTCTCAAGACGAAAGTCTTTGACCAGTGTGTGTTGCCAGTAATGACCTATGGAAGTGAGACGTGGTCTTTTACTATGGGTCTCATAAGAAGGCTCAAAGTCACCCAGCGAGCAATGGAGAGAGCGATGCTTGGTATTTCCCTGCTCGATCGAATCAGAAATGATGAGATCCGCAGGAGAACTAAAACGACCGACATCGCTCGAAGGATTGCATCATTGAAGTGGCAGTGGGCGGGACACATAGCGCGGAGAACTGATGGCCGTTGGGGCGGAAAGGTTCTCGAATGGCGACCGCGTACCGGACGACGTTCCGTGGGCAGGCCCCCTACAAGGTGGACCGACGATCTGGTCAAGGTCGCGGGAAGCCGCAGGATGCGGGCAGCGCAGGACCGATCGTTGTGGAGATCCTTGGGGGAGGCCTATGCCCAGCAGTGGGCGTCGTTCGGCTGACATGATGAAATTTTATTGGACTTTCTTGGAAAACGAAACTCCCTGGAACAAACAAACAAACCTTGGAACAAACCGTAAGAGAGAACAATAACAAATCGATCAGGTGTACCAAGACCACCTTGGATTACTGACGATTGGCAAACATCCCATTAATTTCAGCCAAATGCACCATAGACTCAATGCCGTCAAAAGTATTGATTTGTCTGTGGGCCGATAATGTAATCATCTGTCAATAATTTTGCTGACGCTGCTTTAGAATAATCGAATCAGGAAAATAATTAGCTGTGAGCTCCTACATCAAGTTGACAAGCCATAGAGTTAAACGTTATTTAAAAATAGACAAGGCTTTTTCAATCTACACTCGACAGCACATCAAGTTAAACAGTTGAACTGCGACAACAGCTTTCATTACGTAGGGCATAAAGGTGGTCTCAAGGTCAACATGACTGTATAGTCTGATGTGCCGCCGTTTGTACACACACGACAAGACATAGATAGGTATACAAATATTGGACAACAATTCGGAAATACGACTGTAGCAGGGAACATAGAAATATAAATACATACGTATCCTCGAAAAACATAACCCATCTTCTGTCACAGTCGGGTAAAAACTGCAAATGTTAATGGCGTAAATGGAATCCACCATCCACCCAACCTCTGGCTAGTAGGTATGATCAGTAGCAATGCATGGTCTTGATGTGATGTGCACGACACGTAGGACATATATATATCTTGTGATATAAATATGTTATTAAAATATTGCATATTTTATACCATAAAACATTGTTGTAAATTAGTAACGATATGTTTTAATTTTGTAAAAGTGTACCTTAGAAACGCTGGCAAGTTTTTATTGCGCCTGTCTTCTTGTCACTTAAAAAGTCTATCGGGCGATAGGAAAATTCTGGAAAATAAGTACATATTTATAATGTCAAAGTGAATCAAAAGATTTTTTTTTTTTATTTAGAACTTCTTTGCGGGAATTAACTTTACCCAAATTTGTAAAAAAATGCGCATTTGCAATATAAAATACAAAAGTTTTGTTGAGCATATTTTCCTGTCTATGGCCATGGTCAACCTATTCGCAGCTACACTTAATACACCATAAGATTTTAACAAAACAACTGCAAAACATGATCTGCTGTAGATAGTACCTAAGGATACATTCTACTTGTTACTAATACTATAAATGGAACAGTACACCAGCAATCAAGATTGACTGAACAGTTCTGGAAAAAAATTGCATGGAGATAATTATAGGTTAGAATAGCACAGAGGCTACATTCTAACTCAATATTCCCACGGGAACCGCGTGCAGCAGCTAGTAAAACATAAAAAACTAACAAACTTTGTAACTAAGTAGATATCATAATTTGGAACGATTCACTTCACTTTGTTACATGTAGTGAATGTATGGGATCAAAATGAAATATCTCCTATCCATACTAATATTATAAATGTGAAAGTGTGTTTGTTTGTTTGTCCGTCTTTCACGTCGAAACGGAGCAACGGGTCGGCGTGATTTTTGGAATAGGGATAGTTTTGGGAGCTGAGGAGTGACATAGGGGTACTTATTATCCCAGAAAAACATCACATTCCCGCAGGATCACGTCGTGTAGTCCAGCGGGCGAAGCCGCGGGAGTAAAGATACTCCGAAAATAATTAAATAACGGACAATTCTATCAGTGTTTAAGTAATTTATAAACAAAATTAAACTTGAAAGCTGTTAATAATGTTTCGTAAATGTATTGCAATGTTTTTTTGGAGCGATGTCGAATTTAATCAAGCGATTATGTATGGCTCATGACTATCCATTTATCTTGAGACACCTTTCTCAATGTTTGTTTTCAATCGAATGGTACGGAACCAATTGCAGCATGGAAGCCTTCTGTATACTGTGATTCGTGTCCGACATTCCTACCTCATCCTCCTATCTGTTTCAAATTCAAATTCGAAATCATTTATTCAGCCTAGGCTGTACCGAAAGGGTATTCCCCCATCTTATCGAGTCCTTGCGACTGGATGGAAGGTCAGGTAGCGGCTAGGCGAGTCCCACATAAGACTGTTCCAAAATGGTATTCCCCCATCTCATCGAGTCCTTGTGACTGGATAGTCAGGAAGCGGCTAGGCAAGTCCCACATAAGATTGTTCCAAAAGGGTATATCCCCATGTCATTGAGTACTTGCGACTGGATTGAGGGTCAGGAAGTGACTAGGCGAGTTCCACATAAGACTGTTCCAAAAGGGTATTCCCCGCATCTCATCGAGTCCTTGCGACTGGATGGAGGGTCAGGAAGTGACTAGTCGAGTTCCACATAAGACTGTTCCAAAATGGTATTCCCCCCATCTCATCGAGTCCTTGCGACTGGATAGACGGTCAGGACTAGGAGAATCCCACATAACCACCAAACGTAAACGCATTCCCCTCACTAGAAAAAGGCTGTTTAAGAACTTGTGAAGGTCAAAAAAGCTACGCATCAGATAGCATAGCTTTTTTGACTTTTCTTAAATTTCACAAACTCACCTCACAAAGCCATAAGGCAGGAAACTTTTTCTAGTAACGAGAAGAACCGACAACAAACTCGGCTGCAATACAAGGGCTGCTTTTTTCTCCGTTAAGTAACTATATTTTCTATAGTTCAGAGTTCAGGCTCTTTAAACAAACTTAATTGGAAATTGTAACCCATCTTGGCATTTAGAATTTAGAATGGAATCAATGTCCATTTGGCAATCTGACTAAAACTCGGTTTTAATCGAGAAAGGTTAGAGGAAACATGGCACGCATCTAGTGTACCTACTTAGGTACTTACTGAATTAAGAGTGGAATTGAAAACAAAATATTGCTTTAAAATGTATATTGGGTTTGCTATTTTCAGCAAAGGGTTCCCCCCCACTTATAACTTCTGATCTCTTTTTTATTCACAAGGGAGTAAATAAATAAATAAATATTTTCTTACAATCACACCAATTATCTAAGCCCATTTTAATTTCATTAAGAAACTGTATCATGGAAAACTTGATAACGGATAAATATATACTTAAATACTTTTTGTTTGTAAATACATACTTAATATACATAGAAAACACCCAGACCAAGACAAATAGACATGTTCATGCACACAAATATTTGTCTTGTTCGGGAATCGAACCCGAGACCACTGGCGCCAAATCGGTCGTCAGGTAGAAAAGCCCTACCATCTACCAAACCAAATACAATGTGAACTGGGAATCGAATATGGTCTGATACCAGTGGTGTATATCTACCACTTAACCACGCTAAAAATATGTTCTATGTTCTGTAGAAGACATGCGTCAGCTGTAGGGACAATAAATAATGATGCATAGATACCTAATGATAAAGTAAAATTAAAATGCTCAGCGAATATATTGTTGCAATTGTATTTAGAACAATAGTTAAACAATGCATATAAGCCCTCTCTTTGAGGGCCTTTTACAAAAAGAGGGCTTTTGCAAATATTTTGAAACTTTAAAACCAAATCTTATTGAAAAGTGGAAAATGAAGTATTTTAGAAAAAATTAACCCGTCTCACAACTAGTTCCGATGAGATGTGAGACGGGTCGATTTTTTCTAAAATACTTCATTTTCTATTGTTCAATCATAAAAATTGCATTGTGAATGCAAAAAAGTAAAAATTTAGGTAAATAAATCTTATTTAATTCAAAATAGAGCTGAAAATTGATTGATTGGTAATATTACATAACCCGCTTTGATTCTATGTGGTGAAATGAGTTTATTCCAAAATGGTGCATAATTAGCATTAAATTGAGTTGTAGTTAATATGTATAGCTGAATAGCGTCATTATTACTTGGTTACATTCTAATTCTTTCGAACTTTTCAAGCAGCAATATGGAAATAAATAAAAAGGTTAGATAGATCATTGCTAAAGTAATAAGTTATCCTACTTCCTACTATACTTAATAATATTATAAATGTGAAAGTTAAGATGCTTAGGTGTTTGTTGCTGAATCACGCCAATTTATTGTGACTAAAAACTATTGAGCGGCCTACCTAAAATACTCTACTGAAAATCAAACAAAACGTAGTTTTCATTTTAATATTTAAGGTGTGCACCTCAGTATTTCTGTGGTTAGGTAGGTTAAATTTAAGATTTTATATTATTTTTATGCATTCACAATGCAATTTTGTAAGTATAGAAACACGGGATTCGAACAGGCGGGATTCGAACCCGCGCCTCCGGGAATCCGGCCCGATGCTCTGACCAACTAAGCTACCGAAAGGCTAACATGACTCGTCGAATTTTGCTATCACTTGTTACGCTGTAGGCCAGCGTTGCTTCATCAATGTGAGGAAACCCTCGCATCCGAAAGAAACATTTTTACAAATGTTTAACAATCGATTAAGATGAAACAGCCATATTGAGATTTTATATTATTTTTATGCATTCACAATGCAATTTTGTAAGTATAGAAAAAATGTGATAGTAAAAAGCCACGAGCCCTATAAGTAGCTTTAAGGCGGGATTCGAACCCGCGCCTCCGGGAATCCGGCCCGATGCTCTGACCAACTAAGCTACCGAAAGGCCTACACGACTCGTCGAATTTTGCTATCACTTGTTACGCTGTAGTGTTGTTTTTCTATAGGTTAAATTTAAGTTATTTTTCTATCACCAGTTGCAGGAAGCTCCATTAAAGTTAATGCTTCATTAAGTCTATTGCTGTCACTTTTCTTTGTCAAGTCACTTTTCTTTCTGCAACTGGGTGTGAATCATAGGCATCATCATAGGCATCATAGGCACAGGATTAAGCTTTGCAACCCATGTGCGATTTATCAATATAGACAGGTAACATGTAGATAGTATATAATTATTTCTTATACCGGATCTTAGAATAGTAGGAAATAAATACCAACCGTTCTCCCGAATCGACACGCACCCCTTTCTGTGTCCTATATGCGTAAATAGCTGGAATCACAGCAAACGTTACTACGCGCTCCGATCGTGTGCGGCAAAAGTGTGCTCCACTGGAGCTCCATAGAAGCGGTCGGTGTAGACATGCCCCCTTCGGACCACTTCGTAGCCAGATTTCGTAGCTGGGACCGTACTCTGAAACGCTAATCCGAAACTTCGGCTAGCCCCGCCCCTTTCACTCGATTCGTTCATGACTGGAGCGTGAGAAGGACGGGTATAACGAAGTTTCGGGTTTTGTGTTTCAGAGTAGGCCCTCTGGCTTCAATACGGGAAAAAACCCATTTCAAAGCTGGCTTCGAAACGGGAGTAAAACTAGCCCCAAATCGTAGCCGGCTTCGGAATGGGAGTTTTTATTCCAGTAAGCCGGCTACGAAATCTAGCTACGATGTGGTCCGAAGGGGACATCGCGCAATCCAAGTGAATAAATTCGAACGAACGAAACGAACCATTATCCACGATCCTGCAGGTCTACTCTAATTCAACGAAAAACGAAATTTCTTTCGAAACTTCGCACATTTCCTACCACCGACTTCTTCGTTTCGAAACTTCGTTGAAACGAAAATGCTTTGACGTTTAAATGGGTTATGAGCACAGTGCCTAAAATGCAGGATGCCACTGCTGCAAAAATGCCTTACACGGCAATTGACTAAGAAGCAGATTGCCTAACCGTGAATGCCTAGACATTGTAATTGCCTAAATGTTACTTCGTCTACAAATCAAAATGCCTAAACAGCGCTATGTCTCTTCAATGCCTAATGCGCAAGTTTGTGTGGAAACGCTTTTGTTGTAAAGAGTTGTAATACGATACTGGCATTTGAAAATGTAGTACACTGAATGGAGTTATTGTTTGTTCGTTTACATTAGTAAGCTTCTTCTTATTTTCGTTAAATAATACGTCAATTTTGTTTTTATTTTATGTAAGGAGTGTTTAACTCTCACGATCAGCCCCCTGATTCACGAACCGTCGGAAACGCTCCCGCCAGCAGAATATATGCCCTGTCTCTGTCACTCACTATAGAATAGACAAAGACAAAGCACAGAATTCGAATCCGATTCCGTTTCCGACGGTTCGTGAATCAGGGGGCTGAAGGGTTCTAGTCGTTAAGGTCTGATCGTGATATGTGTTTTAATTTAGGGTATTTTTTATTTTTTAAGA
This sequence comes from Crambus lathoniellus, assembly GCA_949710035.1. Classification (NCBI taxonomy): domain Eukaryota; kingdom Metazoa; phylum Arthropoda; class Insecta; order Lepidoptera; family Crambidae; genus Crambus; species Crambus lathoniellus. Next base: position 5,443,144 of record OX453312.1, read on the forward strand.
AATAGAAATTTTGTTTTAGTTCATAAAATAAATGAGTATTTTGGTAAAACGGTTTTTTTTTAATTTAATAATATTTAAAGATTTCAAATTGACGGTTGGCAGCAAACATTATAGTCACGGTACATTGTAGGCAATCAGCTTCTCAGTCAATTAGCGTTTTAGACATTAAAGCAGTAGTGGCATCTTTCATTTTAGGCAATCTGCTTCTTAGTCTGATTGCTGTGTTAGACATTTTTGCAGCAGTGGCATCTTGCATTATAGGCACTGTGCTCAAAATTGTTTTGACGAACTCAAAAGCGTTACCTTTCTATTTTCGTTTGGGTCGATTTTTATTAAAATATTAACTGATATGGCTACGAGGCAGCTTTTAATCGCTGCTGCTTTGCGCGAAGAACGCTTGGAGAGGAGAAAGAACCGGCAGCACCTGCGAAATCAGTTATTTATAGCGAATATTCCCGATCTAGAGTTTATAGGAAATTACAGACTCAGTCGGGAATTATTCGAGGAGCTGTGGACTGAGATAGTGCCTTTATTACCTCCAGGGGCAAGGCGACAAGAGTTCAAGCCAACCCTTAAAGTAAGTTTGTACTATGTAAACACGCATTTCAATGAACTTTTCGATTTTACTTTTCATAAGCCTGGTTATCGCTTTTCAGATATAGATATTGACTTAAACAACAGCACTTAATGCACCGCATACAGGTACTAGCAAAGCACATAAGATTTCTTCAAAATCTCAAAAAAAGGAATCATATTAAGCGGAAATAAGTAGTAAATATAGGTACCTAGTGATAACCGATTAACGATTTTTTCATTTACTTCATTTTCAATACTAAAGTTCTATTTTATTTATTTTCAGGTGATTCTGGATATCTTCTAAGGGAGTGATGACACCCGTCGATAATGCTGTTGAGGACTCTCTAGAGGGAAGATACTGCCATCCAAAAACGTCCACGCTGCACCGTTGAACGCACATTTGGTGTATTGAAAGTTCGATGGTAGAGATGTCTTTTGTCTAGCTTGTCCATTACTGCCCAGAAACAGCAGCTAAAATTATAGTAGCCTGCTATGTGTATAGTACATATGTATAAGGGCTGGTATGGAGGTCCGGAGTTTTTTTTTCCCGAGTAGGGAGGTCCCTATTTGACAGAAGAGGATCACCAAACGGACAGAGCCAGGCAGATTCGCAGGGAAATTGAGACAGCCGCATCTTCGACTCGAGCTTTACAGGCAGGTCGAGGGAAAAGCGCTGTATTAATACAAACTTTAGAAAGGAACCAGGAAGATACATTCATACCAAACCAATTAATAAAATTGTAATATTGAAATAAAACCCACTTGTGTAACTTTTTTTTTGTCATAGGAGATAATCATCAGTGTCTCAGTTAAATGTACCTACGACAAGACGAGGAAATCGTTATGCATGCCTAACTGCGTGTTTGCTACATATTTGCTTGCTGCATTCTTATAATATCCAAATAAAATGTAGCCTATGTCACCCGGGAAGAATGTAGCTTTCTAATGGTCAAAGAATTGTCTAAATCGGTCTAGTAGTTTCGGAGCCTATTCGATGCAAACAAACAAACAATCAAATCTTTCCTCTTTATAATATTAGTTTAGAAGACTAGCGGATCATCGCAGTTTTACCCGCTTGCTACCCGTTCCCGTAGGAATATCGGGATAAAATATAGCCTATGTCACTCAGGAAGAATGTAGCTGTCTAATGGTCAAAGAACTTTCCAAATCGGTCTAGTAGTTTTGGAGCCTATTCGATGAACAAACAAACAAACAAACAAACAATCAAATCTTTCCTCTTTATAATATTAATATAGATTAAAAAGACAATATCAATGTATTTAATGGTTTTTATTTCTTACTTCAATACATGATATTAGCTTACATTTAACATTTACAAAACAAGAAACATATCGTTACATATTACAACAAATTGGTTATAGGATAAGCACTGATTATACAACATTATAGTACATTATATTATAACCTTTATGAGAAAAAAAATCTCATATAAATATTAGAATATTTTCCTTTTAAACAAATATAAAGTTGTAGGTTCCTACCTAAAACCTATAACTTTATATTTGTTTAGTCCTTTTATCCTTCGCGAGCAGTCGCCCGGATAGCGAAAGGTCGTGGGTTCGAATCCCATCGCAGCTGGTTGTGAGACGGGTCGACTTTTTCTAAATACCTACTTCATTTTTAATTTTTCACTAATAAAAATTGCATAGTGTATGCAAGAAAGTAAAAAATTAAATAACTAAGCAATAAGTTTGAGGTGCGAGGTTGGAGTTGGTTGGTAACAGGAGAAAATCTTTATTATTTAAAGTTGTTCTCGCAATAGCTCACACAGCTGCAAATGGCATGGCAGCCCTGATGCCTGCGAGCTCAGCGTTCCTTACTGTCTCTCTCTCTACGCGCCCATCTTCATACTGGTATTACTGATACAATCTGCTTCTGACGTCTGTAGCAGGCAGGTAAGGCTGCAAAACAACATTCAAATAAGTTCCAAAATTGTATACCTACATACATTGCAGGGAATACTTATTATATTTTTTAGTGATACACAGTAACTTTCTTGTAATTTTAATTGTCTCCGTAGTTTAAAAGTATGTGGATCACAGAGGGCGGCACAGGTAGTTTTTGTATGGATTGTTAGGATGTAAGTATAATTAGGTACCTTTTGCCACTACTGAATCGTCTTTGTGCAACCACCCATGGAATTGAGAGTGTCGCACAACTCCTCCCACAGCCTCTTTGTCTGGACCTTTCCTTCTATACTCCTCAATCTGCCGCGAGCATGATCTTTATGTTCATCGAGTAGTACAGTGATTTGCTGAGGAGTTGTCGAACAGGAATTTTGAGCCATACTGAAAAGATGTGGTGAAACTAAATAATAGGAACCTATTACGAAAATATTATTTAAATAAGAATTAGGCGTGCAAAACATAAATATTAATACTTACTTTCTTTGGTAATTCCGTATAAATAGCACCAAATTATGCACCAAATATTTTGAAATTTTGAAGTAACGGCTGACGGCTCAGCTAATGTCATACTGCGGACAAGTTACGTTGTCATACGACGACAAGCATAAATCTGGGTCGGTGATAATCATTGGAACTAATTTTTCATACGAATGTTCATTTTGACACCTAATTTTGTACTGCAAGTGGCTCCTCTGTCACCGGAACAAACAGGAATGTGGGACTATAGAGGTCAGTGGGGACTATAGACATCTTAACTTGGGCGGTTATCAGTCATTGAAAGGGTTCTTTTAGTGTCACTGTGTTTTTCGACATAAACTTGAATTTTAATTGCTCATTTATCAGTTTCTGGGTTATTAAACATAGTAAACCATTACTAATTAAATAAATTCTTAAAATTATTAAACCAACGTTTTAATTTTAAAGTTAATTTAAAAACCGGTTATTTACCGTAAATGACATTAAAAGAACCTACGTAATGTTGTTCATTCCATTCGTTCACGAAAATTGTCTATGGATTCGAACTTTTCGTGCGCGTCCGAAAATGTTCAAGAGTAGCGGCAGAAACGAAACTTCGTTTAAATTTCTTTCGTTTCCGAAATTTCGTTTCGGAGAACAAGAGTAGAGCTCCTGGATGGTGGATCACACCAAAACAATTGAAAATTGAATTTCAAATAGAACGATATTTTACAAGCAAAAAAATAACATATATATCTGCAACTCTTTCGATTTGCAACGCCCGGCGCCAGTCAGATCATAGCGAAATCGATTAGTCGTGACGCCACCGAACTTCTGCTGTCATGCCGACACAAATCGTATAGCAGGGGGTTCTCAAACTTTTTCACTGCGACGCCTTTGGGTATTTGAAATTTCTTTTCGACCTTTGATTGCAAAATTACTAAATTACTATACAAATGAGAAGGATGTGCTTGCTTTTTTGAGCAAAGCTTTTTTTAACGTAACTTTAAGCTTATAGTAAGTAACAAAACGGTTAACGGGCAACAGCGTCGCTTAACCAGCTAGCAACAAAGTTCGTGTGCGCCCGTATCTCCCCTGCACGAACTAAACGTTTGTTGTAAAACGGCGCGGTGTGCAAGCAATTTTAACCTTAGAAGTGGTTAAGCGACGCTGTTGCCCATGGTACCTATCGCCTGAGGGCGTCACGGGAAGTTTGGGAAGCCCTGGTATATCGGTTAAACTGGTTCAGTTTACTTATCCATAGTTACAATCCATAGTTTACACAGACACTTGAAAAACTTTTCGCAATATTTTATTCGACCGGACAACAATCAACATTTTACACCGGACGACGACATTCCGTGGGCAGGCGCCTTACAAGGTGGACCAAAGATCTGGTCAAGGTCGCAGGAAGTATCTGGAAGCGGGCAGCGTAGGACCGCACCTTGTGGAGATCCTTGAAGAACCCTATGCCCAGCAGTGGGCGTCGTACGGCTGATGAGGGTAATGGTATTTTTATTTCGATCTTCGGAATGTCTTCTTTTCATATCGCTAGCAACCTCAACGATTTCGGAACGTTAGATCATTTACATCGTCAATCCCAGCTGCTATTGCTGTCGTTAACGCTCATTAATCAGAGTAGAGCCATTTCTAAATCGAAAATTGTGTTCTTAGTATCAAATCAAAGATCTCAGCTAGGGACCGATTTTTGGAAAAAACAGTGTTTGTGGATTCGAGTTTAACTTTAATTTGATACCTCATCCTTATCTACTAGTCTCTATTTAGGCCAGTCATATATTACATTCAAAATACAAATAATTGCGGTAAACTTGCTCTTTTGGTATGTTGTTGGGGTTCACCTGGATAGTATTTATCCAGATTTGCAGCAGTCTGAAATTCTCGCGCGCTGAGTAGTTGTTGAAAAACCACCTCTTTTTTTAGGTTTGTGCCAAAAAAACGAAAGTATTTTCAAGATTTCCTGAAAACTACTAAACCAATTTCAAAATTTCAAAAAATGGGACCAATTTGGAAACCAACCTGATGTAATAACGTTTGAATCATTTCAATCGGTCCATCCGTCTGCGATTAATCGGCATACACAAAAAAAACATACATACAGACGAACGAATAGAGAACCTCCTCCTTTTTGATTTTGAAGTCGATTAAAAACTAATAGTTGTTGACTGATCTATCAACGCACAGCTCAGACTACTGGACGGCTCCAGCTGAAATTTGGCACGCAGATAGGTATTATGATAATGACGTAGGCGTCCGCTAAGAAAGGTTTTTGCAAAATTCAATCCTTAGGGGATGAAACGAAGGCATGCGTTCCCCGAACCGCATGCGGGCGAATCCGCGGGCAACAGCAAGTACAAGAAAAATAAAAAATTAAATGGTTTTCAAAAATTTAAAAAAAAATGTATTTACTTACTATACCTACTTTTTTTTTTTGTCTCCTTTCTCTATCTGCGATCAGCCTCCCGGCTATAATCAGATTGGTTACTTTGCTAATGATTTTTAGGACATCACACATCCAACGACATGTCGTCCCACGATTTAAGCCCCAGCTAAATGGTGGCCAGTGGCATTCTCTTAAGTCGCTTAATTGTGTGGGTGGTGTTAAGACCAGGACCAAGCCAACAGAAAACTGAAAGAAATGCATTGGCTCATCGGAAGACAATCTGCTCTCAGCTTACAAAATAAAGTTCTTGTTTACAAAACCATAATTAAACCTATATGGACTTATGGAATGGAACTCTGGGGTTCTGCAAGTCACTCCAATGTGGAAATACTTCAGCGTTTTCAAAACGCAGCTCTTAAAACTCTTTGCAATGCTCCATGGTTCACAAAAAATATAGAGGTGCACGAATACCTACAGATTCGGTACATCAAAGATGATATAAGAGAATCATGTGTGAAGTACAAAAAACGACTCGATCATCATAAAAATCAACTATACCTACTTGTCTTTCAGATTGTTATAAAAGTAGTTAACACTTAATTATTTACAAAAAAAATCGACGCGTATGTACAATCAGGGACAAATTCAGTGACCTATTTCTTACTGCTTTTCGTGTGGCTGGTGTCTCACCATTCACTAGCAGTCCCTATCCCTAATCCATACTAATATTATAATTGTGAAAGTGTGTTTCTTTGTTTGTTTATTTGTTTGTTTGTTTATTTGTTTGTTTGTTTGTTTGTTTGTTTGTCCGTCTTTCACGTCAAAACGGAGCAACGGATCGACGAGATTTTCGGTATGGAGATAATTTGAGAGCTGGAGAGTAACATAGGCTACTTTTTATCCAGGAAAATTATAAAATAAAAATGGTAATTTTGTATAGAATACCGTTAAACTGTCATACTTCATACAACTGTCATTTCTTAGCCGCTTCCAAAGAGAAGGTATGTCAAAGAGTATGTAATCACTGACATTTTTGCCCATGAAGCTCGACTTAATCATGAAGCTCGACTTAGAGCTACCCATAGATGTATTGGAGCTACCTACCTCAGTATTAAGTCAAGCTTCATGTTTTTGCCACTTAGGATTTTTTTTTTTTTAATAAGTGACATTGTGACAGGCATGTGATACGAAGTTCGTGTCCAATAAAATTTATATGGCAAAACAACGTTTGCCGGGTCAGCTAGTTGCTTATAAATGCATTGTACTACCTTAGTTTAATACATAAACAAATAGTAAAAGGGTCTGCGCGTGAATGGCGAGACACCAGCCACACAACAAGAGGTAAGAAGCATAGTTCACCGAATTTGTCCCTGACTGTACATGAGTTTTTGTGCTACCACCATATCCACATCTTCAGAAACTACTGTTGGTAAGTGATGTTTAGATTGTTCTATGGCTGTTTGTACAATTAGTACATTCTCGCAAAATATTGATCCTTTAAGTAGGGTATGGGTATAATCTCATTCGATTCAGCGCAAAGATACATACTTATAAAATATGTAGTTTAAAAAACTAAAAACACACACTTTTATAGGAACAGACTAAAATGTACAAAATAACCGTCTATTCAGTAACTGAAATTAAAAAGCGTGGTGCGCGTTGTCAATATTAAGTACCTACTTGAATGCATGCTTTGCAAAGGGTGCACCACGCTTTTTAATTTCAGTTACTGAATAGACGGTTATTTTGTACATTTTAGTCTGTTCCTATAAAAGTGTGTGTTTTTAGTTTTTTAAACTACATATTTATTTTTTACTTTTTAGTTTAATTAATGGCAAGCTATGGATGGATGGTAATCGATTTCACAGTCCATATTCTTGTGTCTGCCCACCCCGTAAACATTATAACTCCAAGGCGTGATTGTATTTATTTAGTTTTACAAATTCAAGTAGAGTCTATTAGTTACCAGATGCGCGAGCCGAACCCTTACTTCCTCCCTGCTCCATCATCAGACCCTCACCACCAAGTGTAGCGAATAGGTCTCATCAGATCGAAACAAATAAGCCCAAACTCGAGGGGTTTCCTAGTGGTCATTAAAGAGTGCCACTGACTTCCTCCCTGCTCCATCATCAAGTCCTCACCACCAAGTGTAGCGAATAGGTCTCATCAGAACGAAACAAATGAGCACAAACTCGAGGGGTTTCCTAGTGGTCATTAAGGACTGCCACTGACTTCCTCCCTGCTCCATCATCAGACTCTCACCACCAAGTGTAGCGATTAGGTCTCATTAGAACGAAACAAATGAGCCCAGCTCGTGGGGTTTTCTAGTGGTCATTAAGGAGTGCCACTGACTTCCTCCCTGCTCCATCATCAGACCCTCACCACCGAGTGGAGCGAATGGTCACATCAGAACGAAACAAATGAGCCAGAACTCGAAGGGTTTCCTATTGGCAATTAAGGAGTGCCACTGGCTTTCTCCCTGCTCCATCATCAGACCCTCACCACCGAATGTAGCGGATAGGTCTCATCAGAACAAAACAAATGAGCCCAAACTAAAAAGGTTTCGTAGTGGTCATTAAGGAGTGCCACTGGCTTCTTCCCAGCTCCATCATCAGACCCTCGCCACCAAGTGTAGCGAATAGGTCTCGTCAGAACGAAACAAATGAGCCAGAACTCGAAGGGTTTCATATTGGCCATTAAGGAGTGCCACTGGCTTTCTCCCTGCTCCATCATCAGACCCTCACCACCGAATGTAGCGGATAGGTCTCATCAGAACAAAACAAATGAGCCCAAACTAAAAAGGTTTCGTAGTGGTCATTAAGAAGTGCCAGTGGCTTCCTCTCTGCTCCATCATCAGACCCTCACCACCAAGTGTAGCGAATAGGTCTCATCAGAACGAAACAAATGAGCTAGAACTCGAGGTGTTTCTTATTGGTCATTAAGGAGTGGCACTGGCTTCCTCCCTGCTACATCATTAGACCCTCATCACCAAGTGCAGCTAATAAGTCTCATTAGAACGAAACAACGGAGCCCAAACTCGACGGGTTTCCTAGTGGTCACTAAGAAGTGCCACTGGCTTCCTTCTTGCTCCATCATCAGACCCTCACCATCAAGTGTAGCGAATAGGTCTCATCAGAACAAAACAAATGAGCCTAAGCTCGAGGGGTTTCCTAGCAGCCATTGAAGAGTTCTATTGCTCACCTCTTGACTCCATCATCAGATCAGCTCGATGGTAGCAAATTATTGTATTGTCATCGGATTCATATAGACTTGCAAAGTTTCAAATCAATACGACAATTAGAAGTAGGTTAAAATTTAATTCCAAGATTTTCTTACATTGTGACTTAGTTACAAGTGAAGCTAATAAAAGTGTGGTAAAAAGACACCCTACTTGCCTTGTTTGTAAAATTTGTATTTTTTTTAATGTCTTCCCTGCCCATACCTCCTGGAATACCCTTATAAAACCCCTTAATTTTGGTAGGACTCGTCAGATCCTTATTTCTAGTGCCAAGATAAAGTTATAAACAAAGTTTCATTGATGTACCTACATATTTTGCCGCCAAACCTCATATTTAGTCCTATTTTACGATTGAAATAAAATCTGTGAAATATGTAGGTACTAACAAAGGCATCGTAACTCCATACTCTTGTGTACTCCTCAAATATTTCCTTAACAAGAGACATGAAAAAACACTTTGACTTTTATTTGTAAATAATTGTACTGAATCACTTGGTAATTCATTTTTAAGGTCATTTCTCAGATTATGCATTTCATTCATTATTTTGACACAGAAAGAAGACATTTTGGCATGAATATTTTGAGTACATTTTCTCGATGTCTTTAGTCCTAGTGTGTTTTCGCAATCATCATCTGTAACATACTTAACCGAAAACTAGCAGTCCCCATTAAACTTTACACTTATGACAGCAATAATAAAAATAAGTAGTTAAAATAAAGAAGTACCTAACGTAGTTAATTAATTAACTTTTGAAAAATTCAAAATGAAGTAAGTATTTTAGAAACAATCGACCCGTCTCACAACCAGCTGAGTTAGAGCAGTCGCCCGGATAGCGAAAGGTCGTGGGTTCGATTCCCATCGGAGTTGGTTGTGAGACGGGTCGATTGTTTCTGAAATACTTAATTTTCAATTTTTCAATAATAAAAATTGCATTGTGAATGCAAAAAAGTAAAAATTTAAATAAGTAACCAATTAACTTTTCTCAAACATGCATGGAAATTTTGACATTATTTTATTTTCCTTCCGAAGCAGGGAGGATCTTGATATAAACAAATTTTGCCCAACCTCAACGATCGTAGGCTTTGCCACTCACCCCGGGTCATGTGGAGCGTGCTAACATATACCCACAGGCTCGGGGAAGGCGCAGGTCTCCTAGAGGAGTTTAGTTGGTAGTGGTGGCTTCTCCCGTTCGCCCCATCTGGCCTGCCCACCACGAGTGGGTAGCCTTAAGGTCATTGCCCACTTAGACCGCACCGCTCCCACCCAACCAAAGTATGAACAGCCAAATATGGACTTAATGTCGTTCATTGTAGATGCATTTTACAGTAACAATATAAAATAGCGGACAGCGCGCGGTCCGCGAGCTTACCGCCGTCAGATTGCTCGGTAGTTGACGCCTCGCTGACGCCGCCGCGCTGACTGCTAGCGGTCGCCGCGCCGTCGCCGCCGCGCACTTATAGAGGGAATAGCAGTCGACGCGTGGACAGCTGGGAATCTGCTAGGTGTCGCCGCGTGGACTGCTGGGTGCCTGCTAGCTGTCGCCTTCGTTTAGGGCGGTGTTGTGTGGGAGCGGGTGTTGGAGCGGTGCGGTATAAGTGGGCTATGACCTTTATAGGGAGCTGGGGTGGAAGCTACCTCCCTCTGTCCGGCACCCTCTCGTACTTTTTGACTCGTTAGGGGGGGGGGGGGGGGCAGAGGTTAGAACCGCACAGCCCTGCCGGCCTAGCATGAGCTGCTTTTATCGCGCGATATGATTTCGTCTTGCTTACACCTTAGTGGGGTAAGCAAGACAAGTTGCCGTACCATATCATATCGCGCGATAAAAGTCGCTCATGCTAGGCCCGGCTGACACAAGGTCCAGCACGCTCACCACTGTGCCACAGGCTCCTCGACTGTAGGTACTTACTCTTTCCTAATCGGAAATAACAAACAATTAAAATAATTAATTCTTTCCACGACAAGGCCGTAACTTTAAAGCATTGGCGCGTGCTTATCAATCGATTATTTTAGCTTTATTGATTTTAAAATGGCAGTCCATTTATTTCAATTTATAAGAATTTGATAAGCGAAAAAACTGTAGAATTAATTGAAACAGGTGATTTTTGTGACGTTCGAAACTTTTAAAGCAGATTGAATATAAATTCATCATTTTTAGCGAATCTTATGGAAACAAAATGTTTTATTTTTCTGTTTCTAGGATTTTGGATACCTTTTGGTTTATTTCCGAAGAAATGTTGATAGGTACCTATATTGAAACTGAATTGTAAGTAAAAAAATTACCCGTCCCTTTTATCCGACTGTGTTGTTTTGATCTTTGATTAGAATCAAAATATATATTTTATACAGAATAAATTTTATACCAGTGCACAATTTTTTAGGATCATTGTCATATTTCGACCTATGTTTCTAGGAGAAAGTTGTTCACTTACCGATTCTGAGTCGATCTTAAAAATTTGTGCACTGATTAAAAATTTACCCTGTATATCGATTCTGAAAAGCGAAATCGAAATCCAAATGTTCTTCTGATAATGAAGTTTCTTGCGAACCGTCCGCGAGTTTTGAGCAGCACGCGTAGCATGACAAACCCAAGAAGAGTTTTGTAGGCCTCGAAAGTCTATAATTGAGATACGAACATTAGGTTTGTCTACGATGAAATGTCTTTTTTGACGTTTCGATAAAGACAAAACTTTCTTGAGTGCATCATGCTACCCGTGCAGGTTTCCGAGCTCAACAACATGCCGCTCGGTATGCTTAAAGATCGCTTTCTCCTCTTGATACAAAAAAAATCGGCCAAGTGCGAGTCGGATTCGCTCATGAGGGGTTCCGTACCCACTTAACGATCCGATTACGTACACCTAGCAAAAATACCACTGTAATATTTTGCCAGAAAAAATAACTTTGTTTTTCATAGTATTCGTATGAATGACAAAGTTATATTTGCGGTTTTCGAAAATGTGTTATATGTCAAAAACTTGTAAAGCCTACTTGGCTGTGATAGTTTTCCTTTTAACTTCGTCATATGTACTACTATCATGAATTTTTTCACGTATCCAGAAACAACCATTTGGCTGTAGGGGGGGACACTTGACTCTAACAAAATTTTGCACTTTAAAGCTTAATAATTCACAAACAGATACCTCAATCAAAAAACTGTCTTCACGAACCCACAACTTTTTGAAATTGCTATCCAACGACATCCCACACTATGGGGTAGACAAGAAAAAAAATTACGTGTAGGTAAGTACGTAACCTAAAAAAAATATTTTTAAATTTTACTTTACCACTATGTTGGCGTGGTAAATATGTATATTCATGCCAAATTACAGCTTTCTAGTACTAAGAGTCTATGAGCTAGACTGGGGTCAGACGGACGGACGGACAGACGGACAGACGGACACGGTGAAACTATAAGGGTTCCTTGTTGACTATGGAACCCTAAAAAAGGTTTCCGAGCTCTACTCCATACACGATCGAATTCGCACTTGGTATAGGTCGCGGGAAGCCGCTGGATGCGGGCAGCGCAGGACCGATCGTTGTGGAGATCCTTGGGGGAGGTCTATTTGGTATTTTGGTATTTGGTATTGACATTTTTTCCGAATTTAGACTCATATTTGGTCCGTTATGCGTGAACATGGCTAGTCGAGCCATCCTAGCTCCTTCCAGAAGCGCAGAAGCCTCCTGGGGCGTTCACAGGCTTCTAGGAGCGACCTCACCTCTGTGAGGATTTCTGTTCGTTGTGCGGCCGGAGGTCTGGACGATTGAGGCTGAGCAGCCTGCAGGTCAAACGCGGCGAGACTGCAGTCATCGCCATCTTAGACTGTCTACAGCTTGTTAGAGCTACCCAACTAGGAGTTTTTTTGTGCTGGCAACACTGGCAGCAACACTTAAAAGTTTGCTGTGTAATTTTTAATAATTATTAGTAATTCTCGTTAAATTTCCAAATAATTTGTTATAATTAGCTTAATTACGTATTAAATAACAAGTGGAAGTGTTATCAGCAAGTTTAATGAACAAACTTTTGAATTAAAAGCGAGGAAAAATTGACCCAACTGTCAATCAAGAAGAGGATACTAATTCAAATTGAAAAGATATAAATACTGTGGACTGTTTCTACTTAAACCTGGGGAGTATTGTTTTCATAATTTACATCACTCACATTGCATTCTCAGACCAATAAAACTTATATTACCGACAAATACATCTTGACAATCTTGATTAGAAACTAACTAACCAACTTATAACTCAATGTAACCAACTAGGTATTTGTACTTAGTTGCTAATTTTCAATAATAATTTGTTAGACCAACAACTTGAGTATATGCTATTATCAACAACAAGTGTTTTCTGATTAAGAATATCATTTGTTTGCATTGTGTTACCTATAGTTAACATTCAATATTTTAAAATATATAAGTAGGTAGTTAATGTTTGACATAAATTAGACTTTAAGTTATTACAGGTTTTGCCATCTCCCTTACAGCCTGAATTACTACTTGCAGTATATTAATTTCTTAGTAATAAAGTGGGAAAACTATAAAGAACACTTTTTGAAACCTTAGTTGAGTTCAAAATACCTACCCACATATTTTGTTATTATTTTAGTTAGGTACCTATTGATCATTACTTTTAAACTCAACTAACACACAAGATTTGAATGCCAAATTGGTTTCACATTCACTGTACACTAATTATCATTACTAGTACAGAGCTCACTTTCAGTGAGCAACGTCACAATCCATTACGATTTGGCATCGTTGACAACCTCTCTTTACTTGACAAACTGTGGAAGTAAAGCTGACGGTGACCACTACTGTCACAGACATTCACCTTACTGCTACACTTTCCAAACACTACATCCATACAGAGACATCCAAATCATTTCAATTAAAGATTGTGAAACTAGTTTGCAACTTGAATCTTAAGATATTTCTACATGGTCTTAAACGTCTTAAAGTATTGAAATAAATTAACAGAATACTACTAGAAAGGCTTACCTCAACCTACTTTAATAAAAGTTAATTTTATGGTGACATCAGCTGTCACCAGTAGCTGCTACTTATAACAAATTTGTCTTATAACAAATTTGTCATATTCACTCATAATTTAGTACAATAAACTTTAATTTAACAACGCACACTTTTTTAAAATTGGTTTGCCTCACTTTATATTGCACAAATTAAAGTTGATGGTGACATTTATATCTACTTAACGTTCTTTAATAACTTTATTTGTTATTCATTACAACTGACACTCTTAATAATTATTTAATTTTTCAACCGCACATTGTACACAAAATAATAAATAGAAAAGGTAGTTCAAAATTACCTTTTACTAATTATTAAGATAGATAAATCTGTAATTCAAAGCTTTACTGTAATCACGTTATTGATCACATTTGTATATATTTCAGAGGTAGTACCTAGAACCTTAATAAACAATTATGATGACCCGGAGGACAACGGCAAAGGATGTGGAGCTACAACTTAAGAATACTCTGCAGGATCTGAAGGCAGCCAACGATCTCAATGACTCTTTAATGAGAGAAAGAGAGGAAAGTGAGCAGGAGATTTACAAGAACATTACCCGCAATACTCAGCTTAAGAATGAACTCGCTGAACTTCACATTAAATACTCAGAAGTCGTACACAAGTGTAACCAAATGCAAGACTTTATTGAGTCTTTTAGGGCTTGTTCTGATACTCATGAACAGGCATTGAGTCGCATAACAGACCTGGAAATTAGTCTCTCCCTTGCCCAGAAAACAGTACTAGATTTAGAAAAAGAAAATAAAAGTATATTAGAAGATAAGCATTCTCAAAGCTTGTTTAATGAGTTAACGCTATGTAATTCTGCAGCACTTGATAATTCAACCTTGGAATGTGTCAGCTATGTGGATAAACCATTGTTTAGTAATAATACTATTTGTGGCTTTAGTAGCGGAAAGAAATTAAAAAAATATATTAAAGTTAATAGATACATTAGGAAAACACAAAAGTTAATTAAAAGACAAAATTGTTATAATAAGTACAGTCACTTAAAGAAAGAACGTAAGGTACTTTTAGAACAATTAAATATGATAAACATGGAAACATGTAATAAAAATAAAGAAAGTGAAATGATAGGTAGTCAAATAGGTAACAAAATTGACAATTTGGAACTATCACTAAGGGAAATGTACACTAACTTGTGTGAGTTTTCTCACAAGCAACTAAATAATCAAAAAATGGCTGCCTATGATATGATTGATCTTTGTAATTTTAATTCAGACCGGTTTGAATCGCTAGGTAAAAAACGCAGCTGCAATTGTACCAAAGTGAGCAAGAATTTATGTAAAACTGATACATTAGGCCGGGCTGCTCAGGAGGTTTATATACCAACAAACTCTGACACCTCTAACAATCCCGATAGTATATTACTGAATAATGAAAATAACCCACCTACAAGAATAAGTAACGCTAAAACAATTATGTTCTGCGATGAGATTGGGAAGGGCTTGGGCCAATTAATCCAGAAACATTCTAAGGAAAGTGTTACTAATTGTTGTATGCCTGGATCAAGCATAAATGAGATAATGAAAGTAATTGTAAAAAAATCTTATAGTGAAAACACAAACTTGATTGTTTTAATCGGGAATAGAGATAGTATAAACAAAAACCATTTAATATCATACTGTAACTCATTATGCTCTCTAAATGTTAGAAAAGTTGTTATGTTTACATTTCCCTATAGTCAAGGGTTTTCACAATTAGAGAATAAATTGAGATATAATCTTAATTTAACATTAAGCACAATAGCATCTCATAATAGTCAGATACAAATAATTGACATAAATACCTTGTTATATAATCTTAACTTGACGAAAGATAAATATTATCTGCATAATTATCATAAGCGACAAATAGCATTATCGCTATCTTTTTATTTTAATCAACTAGCCAACAATCTGGCTACTCTAACTTCTGCTTCTTTTGAGCAGCTAAAATGTGACATTTCTAATTCAACTTTGGAATCTGTTCCAAATAATTCGATTCTTTTGAATCCAAATACTGACATGGTTAATTTAAATTACCATTAGAGACAACGGAGGCATACTCTAGCCCAGTATTGACAAGAGGAAGGCCTAAATGTTTAAAAATAGTACACCAGAATATCCAAGGCTTTTCTGCTGGCAAAGACCTAGAAATGAGTTTATTTTTAAATTGTGAAAATATTGATGTGTTATGTGTTACTGAACATTGGTTAAAAGAATATGAATTATTGTTAAATTTGGATAATTATAGTGTTGTAAGTTCATTCAATAGAAAAACTGCAGTAAGGGGGGGTTCTCTAATAATTTTACCTAATAACACACAATATAAAGAGCGAAAGGATATAGTATCCCTCTCTGTTGAACGAATTTGTGAGATATCATGCGTAGAACTTGAACAAATGATTATAATCTGTGTATATAGCCCCCCTGGAGCAAATTACACAGTCTTTGAGTCCACTATGGAGGGTGTTTTGAAAATATGCTGTCGTAAGAATAAAAAAATTGTAGTTTGTGGAGATTTTAATATAGACATCTTAGATATTAAATTAGCACAACTCTCCAGTAAATTCCTTAACCTTTTTAAATCATTTAATTTGCTTCACACTTTTAATAAACCGACGCGAATTACGCCAACATCGGCTACTTGCTTAGATAACATCTTTTCCAACTGTAACTTAATTGAGAAATCGGTAATTAATATTATTAAATCCGACCACAGTGGACAACTAGCTTTTTTTGAGCACTATAATGTTACTCCTAAACGCGAAGTAATTTGCAGGCCAATACCGAAACGTGGTATTAATAAATTTAGAAATAATGTACAAGATAAAATTCAATGTTTGCCAGCTTCTGCTGACGCTAATAACTCTTATCAATTATTATTTGATATTGTTGAAAAAGAATTTAGTAACAATTTTAAACAAAAAGTTATAAAGTGTAATGATCGTAAGAAGTTCAGTGACTGGGCCACACCTGGTATCTATAATAGTAGAAGAAAGTTATTTAAACTCTATGCACAAAAAACGACTTCCTGTGATCCTAGCTTCATTGAATATGTCAAGAAATATTCAAAAACATTTAGGAAAGTATGTGCTTTGGCAAAATCTAGGTATATTTCAAATAAAATAAAATCATCTGAAAATAAAATAAAAGCTACCTGGAGTATTATAAACCAAGAAACTGGCAAAACAAAAAGCAAAATTAATTCATTTAACTTAAAAATTAGTGATCAGACTTTTGAATCGGATATTGAGGTGGCTAGTGCTTTTGAAGGTTTCTTTGCTCGAATTCCGTTAGAAACTACTAGCAGACTTAACTCTTGCCCCAACACCGCTGTCTCTCTTATGGAATCTAGTGTGAACAAGTGCCAGGAAACATTTAGTTTTAGCTATGTCACTACTGAAGATATTATTAAAGCATTCAAAGCAATAAATATTAAGAAAACCGAAGATCTCTGGGGCATATCTACAAGTATCATCAAATTAATAATTGATGTGATAGCTCCATCATTAGCAATAATTTTTAACCAATGTATAAGTGAAGGGGTCTTTCCTAATTTAATGAAGAATAGTAAAATTATTCCTCTGTTTAAAGCTGGTGACAAAAGTGACCCAGCAAATTTTAGACCTATATCCATACTACCAGCAATAAGTAAAATATTTGAGAAATTAATTTATGCTCAACTTTTAGAATATTTTAAATTAAATAGTATACTGCATGAGAAACAGTTTGGTTTTTCAAAAGGTAAAAGAACAACTGATGCTGGGGTTGCATTTCTAAAACATGTACTTGATGCCTGGGAGGACAAGCAGGATGTAATCGCTATTTTTTGTGACCTTTCCAAGGCATTCGATTGTGTTGATCACCAAACACTATTAAGGAAGTTAAAACATTATGGTGTTTCTGAAATGTCAGTAAGTCTTATGCATTCATATCTGTATGAAAGAACTCAGAAGGTAGTTATTAATAAAACTGAGTCTACCGGAGCTCCCATTACTATGGGCGTACCCCAAGGATCAATATTGGGCCCGCTGTTGTTTTTAATATACATAAATGACCTTCCTTACTACGCGAAGAATTTATGTGAGACAGTGCTATTTGCCGATGATACATCTCTAGTCTTTAAAGTAGATAGAGGTGATGACTGTTCTGACGAAGTGAATAGTGCTCTTTCAAAAGTGTCACATTAGTTTAATAGTAATAATTTATCATTAAACTCAAAGAAAACTAAGTGTTTAAAATTTTCGTTACCTAATGTAAGACAAGTTGATTTTCATATAAGACTAGACGGCGATATGGTCGAATTCATTAACAATACAAAGTTTTTAGGTATTATATTAGACTCGCGACTACAATGGGATCCTCATATCGAAGCCTTGGCGAGTAGACTCAGTTCGGCCGCATTCGCAGTTAAGAAAATAAGGCTCTTAACCGATATTGAAACGGCTAGAATAGTCTATTTTAGTTATTTTCATAGTGTTATGTCCTACGGCCTTTTGTTGTGGGGCTCAGCCGCTAACATCCACAGTATATTCGTGCTCCAAAAAAGGGCTATTCGCGCCATTTACAACCTCCGATCGAGAGATTCTTTAAGAGATCTATTTAAAGAAATAAACATTTTAACTGTTGCAGGACAATACATCTATGAAAATATAATCTATGTGAAAAAGTATTATAATACATTTGTAAAGCAGAGCGATATTCATCGCTTTAACACAAGAAATAAAGATAAACTTGTCGTTCCCAAGTTTAGGCTAGAAAAATCCAGAGCCTCATATCTGGGGAAAAGCATAGCCTTATTTAATAAAGTTCCACAGCGTATAATTGAACTACCATTACATAAATTTAAATGTTACATTAAAGAGTCGCTGATGAGCAAAGGATACTATAAAGTAGACGATTATTTGAATGACCGCAATGCATGGTCATGATGTAACACATAACATAATCACTGTTTAATATGATGTATTTTTATACTAAGCAATTGTTGTATTAGTAACGATATGTTTTTTTTTGTAAATGTCGTTACCTAACTAAGAAACGCTGGCAAGTTTCTTGCGCCCATTCTTCTTGTCAGTTAAAAAAGTCTTGAATGGGTGGTAGGAAAATATTGACGATTCATAAGTACATATTTATTATGTCTAAGTGAATAAAGAATATTTTTATCTTATCTTATCTTATCAACGAGTATTATGTGCAGCACGAGTTCGTTGCCTTACCCATGAGCGCAGTTGGCTGAATGGGAGTGGCAGAATGGGTGTAGGTCCTGTCACTGTTGTGGAGGATCCCATTCTAGCCAGCTCATCGGCGGCATCATTCCCGTGTGATCCACTATGCCCTTTAATCCATTGTAGGATTACTGGGGAAGGTCTATCTATGCCCAGCAGTGTGCGTCGTTCGGCTGACATGATGATGATGATGATGATAGATTGAGCAATGTATGTGCTGTGCTGGTGCACACTCATGCCATAGGGTAAAAAAAATACTAAGTACTACATGTGCTCATGCGATCAACTATATTAAGGTAAGTTTGTACTTATATAAAATAAGTTTTTAGTAAAAATTGCATTTTCATGACAAGCTTTTTTGCTGACTGTACTGTACTATATTGTATTGTCTTCTAAGCAAAACCTGTATACACAATTTCAGCTCCATCGGAAACTGGGAAGTCAATTAAGCTTGCAAGAGTTGTCCCCCACTAACTATCATCATCATCATCAGCCTATTAACGTCCACTGCTGGACATAGGCCTCTCCAAGAGTACGCCACTAACTAACTAACTATATTATATATATTACTATTATATTATTATTATTATTATTTATTAACTATAACTAACATAGCAAGTTAATAAAAAGCTTGTAAAAATTGTAATATGCGTGTACTTGTCGTTGACCTCTGATATTTTCGGGACTTACATTTTTTCTTATTTCCATTAAACAATTTCAAATCCACATTTAAGACAACAGACCGTCACATTGAATACGCATTAATCTTTGTCAGCTTTTGGACCAGAAAAAATGTAAAACAAAAAGTTTAAGAACAAATTCATTCGTATGTCGATTTATCTCTAAACTGACGGGTACTTAAAGCGAGTGGGGGAAATTGTTGGAGCTGATCCTATCAATTAATAGGTTTTGAATTGAATTTAAAGTGCTTACTCTAGACTTCTAGACAGTCGGCGTCATAAAGTAGGGAGCAGTCAAGATCATCAAATACTTGGCAACATCGATCAAATTGTTCAAGCCATCCACCTTATTCAAAACTAGCGGATCCTCGCGGTTTCACTCGCGTAGTACCCGTTCCCGTGGGAATATCGGGATAAAATATAGCCTATGTCACTCGGGAAGAATGTAGCTTTCTTAAGGTCAAAGAATTTTCCAAATCGGTCCAGTAGTTTCGGAGCCTATTCGATGCAAACAAACAATAAAATCTTTCCTCTTTATAATATTACTATAGATAACTGTAGCACGCAAATGTCTTAATACGTGGTAACATCCATACAACCCATCATTAGTATCGCGACAGCAACACCGCCACTGGTAGCGCAGCTCCCAAAGTATACAAAAGTATGGGATACATTAGAAAACTCAGCGTTATTACACAAGGCATAAAATTTAATCTCTGGTTATAAAAAATGTTAGTATAGATCACGTAAGAAATAAATTAACATGATATAAGACTCAATTTGGCCTAATTCGGCTTAACTTTTTCATTCGAGCTACTCATCTCTCCGAATTTTGAATTTTGACAATCACCAATACCTAGTATTGAACGTTTGCGTGCTCCGGTATATTTGAACACGGTGAATGACCTGGGTGCTTACCATCAACTCTTATTGCGGTTTTGTTTAGGACCTAAACTGATCTGCTTCGCTTATTCGTACCACGACAGCTTAATATCGATGACAGCGATTCAGTGATCGATCAATGACATTTCACAGCCGCTAAGCTGTCAGGAATTATTATTTGACTTATAACCCGGTCGATTTAAGATGACACCTGCAGGTTATACCCGTCCCTCTCACTCTCCGGGCATGACAGAATCGAGTGAAAGAGGCGGGTAGAAGAAAAAGGACACAAATCGTTCGGTCATTAACATTTAGCAATTCATTTGCGATCCAGTTTTTAGAAGGTCATAGTACGAAAGAAAGCAATTCATTTTAGGAACCTATTCTGCATCGCGCTATTTTTGAATCGCTGTCTTAAAGTTGATGGTAGGCACCCTGAACAATTTGCTCGCTTTGGCCACATGAGTATATAAAAACTACTATTTGGCCGAGTCATTGTTGATGACCATTTTGGATGTTTCCAAGTATTTGGTGATCTTGACTGCTACTCACTATAATATGACGCTGACTGTACAAGCCCCGTCCAAAAATCTAGTTCTGTGAAGCCAGTTGTTTTTTTTCTAATATTGTATTATTCAATTACCTAGGAGGAAAATACGAACTACCAATAACACAAATAAGCGTGTAATTTTTTAAAATTCTTTTTGTAATATTTTCCGTGCATAATACAGCACGATTGTTTTCAACATAACGACCCGATTAATTTACAGTTATGACAATGTTTTGTTGAGTACAGTCATCAGCGAGTAAAGTTTCACACCTTAACTTTTTCAGAACTGTTTTTGTAGTTCAAGTGTTAACCTTGGTCGTAAATTAAATAAAGTTCGATTATGTTCAGGTTAAGCAACTTTTGCAATAGTCGGTCGTAATATGGGTGACCTAGAACTTATCATCTGGAGCTCGGAAGGCACGTTAAAGTTGCTTAGTTGTCTGTGGTCCTAGCTGAGTGGATCATGGCTTACTCTCCTTGTCCATCCATAGGAAAGGATTGTGCCCCTTTCTTGTATATCAAGAGGAGAATGATAATATAGATAGAGATAATATAGAGCAATTTATTATAAAACAAGTGTCTAAGTATATGCCCTTTCGTGAAAGACCAATTCATAAACTTGAAGTGCCTAAATATAAACTCAGCCTGGCACAAAGAAATGCTTATGGAATGGCCGATAAGCTCTTTAATGCTCTTCCTGGTCATAAACGGCAGCTAGATGGAAAAAAGAAAAATGGAGAAAAAAAAACTTCATGAATATCTCATGGAAAATTGCTTTTACTCAATTACAGAGTATCTTAATAATAATATCTGATGGCTTCGCGTCAGGGATGGGCGGCTCTAACTCTTAACGGCTTCGACCCTAGCGAGCTCGAAAGCTCGAGACGGGGCCGTACAAAGGGATGGAGCTTTCTCCCCAGCTCCCCATAAGGCTACCCACTCGTGGTGGGCAGGCCAGATGGGGCAAACGGGAGAAGGCACCACTACCAACTAAACTCCTCTCGAAGACCTGCGCCTACCCCGAGCCTGTGGGTAGGTATCAAGGCCTGTGCCCCTGCGCTGGAGACATTAAATGGCTGATGATGAAGATAATGTGGCAGTATTGTTTTATTAATAATACTAGTGGCTCTCAGCGGGTTTCCCTTGGAAATATCGAGATAATATATAGCCTTTGTCAGTCAGGAAAAACATCGTAGGTATTTAATGGTGAAAGATTTTTTACAATCGGCCTATTAGTTTTTGATTTTATCCATTACATATAAATAAATGAATAAATAACTAATCTTTCCTCTGTATGAATTAGTAAAGATAAAATAAGCTTGACATGGTGTTGCTTGTACAACAACTAGCAAATAAATGCAACTGTTCTGAACTCGTCCTTTGTTAGAGTTTGGAAATTGATTTTGCACGCGGCGGTGCCGGCGGCTTCGTAGCAAACCAAAGAGTTGTCATGTTGCATAACCTTCTTGCTATTTTTTTTCACAACTGGTTTAAATATTAACAGTGTGAGTACTTCAGATACATTGCTTCTATTTGCAATCACCCGAGAAATGTCAGGGGTGAAATAACCTATCAATATAAGTAATTAACTTTTAACTTGGAAATACTCGGAATGATGAGCTGTTTTCTACATTTTTTGGTTGAGTATAGTTACGACACACCTCTAATATTTTAAGCCCCGACTGCAAAAAAAGGGGAGTTGTTAGTTTTTTTTTTTATCCACAACGGGTTAGCACTTAGCCTTCATCACACCTGATGAAAAGTGGTGATAAGGCTGAAGGTGGAAGCGCACTACTCCTGGAATCCTCTATCACTGAGGAACTGGCTATCTTATCTCTAACTGCCGGAACACAATAATGCTGAAAACATCATTGTTATGGCGTCAGACTTAGATAAGATGGTGGTAGCTAGCCAGGCGGACTAAGAACAAGTCCTGCCACCAACCAAACCGAATACAATATGTACCCCCACTGGGAATCGAACCCGGGACCTCTTGGTCTGAAATCGGTGGTGTGAACCACTAGACCACAGAGGCGGTTAAAGTTTGACGTGTCTGTGAATCATCTGTCTGTTTATCTGTCAGTGGCTTCGTAGCTCCTGAACGAATGGATCGATTTTGATGCGGTGTGTTTTGTAAAGCTTGACACGATCGAAATAGTTCTTAAATCTTCATCTTCTCAATTTGTGAAGATCTGTTTAGATTAGAGGTGTCAAGGTCATCAGCTGTTTTAGTTAGCTGTAGTACGGTGTATCGTGGAGTGGGGTTTTTAGTAATTTTTAAAGGGAAGCCGATGTTAGTCGGGATGTATGGACCCTCCGCTACTGCTTACTACTCAAACACGCCAGTGCTGCTGAACACGTATGGATGTATCACCATCATCATCATCATCATCATCATCAGCCATACGACGCCCACTGCTGGGCATAGGCAACGCCCAAGGATCTTGACAATGAGGCGCTGCCCGCATCCAGCGGCTTCGACAGATCGTCGGTCCATCTTGTAGGGGGCCTGCCCACAGATTGTCATCCGGCGGTCACCATTCGAGAACCTTTCCGCCCCAACGGCCATCGGTTCTCAGCGCTATGTGTCCCACCCACTGCCACTTCAGCCGAGTAATCCTTCGAGCGACGTCGGTAGTTTTAGTTCTCCTGCGGATCTCATCATTTCTGATTCGATCGCGCAGGGAAATATCAAACATCGCTTTCTCCATAGCTCGCTGGGTGACCTTGAGCCTTCTTATGAGACATAGTAAAGGACCACGTCTCGCTTCCATATGTTTTAACTGGCAACACACGCTGGTCAAAGACCTTGGTCTTGAGACATTGGGGAATTTTGGACGCGGATACCTTTATGCCTAAAATTCCCGAACGCTGCCCATCCGAGCTGGATTCGACGAAAGATCTCTTGGACAAGATGGATGTATCGGCAGAGATACATCCATCTCGTCCAAGTCCTCGTCCAATCCAAATCGACATCTTTTATCCGCGTAGAACCGGAACCACGCGGCTAAAACCGTGTGGCAAACCTTCTAGCTATAATAAAGTAGGCAGTCGATGGCACTGTATTAAAATAAACAGACAAAAAATTCAATAACATTGTTTTGGTGTCTATTTCCCGTCCATAATCAAGCAATCATTGTTTTAAAAAATATTAGAGATTCAATAGATACTTGGCTCTGTGACTATTTTATTATAATACTGGCGGATCCTCGCAGTTTTACCTGCGTGGTACCCGTCGCGTGGGAATATCGGGATAAAGTATTGCCTATGTTAATCAGGGATAATGTAGCATTCTAAAAGTAAAAGAATTTTTGAAATCGGTCCAGTAGTTTTTGAGTTTATTCATTACATACATACATCTAAATCTTTCCTCTTTATAATGTTAGTATAAAAGTATAGGTATATATGGGAGACACTCATCATCATGTCAGCCGAACGACGCCCACTGCTGGGCATAGGCCTCCCCCAAGGATCTCCACCACGATCGGTCCTGCGCTGCCCGCATCCAGACACTAGAGACTCGATTGGGTTAAATCGCGAAAAAAAAAATCAGCAGTTCCATACATTTTGATCTATTCGATTTCAAATTTTTGTATGGAACAGCTGAATTATTTTGCGATTTCAATTTAAGTACACTGGTAAAGGTTGTTTGTATGCATGAGTACTTACATTGACCCCTTGAAATTCCGTCGACTTTTTTTACAACACCATAAATAGGTTTTATTTTTTATGAAGTCCGGGTTCGATTATTTTAAGTCTATCTCACTGCGCCAGTTAAGTAGACTGGTAAAACTTAAGAATTGTAACAAAGCAAGCAGTCATACATTTAATTAATTAGAATAGACGTTTGTTATTGTCTTAGACATAAAGCGAAATCGAAATTCAATAATCTTTATCTTTAAATTACAGGCAAAGTCGTAAGAACCTCTTACATAAGCTATTATCGATTCTTCCAGACCACTTGTGGAATGTTCTACTGGTAAAGGTAGCGGTACACACTCTGCGACTTGCGACATTATAATTTTTTACAACAAGACCAAATTAGATCAATAAAAAATATTTAACAACAAAAAGAAATGTGTTTGTTACGTTTTTGGGCAGGGTAGAGTCATTACAACAATAAATTTTGTTAACGGCTTTGCCTATTTTGTCTGTTAGTTTTTATGCAAAATGTTAACCTATACTTACATTCAAATTTTAAGTTTTGGCATGAGAAGCCACCACTGATGTGCAATGTCTAGCTGACTAGGTTTTTTACTGCTGTATAAATTTATTTTCTAATGGAAAACGCAATTTCAAGTAGGAATACGTAGACGAATTAAGGGCTGCTGATATATATCATGAATATATACATATAATCACAGTCTATTAGTATCAGTAAGTATATATTTGTCGTCGTCATCTGTCACACTTCATGTCTAGGTGCCTTAACCTCGAATTCATTTAATTACACCCACGTTTTGAATTATTAATTTAAATTGACTACCCTCAGTTTCAAAACAGTGTAATTTCGCACCGTTGTTAAATCGACCGATCAATTTAATTAGTTTCAACTGGCTTCAGTTATTAATTATATTTTTCAGTTCTAATCTGTATTCAAAAACGTTTATGAGATACAGGGTGTCTACCATTAACTTTAAGACAGCGATTCAAAAATAGCGCGATGCAGAATAGGTTCCTAAAATGAATTGCTTTCTTTCGTACTATGACCTTCAAAAAACTGGATCGCAAATGAATTGTTAAATGTGAATGCCCGAACGATTTGTGTCCTTATTTCTTCTACCCGTCTGTTTCACTCGATTCTGTCATGCCCGGAGGTTGAGAGGGACGGGTATAACCTGCAGGTGTCATGTTAGCTTGGCCGAGTTATAAGTCAAATTAAGAGTACATGACAGCTTAGCGTCTGTGAAATGTCATTGAATGATCACTGAATCGCTGTCATTGATATTAAGCTATCGTGGTACGAATAAGCAAAGCAGATCAGTTTAGGTCCTAAACCAAACCGCAATAAGAGTTGATGGTAGGCACCCTGGAATGTAAAATTAATTATTAACAAAACTCTGTAAGATATGTAATGTTTTTGGCATCTATACATATAATAAAACAGAAACGGAAAAAAAGTCTGTACATGAAAGATTTAAAAAAAAAACTGCTATGTGATGTGTACACGTACAGGATATAGACCCCAAAACGATAGATATTAAAATTTTTGTCTGTTTGTCTGTTTGTCTGTTTGTCTGTTTGTATGTTCGCTTTTCACGCAAAAACTACTGGACGGATTTTTACCAAATTTTGTGAAGTAATAACTTATAATCCGGGTCAACGGGTTTTTTTACCTGCTTCAAAACATAATATAAATTGAAACCCATCCAGGCCCATATAAAATCATAAAAATAATTTCATGTTATTTACGTCATTACCTATATCTACTAAGCAGTAGATGGCGCAGGTAGTCAGTAAGATATACCTCTCACAAAAGAACATTCGAATGATTATTTTAATTAGGGTGAAAGCCCCCTCTGTTTCCACTTTAAGATGTTTTTCACTTCTTTCGCATCATAACTACTAAGCAATAGATGGCGCAGGAAGTCAGTAAGATTACGATATACCTTTCACAAATGTACATTCGAATGATTATATTAAGTAGGATGAAAGCCCCCGCTGTTGCCACTCTAAGATGATTTTCACTTCTTTCGCCTATGGTCTTAGGTAGGTATCTATAAAATACAAAATTTATATCTAAAATTGTCAAGAATGTATCTTATACTTTTCTTTACATTTTTAAATTCTTACAATACAAAAAAACTACTTAAAAAAAATTTACAGACTCCAAAAAGTATTTGTCAACTGAAAAGGAAAAATATAATATCTATAATCTATAACAGATGTTATTGTGCTGACAGAGTGTAGAATAGACTCTAACAAACCTCTACCTGTATTACACAACTATTGTTCTTATTTCACGGATTGTCGACTAAACCAAAACGATGGAGTTGTGGTTTATATTAAAAACACTTTGAAACATAAAGTAAAAGAAATATTTTTAACTCACGCATCATGTTTACAGCTCGACATTCTAAATAATTATATTTTATGTATATATAGATCTCCGTCTAATATAAACGCCGATTCTTTTATTAACTCCTTAGGTGAGCATTTAGATGCCTTAACTTCAACTAAAAGTGTTGTTATAACCGGTGATATCAACATTAATATAGCTCCTAAACCAATAGAGCCATACTACGAACAAAGGAACAGACTCAAATACCTAGATATGATGTCTGGCCATGGTTTGCTAGCTGGCCACACAATCCCCACGAGAGGTATTAACTGTTTAGACCACATCATGTTAAATATAAATAAATGTAAATTGCAAGCAACAGTGGCAATTTTGGATACAACTACCACCGATCACTTTACAACACTTCTTGTGCTTTCGAAAATAAAACACCAATACAATCCGACCAGAATAAAAACATCTATCAACTTTGATGAGGCTCTAAACACTCTTAAACATAAAAACATATCTGCTTTATTATTATCTAATGACCCTACAATGGTGATAAATAGTTTAATACAAACTCTAACAGAGACATTAGAAGAACATACAATAGAGAAAATAATACCTAGTAAACAACGTATATTAAAACCATGGATCACGCCTGGACTACTTCGATGTATAAGAAACCGAAACAAATTACAAAAAATAGCTCGCAGTGACCCTTTCAATGATTTAAATTTAATAACTTATAGAAGATATCGGAACTATTGCAACAACTTATTAAAAATAGTGAAAAGGAATTATGAAAGAGAACTGTTGTCTAAATCAACTAAGAATAGTAAACTATTGTGGAAATCTATCAAAGAAATTACATATAACAATAAAAGTAATCACTTAGCTTCCGAGCTACTTAATATTTGCTCAGACCCAAACTCTTCTGCAAACTACGTGAATAACTACTTCGCTAATATTGGTAAGCACCTTGCTGAACGGGTAGAACATGTGTTAAATGAGGCTGATGCTTACTTGCAAAATCTGCCGTCTCGACAGAACTCCTTTGTTTTATTGCCGACTGACTATGATGAAGTTCATAATGTTTTGTTGAGTCTCAAATCAAACAGTTCTCCAGGGTGGGATAACATACCGACTACTTTTCTTAAGCTGGCAAAAACAGATATTATACCGATCATCACTCACCTTGCAAACCTTTGTTTTGAAACGGGTATATTTCCTAATCCGTTAAAAAAGTCGATAATCACACCTGTATACAAGAGTGGGAATAGGGACGACGTTAATAACTACAGGCCTATATCGGTACTACCAGCGATCTCGAAAATTTTAGAAAAGTTATTACATTCCAGATTAACTGCATATCTGAACAAATACGACATCCTCGGCACATCCCAATATGGATTTAGACATGGTAGATCGACTGAGGATGCAGTAGCTGCGTTGAGTTCGCTGGTGATTAAGGAAATCGATGATCATAAAAAGGCGGTTGCCGTTTTCTTGGACCTTAAAAAGGCATTTGATACTGTCTCTCTCCCCATTCTTGTGTGCAAGTTAGAAAGCATTGGTATAAGAGGTGTTCCTTTGGAACTTTTTAAAGACTATTTAACTAATAGGAAACAGGTCGTCAAATTGGGTAAATGTACCAGTGAGAGTGCTGTGGTGGGTTTTGGAGTACCGCAGGGAAGTATCCTTGGACCCACACTTTTCTTGGTCTATGTTAATGATTTGATTAGCATGAATATAGAGAATGCCAATATATTTACTTATGCTGACGACACCGCCATTGTTTTCTCTGGTAATAGCTGGGAAGAGGTAAAAGAAGCTACAGAGAGAGGGCTTGAGCAAATAGGAAAATGGCTACAAAACAATCTTCTCACACTAAATATCGCAAAAAGTAATTATATTAGTTTTAGCATATACGATAGCAATCAACCTGACCACTCCTTTAATATTAAAATACACCAATGCAGGGAAAGAATAAATTGTGACTGTCCCATCATACAGAAGGTAGCACAGACAAAATATTTGGGTATACTTATTGATCAAAGACTTTCTTGGTACCCACATCTTGAATATGTCATGCAAAGAATTAGAAAATTAATATGGACATTTAAGACTCTAAGGCATGTGATACCAAGAATAGACTTAGATTCAAGATGTACAGAAAAGACCCTCATGAAAGAGGTATACGTATCCTTAGCGCAATCAATCCTCATATACTGCATCCCTGTCTGGGGGGGTGCTGCTAAAACACGTTTTCTTGAAGTAGAACGGGCTCAGCGGATTCTCTTAAAAGTCATGTTTTTCAAGAAAAGAAGATTCGCAACGAACTTGCTATACCAAAAAAGTGGGCTTTTCTCAGTTAGGAAATTATATATACTACACATTATCTTAAGAAAGCATAAGACTTTGACATATGATCCAACTAAAATTATACATAGAAGGCAGAAAATAGAAGTAACTAAATGCAAAACCACCTTTGCTTCTAGGCAATATAGTTCACGTTCGACTTTCTTGTATCGTAGAATAAATAAAATAGTCAATATACATAATAAAAATTACTATACATGTAAGAAACTATTATTACAATGGCTAGAACATTTAAAATATGAAGAATTAGAAGCATTGCTTGAAAAAGTAGTATAATTTGGAATAAAACTTCAAGTGCTATACTTTTCCTGAGTTTGCTGAACATTCGACTACACATTTCGACCCCAAGATCACGTCGTAGGGCCAACCAAACGCTTACATAAACATACACACTCTCTCTCACGCACACACACACACACACGCACACACACACACAAACACACACACACACACACACACGCATACACACGAACAAACACTTACACACCCACACATTACACTCACCCACACTTTCTCTCTCACAATCAGACACACACACGCACTCATGCATGCTTAGAGTAAGTACTAAGTCTTTATTTAAAGAATTGTTAAACTATGTATCATTTTAACATTTATTTAAGCAAGGAAGAGCGGTGCCCCCTGATACAGGCCTAGCTTAACAGGGGAATCCAACCATGTATAATGTAATCCTTATTTTAAAGTAATAAAGACTATTATTATTATTATTATTATTATTATAATTTAGGTACCTTTTTGAGGTCGGTGCCAGTCAGTTTATTTTTTTAAATTACTTTTTATTTCTTAAGTTTTAGTGTACAATAACAATAAGTTTTAGTGAATTGTACTATAACATACCCACGGAAACTACTAAACTGATTTTGATGAATCTTAGACTGTTCCCAAAGTTAGAATACACCTAATTTAAATCAAATAGAATCATCTCGATATTCCTTAAGATTTCGAGAAATTCGTGGACAAACATAGTAAAAAACATATAACTAAGTATTCATATACTTACGAAATTTAGTTTTATTTTAGTAAATTAAAAACCTATTTTTTAAACTTAAAATGTGCGAATGGTGCCGATTGATGTGTTTTTGTTAATCAAATTTTAAAAGATACAACGAGAAATCAATACTTAACTAACTTAGATAAAATAAAAGAAACATCTAATTCGATGTAAACTGAATTATTACTATTGTTATTATGACTTAAAAGTCATAGATAAAAAGTATATTATTAAGCAAAAGTTATTAACGAAATGTTTTAAGCTAAGTAAGCACTCGGGGCAGTGGCCAAAACTGAAGTTTTCACGCTATTGATGTAATATTTCTATTTCGCATTTCCACTCGATGCTAGATGTCGCTACAGTAAGTATAGTGGTGCCACAAATATATCTGACCCGGTGACAGTGGTCGTGGAGGAGCCACTAGCAATACAAAATTAACTGTCAAAAAAATAAAACCGCCTTCAAAAAAACCACATCAAAAAAGTAAGAAATAATTCCTCACCAAATAAATAACGTAAGTACTTTGAAGTCGGGCGTGAAACATGTACAATTTTTTGTTGTTTTTGTTAAAACCCGCCCGACTTCAAAGTACTTACGTTATTTATTTGGTGAGGAATTATTTCTTACTTTTTTGATGTGGTTTTTTTGAAGGCGGTTTTATTTTTTTATAAAAATAATTTTTATTTCACTCTTTTTAGTGCATCGTGCAGGCAATTTACGTGTTTTCTGGTAAATAGGTATGTGATCAAACTGAAAACCTTCTTTTTCGAAGTCGGTTAAAATACCTTGAGGTATCCCCTTTTTAACAAAACAAGAATCATCTAAATCGGTTTATAAACAAAGGAGTTATGCCTAAAGATACGTATTAAATTCACATAAAGTGGTAACGAAAACGACAGTATTTTCAAGATTTCCTGAAAACTACTGAACCGATTTCAAAATTTCAAAAAATGGGACCAACTTGGAAACCAACCTGATGTAATAATGTTTGAACCATTTCAATCGGTTCAACCGTCTTCGAGTAATCGGTGGACATACACAAAAAAAAAAACATACATACAGACGAATAGAGAACCTCCTCCTTTTTGATTTAGAAGTCGGTTAAAAATGGACTGCCGGCAGTCAACAGTATATTTAGTACCAAAAACTAACCACTGTGTGAAATAAGTTTGTCGCAATGTAGACAAAATGTCACCAATGTAATTTTGAAAAATTTGCTCATAAACGCTAAGTGGCCAGTACGTAGATACCGACACCTACCTACCATTTTTTATGTCATTTAACCGGCTCTGGCTACTTAGGCCTTCAGCCGTAGGTACCATCCAATAAAATAAAGAAATATTAAAAATAGTTTTCTATCTAACTTATTTATTCATTTATTTACTAGGAAAGCTTACATAAATGATGTTAAATTAAATAATTAAATGGTATATCATAACATTTTATACCTGTTACTTAAAGAAAGTTAATTACAAGCTCTCACAAATAGGAAATGTCTCCATATCAAAATACTAGCCTTCCGCCCGCGACTTCGCAAGCTCGGACTAAACGACGACGTTATCCCGCGGGAATGTGATATTTTTCAGGGATAAAAGTAGTCTAAGGCAGCCATTACACAGTCCATCCAGATCGCGATCACTCATCGTGATCTTGATCGCGATCGAGATTTACTATGTAGATATTTTGCGATCAAGATCGCGAGCCGTCAATCACCTCGTACACAGTCAATCTGGATCGCGATCATTGATTTTGATCGCGGATCGCGATCCAGATTGACTGTCTAATGGCTGCCTAAGTATGTCACTTTTCAGCTGCCAAACTATTCCCATTCCAAAAGTCACGTCGATCCGTTGCATCAATTTTGACGTGAAAGACGGATAAACAAACAAACCCTCTTTAACATTTATAATATTAGTATGGATACACACAATCTCTTTTTCATTTTATAGTAAAAATATGATTGGCCTGATATTATGCATTACTAAGTAAGAACATAAATTTTAGCTTGATACCTCCCACGCATACTTGAGAAAAAGTTTCTTGATAGGTAGACGGACAGATCTATGAATGAGGGCTCAACTATGTTCATGCAGCATTTGATAACAACATACCATGTTCATACCCTAGCCTGCATATTCGATATTCTTTAGACCCTTTTAGTAGAGAATAGGATTTCAAGAAGAGCGTTATGAAATCTGGGCAACAAACACACATAAACTAAACTAACACAAAAGTCACTACACCACCTGTACGAAGTCGCGGGCAACAGCTAGTAAGTAATATAAATCTAAATAGGTAGACAATTTATCGACTTTCGTTAAGCAACTCTGAGTGTGGCCTGTCGTTGGATAGGTGACCGACCATTTCATATCTCAAGGTCCGTTGTAAGGTAACGTAAGGCTTTTCTCAGCTGTTTTTGTAAGATATTAACCTTCGAGCAACGCGGGCCTTCCATTCCGGGACGGAAGACCCGCGTTGCTCGAAGATATTAACACGTCAAAATCTGAAGCTTGATGGGATGGGAAGGCCCCCATATACTGTACGATGCATCGTTACGATCAATCTGACGTTAAATCGTAACGATCGATCGCAACAAATTGCTGCACATACATGAAACGATTCATCGTTCCGATCGATCAATATACAGTACGATGCATCGTTACGATCAATCTGACGTTAAATCGTAAACGATCTCCGAATCGTCTTCGATTAAGTAAATCGTTCACGATCTTGACATACACTGTCGATTCGTCGTTTCGATCGGTCTGAAACGACGGATCGTACAGATCAAGCGATATCGGCTTCGATTAAGTAAATCGTTCACGATCTTGACATACACTGTCGGTTCGTCGTTTCGATCGGTCTGAAGCGACGGATCGTATATACAGATCGATCGTACCGTATATGGGGTCCTTTAGCACTTATCAAGTGAAGCTAGTTACGTAGTAACTACTTATTATCTAATCTGTGTCCGCACGCAGGCTGCAGTTGCTGCAAGCCGCTGCAAGTGCTGTCTGCACCTGCAAGCCAAGATCGGAATACCACCTCAAAAGTTTTAGAACACGGCTACAGGTGCACGTGGAGCTGTAGGTATTACATACAAATGCATATAAACGCAGTAGTGCACCCGCAACTGGCTATTGTCAGCTGCTGCAAATATTATTTTTGATTATTGATTATTTATTGAATGATTTAATTTTATTTATTTTGTGAATTTAATTTGTAATTTTATTGTAATAGTGAAATTTTATATTAATGCTGTAGCGTATTCTATGGACTAATGTTGTCTGAAATAAATGATATTTTATTTATTATTTATTTATTTTAAATGCTGACTGCAGCTGCAGCTTGCAAACATTTACACAGTGTGGCAATAACGAACTATTTAATTTATTGTATGATAATAAAGATCAATATATTTTTATATAAGTAGACAGTTATAAAAACCTAAGCGTTTTCGAAACAAATTTTTCCTATAACAAGAAACAACGGCATTAACCTACAAAAAAACAATTGTCGTAATATTGACCTTAGGCCTAATTGTAAAGGTCTTCGTAGTTCACAATAAATATAGAAAGAAAAAGAACTATTTTATCCAACGATAAGACTCAGTACCTATGCACAAAATATTCTTATGTCTTTAAATTCTATAAAATGCAACTTATTACTAATTTGCAGCTGAAATGTTCTCTCCTACAACAGTAAAAGCGATTAAATTTGCGTTTGAATAGCCCGAAATTTCCATAATTTATCCTCAAAGTATGAATGTTAATTTTAACTGTTGCTTTTAAACAAAACTGGGAGATTTTAATAAAATAAATAAACTAACTTTGTTACTAGAACATGCTGTGGTTGGTAACAATAACAACTTTGATACTGATTTCTGTATTAGAATTAGGATTACTTATGTAGCTCTTTGGTTTTATAGTAATACAGTCTCCAATAATATATAATAAAAATTATTTAAAAATTTTAACCGTCTTCAAAAAGTACCTACTTACCTGCGAGCTAAAAAGACAAAATATAATATTATCCTCATCATCAGCATAAAGGCTCATGCATGCTCCTGACTGGCAGCTACCTCAAAAAGTGGGTACCTACTTTTTTCAGTTCGCAGGTATTTTTTGAAGTCGGTTAATTTTTTTTGTTTTTTTTATTATTTCTTAATATTTAGTGTAGATTGTAGCATAAAATAAACAATTTACTTAACTCAAAAACTACTAAACCGATTTTGATGAAACTTGGAGTGTTCCCTAAATTGGAATACACCTGATCAAAAAGTGAAAAAGTCTTTCTCTTTTCTACATTATTACTTTTGATTCACTCTGCATAGATACCTAAAAGTAATTCCATTTCCATAGACATTTTTCTACTACTACATCTATACAATACAAATAAATAAAATTGGAGTGTATGTTTGTAATATTAAAATAACCGCTTTTTACTACATGCATATGATTATATATACGGTACATATACCAAAATTTTTTTTTTTCAATTTTTGTCTGTATGTCTGTCTGTCTGTCTGTTTGTTCCGGCTAATCTCTGAAACAGCTGGACCGATTTTGACGGGACTTTCACTGGCAGGTAGCTGATGTAATAAGGAATAACTTAGGCTACTTTTTATCCCGGAAAAATATCCCATTCCCGCGGGATAACCTCGTGTAGTTCATGCGGGCGAAGCCACGGGCGGAAAGCTAGTTTTCAATAATAAAAAATTGCATTGTGTCAGCAAAAAAGTAAATATTTAAGTACTAATATTATAAAGCTGAAGAGTTTGTTTGTTTGTTTGGTTGGTTGAACGCGCTAATCTCAGGAACTACTAAACCGAACTACTACATTAGAAAGCTACATTCTTCCCGAGTGACATAGGCTATATTTTATCCAAAAACTCCCTCGGGAACGGTACCACGCGGGTAAAACTAGTTTTAAATATAATTCGACACAAGTACTTACTAAGTTCTGACTTACTTAAATAAATGAGTTAACCTACAGTTCCCGTTCCCGGACATCCTGATACGGTAACTTAGGCCTAACTTAGGAAACTTGTCTGTTTACTTCTGACAAAGTAACCTTTTTGTTGTGGCACATAAAGCGAAAAGTTTTAAATTACGGACAGTACTTAAGTTTTTTTCCGAAGAAAGAATGAAATCATAAAAGATTTAGGTACTAATATTATAAGTGCGAATGTTTCGTTGTTTGTTACTCAATCACGGTGTAGTAGATAAATCTGAAATAGGTATAAAATGGTAAGAGTATTTTTCACACTTATGTCACTACTAGTCTTCCACGGCTTCACCCGCGTGGACTACACGACGTTATCCCGCGGGAATAGGAACAATTTCTAGGATAAAAAGTAGTTTCCAGCTCCTTCACTATCCGCATTTAGACTACGGTAAAAAATCACATCGATTCGTTGCTCCGTTTTGACTTGAAAGACGGACAAACACACAAACAAACAGACTTTCACATAATTATCTACCTACTAGAGTTTGTATGTTTGTTTGAACGCGCTAATCTCAGAAACTACTGGACCGAATTGAAAAAATATTTTTGTGTTGGATAGTCCATTTATCGAGGCAGGCTATACAGGGCGTCCCAAAACTATGTCACATGGAGGGAAAGTACCCTAAATACTGAAGATATATACAATTTTACTGAAAGGAGTTAGAGACTTATTAAACACTTATGTTAAGTAAATTACGTATAATTGCTCCAATCTTCACTCATTAGTAATACATTGAAATGTTAAAGACAGTCACAGAAAAGGCTATCCATAACGCTGGACAAACTTGTTATTCAACATTAAATGTCAAATTTCGTAGTCATCCTTTTATTTAAGATGCTATGTTATTTAGAAGAAGTGCAAGCACTTGCACTTCTTCTAAATAAAATATTTCTCTAATTTTATTGTACCGATCGAAAGGCTCGATTAAACCTAAGCTTAGGTTTAATCGAGCCTTTCGATCGGTACAATAAAATTAGAGAAATATTTCTTTTTACATTTAGCTTGTTCGATTCCCAGTTCAGACAAGTGATTATTCAAAATTCTTTGAATGCAGTTCGTTTTCTTTTAAAAATAAAAATGAAGTTTCCTTTCAGCAAAATTTTATATCTTCAGTATTTAAGGTACTTTCCCTCCATGTGGCATAGTTTTGGGACGCCCTGTATATTACCTATATAAAATCACGCTACAACCAACAACAAAAACGGAAAAAAATATTTCTTTTTAAGTAGGTTTTTTCCCTTTTCCTTGTAGTTTAATATAAAATTAGCATGGATTCACTCAAAGTGGTTTTACCAGCGTGGTGCCCGTTCCCGTAGGAATATCGGCATGCAATAAGCCTTTGACAGGAATAATACCTATAGACTACAGTTTTTTCAGGAATAATACCTATAGAGTGCGTGTCAGATAACACTGCGCGTGACTGGGCCTTTTTTGGTGCTATTTATAGTACATTTTTTTGTTCTAAGGTTATGGAAAAGATTAGTAAGTATTCGATTTTGACCGTGCGAGACTTATCTGGCTCGCACTATATCTTCCTACTGGTGAAAGAGCTTTTAAAATCTGTTCAACAGAGATTCTATCCAAGGTGATACACTACCTCTTTGTAAAGTTAAGTTTAAATTCAACATACCTAATAACTTCGAACACAATATCTGCTCAAATCTCATTCACCAATGATTTGCAATATTCCATATTCATACTTAAACTTTGAGTGGCGAAGTTTTAAAAAAAATACTAAAACCAGCAATAAAAGCAAACACTGAAGCAACATGTACGGTTCGCAAAACAAAGGTATCTTGTGTATTGCGTTCCCACTCAAAGTCGTCAATAAGCACGTACGGTTAGCAACATAAGGTAGAATGCGCTAATGAAAAATTTTTAATTTAGAATATTCAATCTTAGATCGTTGTGGAGATCTTTGGGGGAGGCCTATGCCCAGCAGTGGGCGTCGTTCGGCTGACATGATGATGATGATGAATTACAGATAGAGATAAAATAGCCAGTTCATCAGTAAAGAAGGATTCCGGGGTAGTGCGCTTCCACCTTCAGCCTTACCATCACTTAACATCAGGCGTGATGAAGGCTAAGTGCTACCCCGTAGTGGATACACAACAATAGATAGGTACATATTCTTAAAGTTTCTTACACTCAATATGAACAAGTTTTACTTTGGTGCTAGCTACGGAATCGCGAATAAAAACTTAGCTTTTTAGAAAAAATCGACCCGTCTCACAATTTTATTTTCCATTTTTCTATGATAAAAATTGCATTGTGAATGCAAAAAAGTAAAAATTTAAATAAAAAACTTAGCTGTTCTACACAATTTCAGTCGACTCGATGTTTTTTTTTATCCACAACGGGGTAGCACTTAGCCTTCATCACACCTGATGTTAAGTGGTGATAAGGCTGAAGGTGGAAGCGCACTACTCCCGGAATCCTCTATCACTGAGGAACTGGCTATCTTATCTCTAACTGCCGGAACACAATAATGCTGAAAACATCATTGTTATGGCGTTAGACTTAGATAAGATGGTGGTAGCTAGCCATGCGGACTAAGAACAAGTCCTACCACCAAACAAACCTAATACAATATGTACCCCCACTGGGAATCGAACCCGGGACCTCTTGGTCTGAAATCGGTGGTGTGAACCACTAGACCACAGAGGCGGTTAGAATAAGTTGTTTTACTTTTCTATGGAACAGCAGTTTTTTTTCCGCGATTCCGTGACTGGTCCTATAGAAAAAGTTGTTCATATTAGTGGACATTACCATACTTGTGCTTTTACTATGACATTACCATCCCCTAAAATATTTGTACAAAATATTTAGCTGACCTAAGATACGAATAGGGATCGACCTTCACCCATCTGTATAATTGATGAAAATATGTGTTTTATATTATCAAATTAAGTATGCTAAATAATAAATCGCGAGTGGGATGGCTAAAATTTTCCTGCCCAGAATTTTTTTTTAATTTTTTCTACGTAAATTGTACCAACCTGGTTTTTTTAAATATTTTTTATTAAAATCGATAGTATGAAGCCTAAAGAATTAATTATTTAATAAGCAAATTGATGCAAATTACTCACTTTCAATCGCTGCCAACCCTATGTTCTGCCAGGAATGACGTAGCCAACCCAACGTTTTTACATTCTGTAGACTCCATTCTATCGAATGCTATAAAAATTATTCATTAAACAGATGGGTGCAGTTTGATCATCATCATCATCAGCCATTTAAAGTCCCCACTGCTGGGGCATTGGCCTTCCTTATGGATGGATAAGGAGAATGGGCCATGACCCACCACATGGGCCCACTTAACGATTGCAATGCAGCCAGGAGCAACGGCTTAACGTGCCTTCCGAAGCACGGAGGAGCTCGAGATGAAAAGTTTTTGATCACCCATCCCGTGACCGACCAATGAGAAACTTGCTTAACCTCAACGATCGCAAACCCGGTAACCACTGCGCCACGGGCTCCTCCTACACAGTGACATCAAATCACAATCAAGTTTTCCTCTTCTTTGTAAAAAAAAAACGGGTTGCACTCCTGGACTGCCGGCAGAAGTGAAAAGGGCTCCCAGACTTGTTCCCAAAAAAAGGAATTTGACAAAAAAAAAAGAAATACGGGCTGGATTTGAACCGAGGTCATCTGGCTTCAATGCCGCCCGTTTTCTAAACTGAGCTATTACAACTTTGGAAACGGTGGCGGCCTTCGTATTCTAATGACATTGTAACAGTTTGGTCACGTGTCCGTCTTACGAATTTTCGGTCAGACGGTCACGTGTCCTGAGGCGAGTTTCATTTTTTTTACCCATCACAAAAAATGCACAACGCCGCTAAAGAAGTTTTCACTTCAAAAAACAAACCATCTCCATTCGATCACGTTCTCAAATGTAGCGTGTGAGTTCCAATTTATCTATTTGACAGCAGAATCAAAAACGTGCTGAAGAGTGTTCTGCAGTTATTCTGTTCCTCTTAAAATAATTTTCCGTTTCAATATTTTCGTGCAGTCGGTGCAGTCTGTGGGCAGTGTGCAACAGTGCGAGCGCTAGTTTATTGTTTTCTCTTACGTGGACACACGGTTTTAAAGGATGGAGAGCAGATTATGTGAATTTACTGCCTCACAACAGAACAAAAACGATTGCAAAGTAAAAGTTTCAAGACGGGCTACCAGTTCCTGTTATCGTATTTTTTTCTTTGATAATCAGTGGCTCTACTCTAATTTAACAAAAAACGAAGCTTCCTTAGCCCGCCGCTTTTACTCGATTCTGTCATGCCCGGAAAGTGAGAGAGACGGGTATATAACGAAGTTTAGTTTTTCGTTGAATTAGAGCGGGCCTTCCGCGCCCCGATCGCGGTAATCTTATGACGCATTAGGCCGTATACAGAAAGAAAGCCGGAAGCCGATGCCGATTTACCGGCGCTTATAAGCGCCGGTCAATTCAGGTAACAGCTACAGAAAGCAAGCCGATTGAAGCCGATTTTCTGAGTAGCACAAAGAGTACTGGAGTATACAAACCGAAGTACTTACACAAATTTCATGTAGTATATACGGGAGTAGCAAACAAAATGTCGGACTCATCGGAGTATGTATTTACAAAAAAAGAGTACTTATAAAAGTTTATATTTATCCGTTATCTAGTTTCCGTAACACAGTTTCGTAATGATAACTACTATAACAAGCTAAATAATTGGTGTATATAAAAAAAAACTCCGCTCCGTAATTGTTAATTAAGCTGATTATTAGAATTTTCGTATAAAAGGTTAAGAAGATTTTTTGAGACCACATCCCAACTCTTTACAAATTGGGCCCACAAATTTCATACTCCATTATGGGAAAGTTTTATTTTTTGCAACTTTTTTGATGTAAGGCGATTACATTACTTCAAAATTATAATAATAGTGATAAAATGCAAATATTTTATAAAGTAAGCTGACCAGCGCGTGTCGGAACTCGGAACTTGTATGCGACGTTCGGCGCCTGTCGGCGCTTATCAGCGTTTGTTCATAAAGACTGCCTCGCCGGTTTCCGGCGCGGACCGGCGCGCCTATACCTAAGCGCCGATAGGCTTCCAGCTTTCTTTCTGTATACGGCCTTAGTCAGGTATACGTGCAGTTGACGTTTACGCGACGTTCAATACCGTTTTTCATAACGCGCGTCGGTTTGCGTGACGTCGTTATGTCCATACGGCAATACGAAGTCAAACGTCATGAAGCAAACATGGCAAAGACGACGACGCGCGATCGGGGCGCAGTATGCTACGTTAATACGTTTATTTACGAAACAAAAATTCAAAACACGAAAGAACTTTTTCAAGTTTGGAAGCTGACAGCATTTTGTTTGACGGACGAGACGACGAAAGCATTTCGACAATGTCTGTCCCATTATATGTCGACAGCCTGTCATCGCAACAGTTGCCTAATCTTTGTAGCAGTATGTCCCCCGCATCCAGTAGCTCATTATTGTTTTACGTCGTCGTCGCGTCGGTCGGCCAAATCTGACATAATGAGACGGTACCTACCGGCATGCTTGTGCAGGGATTTCGCGCGTAAACATGTTTTGTGCGTTTCTTTAAAAACTTGGGATAATAAATCAAATCTCAAAATACTTAACACAATGGGCCATGACCTCTAACAAGTTAATTTTTATAAATCAGTTCTAGGTTGTATTAAGATGTATTATGATTATGACTCAAATTTCGGGAAAAAATGGTCTTTGAAATGAACTTTCAACTTTGAAAGTCTATTGATATTGATAGATTAAATTTTACAAATACGTGTTAAAGATGCGTAAGTATGTTAGTGTAAGTATATCAGTAAATTAAAAACAAAAGGATTTGTGGCCAAATTCGTGGTGGAAAATAATAATCTTAAGGCTTATTAAGCGTTAAAATTGGCGAAGTCGCAACAGGTTGCCTGAAGATGTTGACGGTTGGCAGAGATAATCAGCCCCCTTCACATACCGGCGGAAACTTTCCCGACAGCCGTAAAGTATGCTTTGTCACTGTCAATCAAGAATAGACAAAGACAAAACACTGCATTTGAATCCGATTTCCTTTCCGAACGATTGTGAATTAGTGGGCTGTTATGTCGTACATAACCTCCGTGGCCGAGTAGTGTACACACCGATTTTCATTGTGCCGCTATGTCCAGAGGTCCCGGGTTCGATCCTCGGTCGGGTAAACATTTAATGTTGAAGACGAACTTTTCAATATTTCCTCGGGTCTGGATACTCTGGATGTTGGTGATAAACCGTCATTGTTTCCAATTTCCATAATACTTAAGCTACCTACTTTGGTACTGGAACAATGTATGTGATGGCGAACCTGATTTAAATACAATGGGAGGTACTTACTATCATGCAGTTCTTACGGGTCAACGGGTAGCGACCCAACAATACGAAGAATACAGGTTGCTGAATCTCTTTGACTGTATGTCACCCGCATCCACTAGGTAGGTAGGTAGCTCATTATTGCTTTACGCCGGTCGGCCAAA
The DNA here is from genome assembly GCA_949710035.1 of Crambus lathoniellus. Lineage (NCBI taxonomy): Eukaryota > Metazoa > Arthropoda > Insecta > Lepidoptera > Crambidae > Crambus > Crambus lathoniellus. Next base: position 5,485,010 of record OX453312.1, read on the forward strand.
TCTGACATAATGACGATACCGAGGCGTGCTTGTGCCGGGATTTCGCGTGTAAACATGTTTTGTACATTTCGCCTCAACAAATTAGCCTCACATCTTACTTTCCTACTTAATATTATCCTTACTTATATTATAAATGCGAAAATGTCTGTCTGTGTGTTACACAATCACGCATAAACTACTAAACCGATTTGAATGAAAATTGGTACAGAGATAGTCTAGAGGCTGAGAAAGGACATAGGCTACTTTTTTATGTGAAAAAAGGGCTGTAAGGGGTTGAAATAGGGGATGAAAGTTTGTATGGAAATTATGTCATTTTTAAAGCTAGAAGCTTAAAACTTATTTAAGAAAAATTGTTAAACGTGATGAGCACTTTCTATTGACGTACAAAGTTTGAAGGTCTGGTACACCTGATGTGGAACCCTAGCAGCCAGATTAAACTATATGAGATACAAACACAGCGTCTTAAGAAAAGTTGTTTAACGTCATGCATATTTTCTATTGACGGAAAAATATCGAAGGTCTGGTACACCTGATGTGGAACCCTAGCAGCCCAGCTCAACTATAAGAGATACAAATACAGCACCTTAAGAGAAGTTGCTCAGCGTAATAAGTATTTTCTTTTGACATACAATCCTTACTTCCTTACTTATCCTTACTTCCTTACTTTATTATCCTTACTTTATCCTTACTTATTATATTATAAATGCGAAAATGCGAATCTGTCTGTCTGTGTGTTACACAATCACGCCTAAACTACGGAACCGATTTGAATAAAAATTGGTACAGAGATAGTCTAGAGCCTGAGAAAGGACATTAGCTACTTTTTTATGTGAACAAAGGGCTGTAAGGGGTTGAAATAGGGGATGAAAGTTTGTATGGAAATTACGTCATTTTTAGAGCTAGAAGCTTCAAAATTATTTTATAGGGTTTTGATTAGATAAATAAATACGACATTCAAAGTTTGTAAAAAAACTACCCTAAAGAGGGTGAAAACCCCCTGTTTTTTTCGTGTGATGACGTCGGCAAAAAAGTTTACGGAACGGATTTTGATGAAAATTTTTTTGTTATACAGCTATTGGTCCTTGCCAACATACAGCTATAATTTATTTTGAAGATCGCAATTTCTGATGTGGAACCATAGCAGTCCAGCCAAACTATGAGAAATATAAAAATGTCGTTTTAAAGAAAATTGTTAAACGTAATGAGCACTTTCTATTGACGTATAAAGTTTGAAGGTCTGGTACACCTGATGTGGAACCCTAGCAGCCAGATTAAACTATATGAGATACAAACATAGCGTCTTAAGAAAAATTGTTTAACGTCATGGACATTTTCTAGCGATTTTAGTGTTGGTCCCATAATAAAAATTCTTTGTTTGTGTATATTAAGTAAATAAATAAAATAATTCATACTTATTATAAAACTGTATGCGATTATATTCAGGGGGCTACCGGCTAAAAATTATGGGTATGGACATGGGCTTCATTTGACATTTCAAGCCCATATTATGCCCTTAAAAGCACAAAATATGGGCATCAAATGTCAAATGAAGCCCATGTCCATATCCATATTTTTTTGCCGGTACAGGGGCTGTATGCATTGAAAAGAAATAGAAAAAAAATACCACCAGGGGTCTTCTTAAACGGAACAGATACCAAAAATATACTTTTTGAATTTTTTGTCTGTCTGTCTGTTGTCCACGTTTCAGGCAAAAACTACTGAACGGATTTTAATAAAACTTTTTTTGTTATATAGCTATTAGTTGTCGCCAACTTATAGGTGGGCTATAATTTATTTAGAAGATCGAAATGGCCGATGTGGAACCATAGCAGTCCAGCCAAACTGTGAGAGATATAAAAATACCGTCTTATGGAAAATTGTTAAATGTGATGTGCATTTTCTATTGACGTACAAAGTTTGAAGGTCTTGGTACACCTGCCTGGCTAGCATTACCATCATTATATCAGGCGATATGATATAGCACGTCTTGCTGTCTTGCTTCCACCTTACTGGGGTAGGTAAGCAAGACAGCATGACGTGCTATATCATATCGCATGATAAAAGCCGTTCATGCTAGGCCAGCTGATGTGGAACCCTAGCAGCCAGGTTAAACTATATGAGATAGCATCTTAAGAGAAGTTGTTCAGCGTGATAAGTTCTTTCTTTTGACATACTGTTTGTATTGTTTGTATATCCGTCTTTCACGTCAAAACGGAGCAACGGATCGGCGTGTTTTTTTAGTATGTGAATATATTAGGAGCTAGAGAGTGACAAAGACTAATTGATATCCCGGGAAAATATAACTTTCCCTCGAGATAACGTCGTGTAGTACCTACAGGCAGGCGAACCGCGGGCGGAAGGCTATGTGAAATATTTTTTTAATGTGTTAGTATGTATCATAGCGCTAAACTAATATAAATAAAATAAATACACAAAAAACGAAAAACTTTATTAGCTAAAAAAATTACAAAATGCTGCCGAAAGTCACTATTCTACGCGAACGAAGTCGCGGGCACAGCTAGTAATATTATAAATGTGAAAGTTTAGATGTTTGGATGTTTGTTACTACTCAATCATGCTAAAACGGCTGAACAGATTTGGCTGAAATTTGGGACACAGATACTTTGTAGCCTGGAGAGGAGCATAGGCTACTTTTCATGCCAGATAAATAAATATCACATTCCCGCGGGATAACGTCGTGAAGTCCATAAATGTGAAAGTTTAGATGTTTGGATGTTTCGATGTTTGTTACTCAATTACGCCAAATCGGCTGAACGGATTTGGCTGTGGGACACAGATACTTTGTAGCCTGGAGAGAACATAGGCTATTTTCTTCCCGGAAAAATAAAACATTCCCGCGGGATAACGTGGGCGGAAATCTAGTGATGTTATAAGACATTATTACCATACATTTTCTTCTTCCAATCGCTAATGGCGTCTAAAGGGTGCGTCTGGGGTATAATAATAATTTAATCCCAAATAACTATCACGTCACTAAACTTTAAACTTATATAAACGAAAGTTTGATCTCATTTGCGAAACTAAGTTAAAGGTTCAATGAATGTTAGAAGCAGCTAAGTAGATAATACTTACGACCCCTCCCAAATAAGCTCGGCTTTGTGCGCTAATGGGAAATTTAATTATTACTTGAGCCTTGGCATTATTGAGCCCGTGGCGTAGTGGTAAGCGCGCTCGGCCTGCGATCGTTGAGGTTAAGCTACTTACGCAATGGTCGGTTACGGGATGGGTGACCAAAAACTTTTCATCTCGAGCTCCTTCGTGCTTCGGAAGGCACGTTAAGGTGGTTCGATCAGCTCAGTAGCGCCACCAATAGAAATAAATCATTTACGATTTATCAAGGGTTTAGAATAAAAGTTTCGGTTATTTTGCGCAAATAGAAGAGTAAAGTGCAATTTTTACCGACTTCCAAAAAAGGAGGGAGGTACTCAATTCAACCCGTATTTTTTTTTGTTGTTTGATGTATGTATACCGATTACTCTGGCGTTAGTGATCCGATTTTAATAGTTGTTTTTTTGTTCGATTGGGTATACTTTCGATTTGGTCCCATATAAGTTTCATTTAGATCTGATAACAATCTTCGGAGATATGGGACCTGTTGTCATGGGAGTCATGAATTATTAGCAGAAAGTATAATGTCATCCATGTAAGTAAACGTTAGGTTTTTGTTCGGGCTGAATAGTTTGTTCTTCAAAATAGCGTCAATAAAGCCACACGCGGAAACTAATTATATATACTAATTATGTCATAGTTTGTGATGTGTAATGTCATATAGTTTTGGTTTTTTTTTTGGATATTGTTGTAGTTGAAAATAAAGTGAACTCTGTACTTAAATCAATAAATAAAACAGATAGAGAAAATTTCCACTGCGAGTAAAACGGCAATTTTTAAAATAGTTTAATTACATGGTTTATTTTTTAGATTTTCCTTTTGTGGTTATAAAACTTAAAAAAAATAGCATTTCCGTAAAAAATTTCGACGGAGAAATTTTACGGTTCGAGTCACACCAAAAACACATATTTTAGTAAAATTTAGTGTTTCTGCTGGGATATTTTTTTGGATGTTTCATAAATCATTTTAATACGTTACATGAATATGTATGGTGAAGAAAGTTTCAACGGAGCATTTTTCCTCAAAAAGATATCTATAAAATATGACTTTCATTAAAAAAACCTAACTTCTATTATTATTATTCTTTGGAATTTTATACAATACTTTTAATTTATTGATACTTTATCACATTGTAAAGTTTTTTTTAACTGACGAATTACTGTGGGGGTCAACTAGCTTCATTTCCTACACTATAATACTAGTGCTTAAGCTACCTACTTTGGTACTGGAACAATGTATGTGATGGCGAACCTGATTTAAATACAATGGGAGGTACTTACTATCATGCAGTTCTTACGGGTCAACGGGTAGCGACCCAACAATACGAAGAATACAGGTTGCTGAATCTCTTTGACTGTATGTCACCCGCATCCACTAGGTAGGTAGGTAGCTCATTATTGCTTTACGCCGGTCGGCCAAATCTGACATAATGACGATACCGAGGCGTGCTTGTGCCGGGATTTCGCGTGTAAACATGTTTTGTACATTTCGCCTCAACAAATTAGCCTCACATCCTACTTTCCTACTTAATATTATAATATTATAAATGTGAAAGTTTAGATGTTTGGATGTTTGTTACTACTCAATCATGCTAAAACGGCTGAACAGATTTGGCTGAAATTTGGGACACAGATACTTTGTAGCCTGGAGAGGAGCATAGGCTACTTTTCATGCCAGAAAAATAAATATTACATTCCCGCGGGATAACGTCGTGAAGTCCATAAATGTGAAAGTTTAGATGTTTGGATGTTTCGATGTTTGTTACTCAATTACGCCAAATCGGCTGAACGGATTTGGCTGTGGGACACAGATACTTTGTAGCCTGGAGAGAACATAGGCTACTTTCTTCCCGGAAAAATAAAACATTCCCGCGGGATAACGTGGGCGGAAATCTAGTGATGTTATAAGACATTATTACCATACATTTTCTTCTTCCAATCGCTAATGGCGTCTAAAGGGTGCGTCTGGGGTATAATAATAATTTAATCCCAAATAACTATCACGTCACTAAACTTTAAACTTATATAAACGAAAGTTTGATCTCATTTGCGAAACTAAGTTAAAGGTTCAATGAATGTTAGAAGCAGCTAAGCAGATAATACTTACGACCCCTCCCAAATAAGCTCGGCTTTGTGCGCTATTGGGAAATTTAATTATTACTTGAGCCTTGGCATTATTGAGCCCGTGGCGTAGTGGTAAGCGCGCTCGGCCTGCGATCGTTGAGGTTAAGCTACTTACGCAATGGTCGGTTCCGGGATGGGTGACCAAAAACTTTTCATCTCGAGCTCCTTCGTGCTTCGGAAGGCACGTTAAGGTGGTTCGATCAGCTCAGTAGCGCCACCAATAGAAATAAATCATTTACGATTTATCAAGGGTTTAGAATAAAAGTTTCGGTTATTTTGCGCAAATAGAAGAGTAAAGTGCAATTTTTACCGACTTCCAAAAAAGGAGGGAGGTACTCAATTCAACCCGTATTTTTTTTTTTTGTTTGATGTATGTATACCGATTACTCTGGCGTTAGTGATCCGATTTTAATAGTTGTTTTTTTGTTCGATTGGGTATACTTTCGATTTGGTCCCATATAAGTTTCATTTAGATCTGATAACAATCTTCGGAGATATGGGACCTGTTGTCATGGGAGTCATGAATTATTAGCAGAAAGTATAATGTCATCCATGTAAGTAAACGTTAGGTTTTTGTTCGGGCTGAATAGTTTGTTCTTCAAAATAGCGTCAATAAAGTCACACGCGGAAACTAATTATATATACTAATTATGTCATAGTATAATGGGTATATGGGTTTCACTTCCAGGACCTCGATTGGTGATGTGGGTTATCACCGCGTTTTGCGATCGTTGCGGTTAAGCAACGTTTGCAAGGGCTGGTCGTAGGATTAAATGAAAAATTACTATCTATACTATTTACCAATTTCAATAAAAAAATTTATTTAAAAGAGTATACTCCTGTTTTGGTCTCATTATAACCAAGTCAGGATCTGATGGTAGAATCCAGGGGAACGAGGTAAACCCGAAGATAGATTAGGTGTTTTATGTATTTTCTAAAAATTTTCAAGCATATGCATCTGATAGCCATCAGCTCACCATCATAAGCTGGTGATGGAAGATACAACTCCTCAATGGTTAGGAGTTGGAGGATAATTCTTGAATTATTGTTGATACGTAAAAAAATATAGTTGTAATCTTTCAGCTTATTTAGGTGAGCTGATGATGGAAGGTATAACTCCTTAGGAGTTAAAGCATGTTTGGTTACGTACCACCGAGACCTTAAGTTGTATTCTTTCAAGTTTTTTAGGTTAGCTGATGGTGGATGGTGCATAACAAACAACAGAACATTAAAAGAAAAAATAATTTTGTGTTCTGTGTGCATAACAGTTATAACCATGAAGTTTGACTTAATACTCTGAGGTAACTGGAGCTCTCACCCTGAATAAAAAAGTGTCGCCAGCAAATTTGACATTTATGTATGTAGTGGCTGTCAGCTGTCTCATATGACCATACGTATTTTTTTAAAGTGTAGGTGAGACGGAAGACAGCCACTGTGTTATTTGTGGTATTCAAAAAATTGCTCGTACTGCACTCTCCAGTTACCTCAGTATTAAGTCGAGCTTCATGGTTATAGCCAAGGAATTTATAAGTACTACGTTATAAATTCCTTGGTTATAACAGAGTTAGAGATGGTGATTCTCACAGAACATACCTAGTAGAGAGAAAATGTTTCCGTATTCTGTGGTGATTCTTGTCCGAAATATGGGTTTTAGTAGCTGCTCATTGCGCTACGCCTGCTCATTTTGCGGTTTCTTTTGGTAGCGTTCTTATACTAAAAATGGAAAAATAAATTTTTTATAAAAAAAATAAACCGCCTTCAAAAAAACTTCGCTTCCCAAAAACACGTAAAAATGAAAAATAAATTAAATCATTCAATAATTCAAAGGACGAAAGTCCGGGTTTTTTTTTAATTAATCTTGGAACTTACTGATCTGATTGAAGTCGGTGACAAGCCCAAAGTAACAAGAATAAATACTTAGTGAAAGAATAACACACAAAACCTACCCATGCGCGGAGTGGTGTGAATTGTAACCTATCAAATACATAATATTACATGGCTTGTCACCGACTTCAATCAGATCAGTAAGTTCCAAGATTAATTTAAAAAAATCCCGGACTTTCGTCCTTTGAATTATTGAATGATTTAATTTATTTTTCATTTTTACGTGTTTTTGGGAAGCGAAGTTTTTTTGAAGGCGGTTTATTTTTAAGTATTTTTTCATGGCCTCAAATATGAGCATTAAGTTATGGATCTCGATATTGCTAAATGTGGCCACTTTTGGCACTATTGATGTTCACGACTTATTGCTTAAGTTTGAGTTCTTAAAAGTACCTATATTAAAATTTATAAAATGCATATTACTCTTTTATTTGCGCAAAATAACCGAAACTTTTAATCTAAGCCTTTAATAAAACGTAATTGATTAATTTCCATTGGTGGCGCTACTGAGCTGATCGAACCACCTTAAGCGGTTGGTCCATGCTGCGTTAGCAGTCATTAATATCCACCAATCGGCATTGGGCCCGCGTGGTGGGGTCAAGGCCCGATCTCCTTATCCATCCATAAGGAAGGCTCATAATGGTTGATGATGAGGAGCCTTGATGAATGTTCTTAACTTAGGTATGGTGAAGTGGTGGTCTGGGTGAAATGGTCTCGAGTCTCGACCAAGGTGACTGATCACCCGTCCGGCTTCGCCGGCGTCCCCCCTCTAAATAATAAATGGTGGAGTGAATTTAGACATCATTTATTTAATCATTTCTTGAATAGTCATGCAGGCTTACAGAAACCATTTCCAGCGTGCCAGCAAGTAGTCAGCAGTATTCAACACTCATCATGTCAGCCGAACGACGCCCACTGGTGGGGCTAGGCCTCCCCCAAGGATCTCCACAGCGATCGGTCAGCTGCCCGCATCCAGCGGCATTCCGCGGCCTTGACTAAGAGTAAAATAATTGCTAGATCGTCGTCGGTCCGCCTTGTAGGACCCTGCCCACTGAACGTCGTCCGGATACAACACTATTCACAATAATATGAAAAGTTACAATATTAAACTCAGTACCTACTTAAAATAAAATAAAATTTAGTAGTATATTAAAACAGATATAAAAACATTACAACAATGCGCAGAAGAAAAGGGCCAACAAGTCGTAAAATATAATTTCTTTTTATTAATTTCATGGAAAAAAAACACTAGCCCTGCAAGTTTTTCGGGTGGGCTGGAGTTTTTTTTTCAGTATATTTTCAGAGCAGCGCCTCTTTCGGTCGTATAAGGAACTGAAATTCAATACATATTTGCAGCAGCACTTTGACAGTTTTTGAAGGACGGTATAGTTTATACATACGGTTTATACGGTACATATATCCATAACATAATATAATATCTCGGCATCAGATCAATAGCAATGATGTATTCAGGAAGGACAATGATTTAAGTCATTATTAAATTCTCTCTCTAGATCATTATGGAGTGACTTTGACGTTTAATTTACTTTCACAAGAAATGCCCAAAGATTGAGCAAGTGAATTATTAAAAATTAAGTAACTAGGTATTAGAAAAAATCGACCCGTCTTTACAACCAGTCCGATGGAACTCGATCTCACGACCTTTCACTGTCCGGGCGAATGCTCTAACCACTAAGCTACTAAGTCTTTGTTTTTTATACTTCACTTTCAATAATATTATGAATGCAAAAAAGTAAAAATAACAAGTGAAATTATGTTACAATTTTACCCGTCTATCAAACTTAAGTTGACGTCAGTTAAGGCTCGGACTATATGCGTCAGGAATCGGTCCGGTTCGGAAGAATAACAACAACAAACAAGCTCGGATTCAATCCGTCATTCAAGCAATCGTTTGATTTTTTCTGACGATGACTACATATAAGATCCGGAGCTATCCTATATCCACGGATACGGATTGAATCCGAGCTTGTTTGTTGTTGTTATTTTTCCGAACCGGACCGATTCCTGACGCATATAGTCCGAGTACCTTTTTTTTGGCGCGCGGGCGGTCGTTGAAGGATATGTCAAAACCTATGACCTCTACCCTTCAACTGACCTGGCAACTTTAGCTTGTGACCTTTTAATGGGTTCAGGATCAAACATCCTACTTATTAATAAATATTATAAATGTGATGTTTGGATGTTTGTATGTTTGTTACTCAATCACGCCAAAACGACTGAACGGATTTGGCTGATATTTGGGACATAGATACTTTGTAGCCTGGAGAGGAACATAGGCTACTTTTTATCCCAGAAAATATCACATTCCCGCGGGATAGCGTAGTGTAGTCCACGCTGGCGAAGCCGCTGGCGGAAAGCTAGTGGTTTAATAAAGCTGAATTAACAGAACGACGAACAAAAGTGTGCCAAATCTCCATACTTATTACTTGATTTCTAATTCAATTTGTGTCATTCTTCCCGTCACCGCACACGAATCACAAACGCCGCCACTTGAAGCTAGGATAAAAAACAAGTGACGACTACAAGCGTCGGCGTTCATATAAATAGTATGAAAAGTTTCTTTTTTTTATCCACTACGGGGTAGCACTTAGCCTTCATCACACCTGATGTCAAGTGGTGATAAGGCTGAGGGTGGAAGCGTACTACTCCCGGAATCCTCAATCACTGAGGAAGTGGCTATCTTATCTCTAACTGCCGGAACACAATAATGCTGAAACATCATTGTTATGGCGTCAGACTTAGATAAGACGGTGGTAGCTAGCCAGGCGGACTAAGAACAAGTCCTATCACCAACCAAACCGAATACAATGTGTACCTACCCGCACTGGTAATTGAACCCGGGACTTCTTGGTCTAAATTGGTGGTGTGAACCACTAGACCACAGAGGCGGTTAAACTACAGGAAAGTTTACTACAGGATACAGGATATACAGGTGGTCGGTGGCGGAGTTTTTCAGTAGCCCGTGTGCAGTGACGCTAAATTTAGTGATCTGCGTGGCAAGACGTTTGATGAGATTCGTTTGAAATTTGTTGGTGGATGGAGACACTTGCCCTACTCAAAATTATATCCTCTGTTAAATACTAGCTTTTGTCCGCGGCTTCTTCCGCTTGCGATTCGTGAACGCATACCTTCGTTTCATCCCCGTAGAGGTTGAGATTTACAAAACCTTTTTTAGCGGACGCCTACGAGCTACATCATAATACCTACTTGCTATCTGCGTGCCAAATTTCAGCTGGATCCATCCAGTTCTTTGAGTTGTGCGTTGATAGATTAGTCAGGCACCCACAGAACATGGAAAGTAAAGAGAAAAAAATCTTTCCGTGTTCTGTGCAGGCACCATTCATTTTTATCTATAGGTACTCTTCTATACTAATATTATAACGAGGAAAGATTTGATTGTTTGTTTGTTTGTTTGAATTGAATAAGCTCCGAAAGTACTGGACCGATTTAGAAAATTCTATGACAATTAGAAAGCTACGTTCTTTCCGAATGCTATAATAGACTATATTTTATACCGATATTCCCACGGGAATGGGTACCACGCGAGTAAAGCCGCGAGGATCCGCTAGTATATAATCATCATCATCATCATCATGTCAGCCGAACGACGCCCACTGCTGGGCATAGGCCTCCCCCAAGGATCTCCACAACGATCGGTCCTGCGCTGCCCGCATCCAGCGGCTTCCCGCGACCTTGACCAGATCGTCGGTCCACCTTGTAGGGGGCCTGCCCACGGAACGTCGTCCGGTAGTATATAAGGTCCTTCTTAAATAGTGCACATAATTTTAAGGGGTCAATGTACTCATGCATACAAACTACTTTTACTATGGTACCAACATTGAAATCGCGAAAAAAAAAAACAGTTGTTCCATACATTTTGATCTATTCGATTTAAAATTTTCTATGGAACGGCTGATTTCTTTTCGCGTTTTCAATGTTGGTACCATAGTAAAAGTTGTTTGTATGCGTGAGTACATTGACCCCTTAAAATTATGTGCACAATTTAAGAATGACCTTATATTATACAGATTTAAGCCAATTTTAGATTATAAGTAATTCAGTTCTGCTGAAAGTGCTGCAATTATTTCCTATCACCGTACTTGAATGGAATTTATTATGCCCCTACACGCGTCACAGAAACTTTAACGTCATGAAGAAACATGTAATAAAAAATTATCATATTAAACTTAATATAGCTGATATTACCATAGCTTGAATATAGTAATATATGGCACCCTGCCAGCCTGATATTGCGTGAGGCTCATAACATTATTATTAATTTGGGGAAAACGTTGATAACATAACATATTTATCACAATATGTTTATTATATGTTTAAATAAATTTGATAAAGGACTTGGCACTTCATATTGTTGCCACTATCATTAGAATTTGAGGGTCCGAATGGCACAGTACGCTACCTTCGACCTACATAGACTTACACGGCTTCATGGGTCCGATCTTGACCAGGGACAAACATTTTATGTTTTTTTTAAATCTGTATATTAATATTAAAAAAAATCTAGGTTGTGATTACAATACAACACTTATAATAGTCAAAGAACTATGCCATCGGTTCGCAAAGACCTTGGGAGAGCGAATCTATTATTTAGTGACCTCTGTGACTAAAAGCGCGTACAGTGCGTACAGCACCGGTTCCTAAGGTGCTGTTATATCTGAGGTCCTGTGTTATAACCGCCCGCGTAGTTACTTTGTGGTTATAGGGTCAAGTAAATGTTAAAAATGAACTTTTTAATATTTGGCATAATGATTCTTGTACAAAAGCGAAGTGACGGTGAAGTAACTTGTAAATTTCCTTAAAAAAATTGCCTCTATTCTTCATAGCCCCCATAGTAGTAAAGATACTTGGTTTTTTTCCAACTATCGCTACCTGTTGGGAAATATCTTAGGGAATCTTCCGTCCCATAATCCCTATTGGTAGGGATTGTTGGATTTTTGCCATATATCGATACCAGTAAGAATAGGGGTTTCCTCCTTTATTCCACATAGCCCAACTGCCAAATCGCCCCTGGTAGTATACCTACTTGGTTTTTTTCCAACGATCGCTATTGATTAATAAGGTAGGTATTCCTGAATTGGGTATTTGGAAAAAAATGTAATCGTATTTTATGTACCGATTTTAAAACTTTAACATAAATTATGTTAATTCTCATTAGAATTTCTCCCAACCAGGGGGAAAGGGTAGTTTGTACTATTTAGTATTCTGTGGCTGTCTAGTGTTGCCGCTCGATAGTCCACTATCGATAGCATTTCGATAGTCTATCGATAGTTTAAGCAAAAACAATAGTATCGATAGTTTTCGATAGTGTCGATACTATCGATAGTATCGATCTCTCTTTTAGTGCAATACTATTGGTAAAAAACAATACTATCGATAGTATCGATCCCTGACGGCGAATAAACTATCGATAGTATCGATAGTATTGCTTTTCAATATTAATTAACTATCGATAGTTTTGGACAATCGATTGTTACCTTTATTTCAATAGTATTGATTGCATTTACACTGGCAGATGGGTAGAACCGATACTATTGAATTAAAGGTCACTATCGATTGTACAAAACTATCGATAGTATCGATACTATCGATAGTTTATTCGCCGTCAGGGATCGATACTATCGATAGTATTGCTGCTTACCGATAGTATTGTACTAACTCAGAGATCGATACTATCGATACTATCGATAGGCCTATCAATCGTTTGGCATTTTTGATTAAAACTATCGATAGTAAAACTATCGATAGTTCGGCAACACTAGGCTGTACTATGTGGAATAGGGGGCAGAATTGCACTCTAGATCACGCTAGTCACTGCTCATAAGCGGTATGTGTAAGATATATAAAATAATAGCACCTATCTATTTGCTCTAATTACTCCATATCTACAGTACTAGGTTCTTACTTAACTGTTTCGCGGTTTGCTAATTATAACTATAACTGCTATACAAGCAATATCCATGAAAATTAATACTGGAATACGGAAAATGGGTGCCATGCCGGTTTATGGCTTAATACGATTAAACTGCTATAATGGCTGGTTTGAGCTGATTAATCGGCTATTAATTGATAAAAAGTTAACTATTATTTGTGTAACTCGATTAGATTCTGTCAAGCTCTCTCGAGAACAGAAAATAGCATTTTTTAGATTAATAATATTGTAATGGTTCTTAATTTTAAATGATTCTATTTAGTTTAATCTAATGTAACTTTCTTTTTATTTGAACAACTCGACCCGCCTTTTTACCACACTTTTATTAGCTTCACTTGTAACTAAGTCACAATGTAAGAAAATCTTGGAATTCAATTTTAACCTACTCCTAATTGTTGTATTGATTTGAAACTTTGCAAGTCTATATGAATCTGATGACAATACAATAATTTGCTACCTTCGAGCTGATCTGATGATGGAGTCAAGAGGTGTGCAATAGAACTCTTCAATGGCTGCTAGGAAACCCTTCGAGTTTAGGCTCATTTGTTTTGTTCTGATGAGACCTATTCGCTACACTTAATGTTGAGGGCCTGATGATGCAGCAGGGGGGAAGCCAGTGGCAGTTCTTAATGACCACTAGGAAACCCCTGGAGTTTGGGCTCCTTTGTTTCGTTCTGACGAGACTTATTAGCTGCACTTGGTGGTGAGGGTCTGATGATGGAGCAGGGAGGAAGCCAGTGGCACTCCTTAATGACCAATAGGAAACACCTCGAGTTCTGGCTCATTTGTTTCGTTCTGATGAGACCTTTTCGCTACACTTGGTGGTGAGGGTCTGATAATGGAGCAGGGAGGAAGTCAGTGGCACTCCTTAATGACCAATAGGAAACCCCTTGAGTTTGGGCTCATTTGTTTCGTTTTTATAAGACCTATTCGTTACACTTGGTGGTGAGTCTGATGATGGAGCTGGGAGGACCTAGTGAAACTCCTCAATGACCTCAAGAAAACCCCTCGAGTTTGGGCTCATTTGTTTCGTTCAGACGAGACCTATTCGCTACACTTGGGGGCGAGAGTCTGATGATGAAGCTGGGAGAAAGCCAGTGGTATTCCTTAATGGCTCATTTGTTTCGTTCTGATGAGACCTATTCACTACACTTGATGCTGAAAGTCTGATGATGGAGCAGGGAGGAAGTCAGTGGCACTCCTTAGTGACCACTAGGTGACCACTAGGAAACCCCTCGAGTTGTGGTTCATTTGTTTCGTTCTGATGAGACCTATGCGCTACACTTGGTGGTGAGAGTCTGATGATGGGGCAGGGAGTAAGTCAGTAACACTCCTTAATGACCACTGAGAAACCCTTCGAGTTTGGGCTCATTTGTTTCGTTCAATGTTTAAGGGGTAGGCAGATACATGAATGGACTGTAAAATCCATTAGCATCCATCCATGGCTTGCCATTTATAAAACTAAAAAGTAAAAAATAAATATGTAGTTTAAAAAACTAATAAAACCCACTTTTATAGGGACATACTAAAAAGTACAAAATAACCGTCTACAGATTCAGTAACTGAAATTTAAAAGCGTGGTGCGCCCTTTGCTAAGCTTGCATTTTAAGTACTTAATATTGACAACGCGCACCTCGCTTTTAAATTTCAGTTACTGAATCTGTAGACGGTTATTTTGTACTTTTTAGTATGTCCCTATAAAAGTGGGTTTTATTAGTTTTTTAAACTACATATTTTTGCTTGATAGGTAAGGTACACCATGTTCTGTTTACCTATAACTTAAATGCATCATTTAGGATATAATTGGGTATTTGACTGTTGTTGAAATGTAGATATTTAATTATGACATTCAGAAATATAACATTCTTGAATGACAAAAGTGAAAAAATAAATTCAATCTGTATTATAACAAGCGAGTTATGAGCTACTTAATTGTGACTCTAGATATCTCTTTCTAAAACGAAATTTACTATGGCGAGAGTATGGCGCTATAGAAATGTGACGTCACATTTCTATAGCGTTCTCCTTGTCTAATTAGAAAGTTTGATACTCTATATCGCGCAAAATATTCAAGATATTTAAAAATAAATACCTATTTTGTGTTTCTACTAATTCAATGAACATTTTAAGTCAATAATAAAAATTCAGTCAAATACCCAATTAATAAGATTGATGCATTTGTAATTTTGATTTATGTATTTAGTTGGTAAGCCTTGTACAATAAACAATAAACAGTACACAGTAAGGGTTAGAGTCTAGAATCGACATATCACCTGGTAGTAGCAATAGAATCCCATGTTTATAAATTACTTTTCACTTCTCATGCTCGTAAAGTTCGTGTTTATGTTGGGTATAGGCTGCATAAAATCGCTTTTTATGCTCTAGTGCATAAAGTAAAATCTTCGTCTAAGTCTCAGACTCTAAGACAAAGGTCGTCAGGTAAACAGTCACACACGCAAATTAATCTTCGTAAATAAACTTTTTATTTCATTCTGTTACTTCAATCTTGTACATATAAAACATATTGAATTACTAAATTAATAAAACTAGGCAAAATTTATGAGTTTTCTAAGAAATGAGTATTTCAAGAGCATTATGGACTACGATCTATGCTAAAGTCACTGTGCAGCCACTGCCACGTATACAAAAAGAAAAAGAAAGTCTTCCCGCCAATATGGCGAAGACTTTATTTTTTCTTTTTTGCAATATTGTTATTTATTTTCCTCACACTCGAAGTGAAAAGCAGAGTGTATAACTCGTTTATAAAATCCATTTTACCCTCGAATTGACTATCAACCCTCGCCTACGGCTCGGGTGGATATATACGTCTCGGGTAAAATGGAACGTTTTATGCACTTGTTGTACAATCTACTATTAATGTTTCTTGTATCGACTTAACCTGTTTGGGTATGGAATAAACAAAATTTATATTTAATCCACAAGTTCTGGGTAGCACTTAGCCTTCATCACACCTGGTGTTAATTGGTGATAAGGCTGAACGTAGAAGCGCACTACTACTGCCGGCATCCTCAATTACTGAGGAACTAGCTATCTTATCTCTAACTGCCGAACACAATAATACTAAAAACATTATTGTTTTGGCGTCTGACACAGATATGATGGTGGTAGCTAGCCAGGTGGACTTAGAACAAGCCCTACCACCAACCAAACCGAATACAATATGTACCCCCACTGGGAATGGAACCCGGGACCTTTGGGTCTGATATCGGTGTTGTGTACTACTAGACCACAGAGGCGAAATTGCGATAACGGCCGTGGTATAAGGCCTGGGTGCCTACCATCAACTTTAAGACAGCGATTCAAAAATAGCGCGATGCAGAATAGGTTCCTAAAATGAATAGCTTTCTTTCGTACTCTTCTAAAAACTGGATCGCAAATGAATTGCTAAATGTGAGTGACCGAACGATTTGTGTCCTTATTTCTTCCACCCGTCTCTTTCACTCGATTCTGTCATGCCCGGAGAGTGAAAGGGACGGGTACAACCTGCAGGTGTCATGTTAACTTGGCCGAGTTATAAGTCAAATAAGAGTTGATGACAGCTCAGCGGCTGTGAAATGTCATTGAATGATCACTGAATCGCTGTCATTGATATTAAGCTGTCGTGGTACGAATAAGCGAAGCAGATCAGTTTAGGTCCTAAACAAAACCGCAATAAGAGTTGATGGTACCCTGATCTAACTCTGACAAAATAGCGGGCAACAGCTAGTTTCAACTGAATTGTTTACACACTCCTAGTTTTTTTTAATCAGTAATCGGTAATCTACAAATAATTTTCATTTTTCACAATGCGATTTTTAATATTGAAATTAATATTGAAAGTTAAGTATTAGAGAAAATCCTCGCGACTCCGAAGCTCAGCGGTTAGACTCTAACCTCGCCCGGACCTTTCGCTTTCCGGGCGAATACTCTAACCGTTAGTCATTCGCCCGGACAGTGAAAGGTCGTAGATTCGAGTCCCATCGGAGCTAATTCTAAGACCGGTCGAGTTTTTCTAAACTTCATTTTCAGTATAGGTAACATAACTGACCTTGTTTTGACGTTCTTCTCAGTCCAAGCAATAGTATTTTGCACTTTTGAAATGTATATTTTAAGTTTTTATTTTAAGTGCCAATAAAAATTATGGACGTGGTGGGTGTATGATTTATTTATCTATGTCATCTAATTCTGGTAAGTTTCTGCACGCACGAGCGTGACGATGGTCTGCCGCCATAACGGCGAACCCCCTACGGTGAATTGGCGAACCCCATTTTGAGTAACCCTGTTCTAGGGGATCGAACCCGCGACCTCTAGCGCGATGGCAAGCACATACCCCTCCCCTGCACCATACAGTTAAGATTAAAATACCTAATTAGGTGTTAAGAAACTTTAAATATATCTCCCATGCCTTACCAATGGCACAGGGCACAGTCTATCCATCTCTACAATTACAACACCCCACGTCACAGTGTATCTGCGTGGGCAGTACACCCACGCGGAAAACCCTCCTTTGGCTGATGCTATCTTTCTTCCAGCGACTTACAGCTATGCTGTAAATGATGACGTCACACGAAGCTAAGATACTAAGAAGTAAGGACGCGAAGAGATGCTTGAGTTGACTTAGGTCTTGCTTAAAAGCTTTTGAAAAATCTTAGTCAGTATTAAGATGGTAGTTGACAAAAATAAAATGCTTGTTTTTAGAATCTGACAAAGGTCATGAAAATAAATCCAAGGTCGCTATCTAAGGATTCAAAAAACAATTAAATGTAGGAACATCACTTCGGCAAAAGTAAAAGGGTGGGTACATAAAAATACTTTTTCTTGACAAATGGAAAATGAAGTATTTTAGAAAAAATCGATCCATCTCACAACCTAAGTACTTTTTCTTATTCGAAACTAGCTTTCTGCGGTTTTACCCGCGTCGTAGTAAACGTAGAACGGGTGTTCTTGTATTGAGGACTATCTGAATATAAATAGTAGTCACAAAACACGGAAAATTTTTCGAAGTACCTAGTCTATGTAACAGTGGTCGAGGGGTCGAAAAAGGCGAAGGTAAGCCGTATCAAAAATCATTCCTACAGTGCCACAAACTTTTCTGTTCCGGTGACGGCGGCGCTATGTACTTTTTTCTTCCTTTTGTAGCAATTAAACCGGCCCTGATTTCTAAGACCTTCAGCCGCCAGCAGCGCTATGGTTGGACATCAACTTGACAGCAACTGAAATTAAAAAAAAAACGTTAGATTCACATCTTGGCCACTGGAACAGAAATGATTGTGGCACTGTACGTGATGCAAGCGTCATGCATTTTCTCAGAAAGTAAGGCCCCAACATTTTTGACGTGATAATATCGTCTATGAACGCCGGCTGCACGCACGAAAAAGTGTCACGTTCCGCGTGCAAGCGAGAGCGCGGAACAAGCGATAGAGAGGCACGATCGGCTTAAGCGTTCGGCTCTCTTCCACTACATCGGCCGATGCGTCCAAGTACAAGAGAGACAGCGGCATATTGACATAGCGTAAAATTATCGTCCGCAAACCGACTTCACAGACAACCATTTTTTTAAAGCGAAGCCGATGGGAATCGCCATGTATAATGGACCCTTCGCCACTGCTATGTATGTCAAGGTCAAAAGGCCGTAATTCTATGCAGCGCGTCTTCATCGCGTTTGGGTCTTGACGTTTGACTTCGTATTGCCGTAATGACATAACGACGCGCACGTCACGCAAACCTATAGTCCTACAATCCTGCCTGATCCGGTGACATCCGTGACAGAGGAACCACTTGCAATTCGAAATTAGCTGTCAAAATAGACTGTCGTATGCATGAAGCTCGACTTAATACTGAGGTAACTGGAGAGTGCAGTACGAACAATTTTTTGAATACCACAAATAACACAGTGGCTGTCTTCCGTCTCACCTACACTTTAAAAAAAATACGTATGGTCATATGAGACAGCTGACAGCCACTACATACATAAATGTCAAATTTGCTGGCGACACTTTTTTATTCAGGGTGAGAGCTCCAGTTACCTCAGAGTATTAAGTCAAACTTCATGGTCGTATGAAAACTGTTTTAGTTCCAAAGATTATCACCGGAACAGAAAACGTTGTCGGACTGTCAAAGCCGCGCGTTATCAAAAACGGTTTTGCACGTCAACTGCACTTCAACTGCACGTACACTTGACTAATGCGTCATAGAATTACCGCGATCGGCCCGCTGTTGGCATGACTGCATCGAAACTGCGATATAACCGCACGCTGCCTGCCTGGCTGCAAGTGGACAGCGACGAACTGCGCAGTCGGTATACAGTCCACTTCAGCCGCCGTGCAATTCTAGCGCAGTTGGTTTGCAGTTTCATTGCTGTCATACTAACTGCATTCAAAGTGCAATTTTGAAGCTGGTGTGCAGTTCAAATGCAGTCCGCCTGTCTACTCGAGCCCCACTCAGGATAAGCGAAGCTTTCTGAAAACGTAAATGAAATTTCAAAATCGGTTCAGTAATTCCAGAGAAACATACAAACTTTATCTCTTTTACTTTTATTAGTTTAAAATTAGATTACCTGATTTATAGCGAATTCTGAATAGTACCTAGATTCTACTTAACTAACCATGAGAATCGAGTCTCAAATGTTTAGTTTATTGACATAAAAAGATTTACTAAAACACTAATTTCTTGAAATCACAATTACTTATTTATTTGTTCTTGATTTAAATATAATTTTGTTGCTTGATATCTTAGTAAAAGATCTCAAATTAAAATAATAAATAATAAATTACTTCTTACATTCACACCAATTATCTAAGCCCATTTTAATATCATTAAGAAACTGTATCAAGGAAAACTTGATAACGGATAAATATATACTTAAATACTTTTTTGTTTGTAAATACATACTTAATATACATAGTAAACACCCAGACCAAGACAAATAGACATGTTTATGCACACAAATATTTGTCTTGTTCGGGAATCGAACCCGAGACCACTAGCGCAGAAGGTGGGTAGCCTACCCCTGCGCCAAATCGGTCGTAAAATATAATTACTTACCATCGAAATTATGTAAACATTGAAAGAAACGAAGCCTAGTTTGCTCGTACATTGTCTTAGTTCGTCTGTCTGTACATCACATTAAAATACAGTAACGCCCGAATTCTCGAACGCAAATCATCTTTGGGAGCGTCTCAAACATCATGGCATTTCTTTCATACGTTTGACATTTAAAGTGACAGGGCGATGTTTGAGACGCTCCCAAAGATAAGTAGCGTACGAGTATTCGGGCATTAATCACTTAAATCATGAGCACTAACTGCAGAGAAACACGCAAAGAACGATGTAGTTCCTTCTGGTAAGTTTATTTTATGATGATTTTTATCAACTTCATTCAAGTAAATTGTTTCATGAAAGTTATTGTACGAATAGTACTGCGATTCGGTAAATTAAAGTTATAACAAACTGAAATAAAGGTAAAAACCTACGGCTTATTACTTAATTGGCAATTTATACGTTAAAATTATATCTTAGGTTTTAACATAAAAGTAAAATTTAGCGTATAATTACCCTATTTGTTTGGTATTGTACCTTTTAAGCAGTTTACGTCCTCTGTACCTATTATACGTAGTCCTGGGTGCCTACCATCAACTCTTATTGCGGTTATGTTTAGGACCTAAACTGATCTGCTTCGCTTATTCTTACCACGACAGCTTAATATCAATGACAGCGATTCAGTGATCATTCAATGACATTTCACAGCCGCAAAGCTGTCATGAACTCTTATTTGACTTATAACTCGGCCAAGCTAACATGACACCTGCAGGTTATACCCGTCCCTCTCACTCTCCGGGCATGACAGAATCGAGTGAAAGAGACGGGTAGAAGAAATAAGGACACAAATCGTTCGGTCATTCACATTTAGCAATTCATTTGCGATCCAGTTTTTAGAAGTTCATAGTACGAAAGAAAGCAATTCATTTTAGGAACCTATTCTGCATCGCGCTATTTTTGAATCGCTGTCTTTAAGTTGATGGTAGGCATCCTGATATCACACAGTCACACCTTACAAATAGGTTCTAATATATAATAACGTAATCTGACGCTTAAATAATGAATACAGATGTGACACAATTTTTGCACAAATGTGAGTAACATATTTGAAGTAAAACAAGATATTTTGACTGAATGTAAAGATTTGTTTTCATCAACAAAAAGTTCTTCTGGTTAAGCAAATTTTTCTGCAAGATAAGTATTATGGACAGAAAATGAGATATTATCAAAGAATAATATGGCCATCAAGCCATTTTAATGTCCCCGCTGCAGCTGGATGTGTAGATAGGCCTAGGATCAACACCTGCTTCCATATATTTACCATTATATCTATACTATACAGGGCGTCCCAAAATTAACTCACATGGAGGGAAAGTACCTTAAATACTGAAGCTATAAAATTTTACTGAAAGGAGACTTCATTTTTAATTTAAAAAGAAAACGAACTGCATTCAAAGAATTTTAAGTAATCAACTGTCTGAACTGGGAATCGAACCCGCCGAATGTAAAAAAAAAAAACTCTAATTTAATTGTACCGATCGAAAGGCTCGATCATACCTTATCATTTTTTCTTAATAACATAGCATCTTAAATAAAAGGAAGACTACGAAATTTAACATTTAATGTTGAATAACAAGTTTGTGCAGCGTTATGGATAGCCTTTCCTGTGACTGTCGTGCTCAAAACTTTAACATTTCAATGTATTACTAATGAGTGAAGATTGGAGCAATTATCATAAAGTGTTTGATAAAGTTATAATGTGTTAAGTAACACCAGCTCGATTGGTTTAAAAATGTTTGAATAGTTACTTTGGTGCGGTCTATTCCAACATATGGCATAGTCGTGGGACGCCCCCAGGGCTTCCAATGACTATGTCACATGGTGGCATAGACCACACCAAATACTGTAGATACAAAGTTTTATTGAAATAGGACTTTATTTTTATTTAAATAACAATAGAACTGCATTCAATTTTTTTTTTAATAATAGCATGTCCAAACTGAGAATCGAACCCGCACGAAATTATTCAAACTTTTTAAAACCAATCGAGGTGGTGTTACTTATCACATTATCAAACACTTATCATAGCGAATTATGTATAATTGCTCCAATCTTCACTCATTAGTAATACCTACATTGAAATGTTAAAGTCTGTATTGAGCACGACAGTCACAGAAAAGGCTATTCATAACGCTGCACAAACTTGTTATTCAACATTAAATGTTAAATTTCGTAGTCTTCCTTTTATTTAAGATGCTATGTTATTTAGAAGAAATGCTTAGGTATAATCGAGTCTTTCGATCGGTACAATTAAATTAGAGAAATATTTTTTTTA
Organism: Crambus lathoniellus; assembly: GCA_949710035.1. Taxonomy (NCBI): domain Eukaryota; kingdom Metazoa; phylum Arthropoda; class Insecta; order Lepidoptera; family Crambidae; genus Crambus; species Crambus lathoniellus. The sequence goes on from OX453312.1 coordinate 5,507,487, forward strand.
CATTCAGCGGGTTCGATTCCCAGTTCAGACAAGTGATTATTCAAAACTCGGTGAATGCAGTTCGTTTTCTTTTTAAAATAAAAATGAAGCCTCCTTTCAGTAAAATTCTATATCTTCAGTATTTAAGGTACTTTCCCTCCATGTGAGTTAATTTTGGGACGCCCTGTATAATATTATAAAGAGGAAAGATTTGTATTTTTGTATGTAACGAATAAACTCAAAAAGTACTGGACCGATTTCGAAAATTCTTTCACCGTTAGAAGGCTACAGTCTTCCCGAGTGACATAGGCTATATTTTATCTCGATATTCCCACGGGAACGGGTACCACGCGGGTAAAACCGCGAGGATCCGCTAGTCATATATATCACTCAAAAGTATAATATTGCCAAGCTCTTCACGACTCGTGTTACCCACGTTTTCCTCAATAAACCATTAAAAGTGTGTAATAAGGTTTCAGTCCGCAACATTTTCATACCTTTTAATTTCCCGTTTCATACCTCACAAGTCGTTTCCATAACTTTTGTGCAGTGTGTCAATAACATTCGTTACGAGGGTCGTCTGTTCCAACAAAGGCTCTGAATTCAGTTATACCTTTATAGGAAAAAGATCTTTACTGAGTAATATTGTAAGTAAATATTATATCAGAAACCGCGTGTTGTCCGCAGACTTTAGGGTCATAGCGTGATGTTGAGGCCTTGGAATAAAATGATTGGGATATCATAAGCAAAATATACTTTTTCAGAAAGAGTAGAGGCACGGCTGTACACGTATTTCTCAGTCTACGAGAGTGCCGCGGCCGGAGTCTTACCGCTCCCAGCACCCCCTCGCTTGTGTAAGCAACGGCCATCGACGATATTTTTTTTACTTATACTATATCCTTAATTTTTAGTTATTCAAATATTTCAGGGGAATATTGAAATATTGAAATTGAAGGTGAGCATTCTCCCGGAAAGTGAAAGGTCGTGGGTTTGAGACCCATCGGAGCTAGTAGTGAAACACATTACACACCCATTTGAACTTGTTTATGGGAAAAAGTGTACGTTACCAAGTAATTTGACAAGGAAGTTGAACCTTTTTGCAACTATGATAACTATCCATCTGAGATTCTGAGTTTTAACCTCCTACCGGGAGATGCATAGCCCCTTACATTCAATAATAATAATAATATTAATCATTTAAATTAATCCATAACATCGATTTACATCTTGTCAATTTCACTAAATGTATACTTTTGTAGCTCTGATATGACCTATCATTATCAGGTTTCTCGTCTTCGTCCGTATTCCATAACGCTTCCTCTGAACACAAAATATTATTTTGGTTTAATAAATACTAGCGCTCCGCTCGCGACTTCGTCTGCGTAGACCCCCTTTTTACCCCCATGGAGGGAGAATTTCCAAAAATCCTCGCTTAGTGCTCACCTACACTCCCTACAGAACATACATGCCAAATTTCAGCTTCTCGCGATCAGTAGTTTCGGCTGTGCGTTGCCTGTCAGTCAGTCAGTAACGCAAGTGATATATATATATAGATTTTCTCAGAAGCAACTTGAAATATCTTCCTTTATTTTATTTATACTTATGTGTATGAAGGTGAGCATTCACCCGGACAGTGAAAGGTCGTGGGTTTGAGACCCATCGGAGCTAGTATTGAAACACATTACACACCATTTGAACTTCTTTATGGGAAAAAGTGTACGTTACCAAGTAATTTGACAAGGAAGTTAAACCTTTTTGCAACTATGATAACTATCCATCTGAGATTCTGAGTTTTAACTCAGTCAGTACGAACAATTTTTACTATGGGGCCGACCACGGAATAGCGAAAAATATATCAGCTGTTCCATACATATTTCAGTCGAGTCGATGTTGTGCTTTTTGTATGGAACAGCTGATATATTTTTCGCTATTCCGTGGTCGGCCCCATAGTAATAATTGTTCGTATTGATGGACACTTCACACTATCATCCCCTAAAACCTCTGTTTTTTTAACTGCCTGTTTTTAAATCCGATAACTAACAAGGAAAAAGTATTTTAAGCCAGTGTATTTAGGTCCGTATATTGTATTAAAAGATGTATCTCCGAATGTGCGTATTTTAAAAGATGGTAAAGTTGACATTATCGCCTTGAACGAGCCCTTATGGTGTATCCACACAGCCCGGCTGCATGTACCAGCCCGCTAGGAGTATATCTGGACCTGAGAGGCATTAAGCTGCAAGTGCCAAAACCATAATTTTACAGTAGAGACAATTTTGTGAAAAAATTGCTGTTGTATGGACTTTACCCCTAAGTAACTAAGAAAAGCAAAAGGTTTAGCAAATTGTTTAATAGAATAACTATCATAGATTAAGAAATGCCACAATAAGAGATCATCTTTTCGTTTAATTTAATAAAATTTGATGAAGTTTGTAAAAACTCCGTTACATACAGTTTATGTGTCATGTTTTTATAGGAATCGCGACAGGACAAGGTAGAGGCAGAAGTATGTAACTCCGCACTTACGTTAAAATGCCAGTTCATAATTCTAGATACAATATTGGTAACGTACAAAGTATTTTACTGTATTATCACTTGCGACACTATGCCTCCCATAACGTCTGTTACGTTGTTATACAATTATAAAACTCTGGGTTCTGACCGACTTTTTGAACATACAGTTTTATCGCTGGAAAGAATACGGGATTTTATATACATTGGGCTTAAGAAGCAAAAACCGCTAAAAATGGACTTACAGTGTTATGCTTCTCAGGTCCAGATATTTTTCTATGGTACCGGCCGCCGGCTTAGTTTGGCCGGCGGCTTCTCTCTCTTCTATGCTTACCGCGCCGAGACAGTGCCACCGGGCTGTGTAGGTAGATGCAGTGTGCGTCCTGACCTGACGACGCACTGTGTATGGCGGATTGCAGAGCGGATTCCTTAGTGTACGCAGGAAGGTGTGCGCTTGCTTGCACTCCGAAAAGTTCAAACGTGTGGAGCATTTTGTCTAATGCGCCTGTACGGCTTACACCGCACATACCGCGACGTCAGCGTTATGGAGTTCAATGCGCTCGGCAACACACTTACGTAACTTCATGTAAACATGTTTCAACCGCCTCTGTGGTCTAGTGGTTCACACCACCGATTTCTGACCCAGAGGTCCCGGGTTCGATTCCCAGTGGGGGTACATTTTGTATTCGGTTTGGTTGGTGGTAGGACTTGTTCTTAGTCCGCCTGGCTAGCTACCACCATCTTATCTAAGTCTGACACCATGACATGCAACCGACCAGCGACGTCAAATATATTTCATGAAATGTTCCATGCTATTAATTTAAGGTTTTCATGATTTCGCTTTGTCAGTTTTGTGGCAGAGCGGAGCTGTAGCAGGCAAGTGTGTCATAGCTACGCGCGGCTTACAACCGACAACTCGGGCGGGGCGGAAGCGGCGCTGCTACCATAGTTTCGCGGTGGCTATGTCCTACCGGCATTAACGATATTTTCACAACTTTTCTCCATTATCATGAAAGACGAATATATTTCATGAAATGCTCCATGCCATTAATTTAAGGTTTTCATGATTTCGCTTTGTCAGTTTTGTGGCGGAGCGGAGCTGTAGCAGGCAAGTGTGTCACAGCTACGCGCGCCCTACAACCGACAACTCGGGCGGCAGTAGCGGCGCTGCAACATTAGTTTCGCGGTGGCTATGTCCTACCGGCATTAACGACATTTTCACAACTTTTCGCCATATCATGAAAGACGAGTAAACGCACCTGACCAAGTGAGTTGAATTTGTCGATACATTTGGTCGAGGGGAAGAGAAAGGAGTCAAAAAGGGTACAAAGGGGTTGGACGATATGGCGGTTGTGGGGCCCGCAAGGGCCGCTTTTCTGTATCGAATTTGCCTTGTTTAACGATTCATCCGTCCACATTACTTGAATCATTGTGTTATTTGTGCCATATCGATTGTGATTGAAGAATAAGACGATTGCTATTGAAGAAGAGACTATTATGTAGAGGGTCCCTCGTCGCAACCATCCTGACAACGAGACCATGACATGCAACCGACCAGCGACGTCAAATATATTTCATGAAATGCTCCATGCCATTAATTTAAGGTTTTCATGATTTCGCTTTGTCAGTTTCGTGGCGGAGCGGAGCTGTAGCAGGCAAGTGTGTCACAGCTACGCGCGCCCTACAACCGACAACTCGGACGGGGCGGTGCGGCGCTGCAACCATAGTTTCGCGGTGGCTATGTCCTACCGGCCAGTGGCGTGCCTAGGGTCTGAGATCAGGGCAAGCCCGAAGACCTAAAGCCAAAAAAGGCGTCCATTTTTTATAACGACTCCGTAGCTCAGTGGTTAGAGCAGTCGCCCGGAAAGCGAAAGGTCGTGGGTTCGTGTCCCATCGGAGCTGGTTGTGAGTCTTGTGAGACGGGTCGATTTTTTCAAAATACTTCATTTTCCATTTTTCAATAATAAAAATTGCATTGTGAATGCAAAAAAGTAAATAAAGGCTTAATTAAAAAATAGTTTTTGATTTGGTAGTCGTAAACCAACGTAATATAAATGGTTTCGAAAATCAGAAAAAACGGATTTGCAAATAAACTATTACATTTACAACCAAACAAACAGATGAAAAAAATACCCGTGTTAGACACTTATTATGTCAAGAATTTTAGATCTTGTAACTTTACACGATATAAAGATAAAAATAAATGTGATAAATTTTAGACTTGTCGTACTTTAGCGATCGAATACTCAGTTTCCATAACATTAAGACACATGACATATATTAAATGAATTTAAGTAATTCATGAACATTAGTTCCTGATAATTTCAGCTTTCAATTCCAGCTATCATGAAAGATATATCAAAAACAAGATTAAGACAGCAATTCTTTAATAAACCGCCCAAATTGTAGAGGTCACGTAAAAGCGACCGCGCCATATATAAGCGTAACCATCTTAAATGAACGGGATGTTTTCTACGAGTTTTGTACACATTTCTATTGAATTGCCTTTTGTGAGTCTTACTAGTTTGCAAAATACAGAAATCTGGAGTAGGTCTGTCTGAAAATACTCGCTGCTTTTTTCGGCAAAGTGAAATGAATTTACCTTTCCCTCGCCTCACCGGCCGGGCGGCGCCGATCAAAACTTTTAACACATTTTAATCTTTCACAATCACAAAAAACAACATCACTCGTCGTTCTGAATTCTGACATCTTTTTGTACAACGAAAAACACTAATTAATGCAAAACAGAAAACTTTATCAAAGAAACATTGGCTCAATCAAACTGCAAAACAACCTGTTATTACTTAATTCACCCAGGTGATCGCATTGCTCCTGATTGGCCCGTTTGTATGCGCTACGCAACGCAGCCATTGGCCTGATTGTGTGCTGCTCTGCAGGGATTGGCCCGATCGTGAGCTGTTTCTGCGGGTTCATCGCTCCCACTTGCGGCTAACTTCCTTTGCATGCCGGCTTTTGCTCAGTTTTGAAATTTCTCATAGAATCTATAGATAGGTACAGCAGTATGTATGTAGTGGGGTACCAGTTTCGTTAATGTTAGAAGAGTGCGGATATATGAATTCGCAAAGCCCGGTTGCAAGCCAACGAGTGCGAGAGAGATGAATTGTATTTTTCGATTAATACGCTATATTATGTAGTTAATGACTTGTCTATCGAACAGTTGTTTGAAAAATTTAATTTTTGATTGAAAATTTACGTTTGTGAATATTATTTTGTTGTTATCATTAATTGTGATTCATTAGTAGTGTAAATAAGATTTTGTTAGGGCAAGCCCGGCTTTTGGGCTTGTATGGAGGTACCGCCACTGCTACCGGCATTAACGATATTTTCACAACTTTTCGCCATATCATGAAAGACGAATATATAATTCATGAAATGCTCCATGCCATTAATTTAAGGTTTTCGTGATTTAGCTTTGTCAGTTTTGTGGCGGAGCGGAGCTTTAGCAGGCAAGTGTGTCATAGCTACGCGCGCCCTACAACCGACGACTCGGGCGGCAGTAGCGGCGCTGCTACCATAGTTTCGCGGTGGCTATTTTCTACCGGCATTAATGATATTTAAGGTGATACTCGGAAAAATTATGCTAAAGCGAGATAGCAATGAGAAAAACGACGCGCGCGGGAGCGAGACCTATTTTGCTGATTACGCAAAAAAACACAAAATCACTTCGTATTCAAAAACTATAGCGATTTTAAAAAAATGCTTCTATACGATCCTAAATATTATTGGTCTCCACTAATTAGACCAATTTTCAATAGTATATGTATCCCCAATTAAGAATAATCTTGATATTTCTTATTTTTTTGAGATATTTTCGAAAATAAAAAGTGTCAAGCGTGTTTCTGAAACTATACGATTCTAGATAAAGGTATGAAGAAATATATATCTTATTACCAGATTTATAACAACTCTAACCGTCCTATAGTTTTATATCAAAGAGTCCATACTTTTTCCGAGTAGCGCCTTAAGCAACTTTTCGCCATATCATGAAAGACGAATATTTTCATAAAATGCTGTAGGTGTCATTGACTCGTATGACGACCTCCGTGGCCGAGTGGTGTACGCACCAGTTTCAAGGTGCGCATCTCTAGAGGTCCCGGGTTCGATCCCCGGTCGGGTAAATGTTGAAAACGAACTTTTCAATATGTCCTTGGGTCTGGGTGTATGTCGTATGTCGTCGTTATTTCCAATTTCCATAATACTAGTGCTTAAGCTACTATACCTTGGTATTGGAACAATGTATGTGATGGTGTCCAATATCTATTAGGTAAGGTTTTCATGAGTTTTTCTATTTAAATTTGAATTCTAGCGCTTCGCCGGCTCGTCAAATACATTAAAACTTAAAAAATATTCTCGTCGACATTTAATTGAGTTCTTCTTCTTAGCGTGTCGATCGTTCGGCTTTAGATCTTGTTAGACCAAAATTGCGCCACACGTATAGCGTTTTCAGTGGCATTATAGAGGTCCTCGCGTGTGCAAGATGAAGGGCTATTGAGTTAAATTTAATATACTTATGCCCGAATACTCGTACGCTACTTATCTTTGGGAGCGTCTCACACATCGCCCTGTCACTTTAAATGTCAAACGTATGAAAGAGATGCCATGATGTTTGAGACGCTCCCAAAGATGATTTGCGTTCGAGAATTCGGGCGTTACCTACCGTAGAAACAACAAACAATGTAATATTGTATGATAAATGAATGAAACAGAGAGAGCAACAACTATTATTACACCAAGGTTTAATAAATATTTAATGAACTCAGACAAGCAACTTTACGTAATAAACAAAAGAACTAATTAATAAATTAATGGAACAAAACAACATAAAACTTTTGTACACTGACACTTGTTAATTTCAAGACTAATTTATATCAATTTTTATAATTATTTCAGAAATACTTCCATCGTAGCTAACCGCCTCTGTGGTCTAGTGGTTCATACCACCGATTTCAGACCCAGAGGTCCCGGGTTCGATGCCCAGTAGGGGTACATATTGTAATCGGTTTGGTTGGTGGTAGCACTTGTTCTTAGTTCGCCTGGCTAGCTACCACCATCTTATCTAAGTCTGACGCCATAACAATGATGTTTTCAGCATTATTGTGTTCCGGCAGCTAGAGATAAGATACTTAGCTAGTTCCTCACTGATTGAGGATTCCGGGAGGAGTGCGCTTAAACTTTCAGCCTTATCACCAGTATCATCAGGTGTGATGAAGGCTAGATGCTACGACTGACACGGTTTCCTCATTGGAGAACCGTTTCCTCATTGGTGGACGCATTTTTCTATAAAATCGTCCGCTGTCTTAGCGCACCATACGATTTCATGGGCACGACCGACATGCCGGCGCGGCTCCGACAATTTCATACAATTGTTGGTGTCGATGACGGGTGTCGTGTCGGTTATTTAGAGTCCTGTTTCAGCCGATTCACAACCTTATTCAGACCACTCTAGGCATTTTAAAGGTTTCCTCCGTGGTGACACCACTAAAGAAGAAATGAAAATGAAATGAAATTTATTTTTTTTGCTGAAAACAATGTACATATATTGCGATAGTCTGCAATATTAATTTGATTCAATCGTTTTCTACCATATACATGTTGGCATGCAAATATTAGCATAGTCATAATCTAACAACTTAATAAATTAATTAATAATCTTATACTTTTACTATGTCAGTTAATAATACATTCATGTCAGTTCAATAATACTAATCAAAGTTACAAATTACAATGATGTCAATAAGATTAAAATTCAGGTTTGGTTTTCAATTAGAAGTCAACCATTAGGTAGTGAAATGCGACACATTCTCTTTATATTCCAGATATTCTTCAACAGAGTAAAAGTTTTTATCCTTAAGCCACCGATACAACGATTTTTTAAATATGTTTCGCTCAATGGGCAAATTTACTAGACTCATTGGTAACTTACTAAATATTTTAATGGCCGTGTAAAATACATTTTTCTGGAATAATGTCAGATTACATATTGGTATAACATTTTGTTTCGTCTGCTGTTGCGTATATTTGTGTTAAGATCCTTATTTTTAATAAAGTACTCTGGGAAGTTTTTGACAAACAAGCATAACTCGAGTATATACAAACAGGGCATAGGCAAAATATTTAATTTTTTGTTTACATGACTCTCATATGCCAATTAGAGAAGAGAGTATTATCGTCCGCAAAAGTATAAACTTTACCGCCATGAAGTCGTAAGTCACATAGGTCGTTTATAAGGACCAAAAACTAGAGTAGGGCCGACTATGCATCCCTGAGGAACACCGAAAGAAACCGTAACCTCACTACTATACTAACCCAATAACCTTCCTATATGTAATGACAATGCTTTATATCATAGATAACTTTTAAAAAACAACCTGATCGTAATGATCTTCATCATCTCTCTTCTATATATTCTCTTCATCAACAATCATGTTAAAATATTCGAATTATGAATATATGAACTTTTAATTTTAAAATGCCCATGGCAACCGTAGAATTTACCGGCCTTGTCTTCCAAGCCCTTCTTGAGCCGACAATAATAAAAGAACCTTTAAAAAATTAAATCAATAATTTAAGGACCTAAGTACTACCTATAGACTCCTGTATGATTTGGCGCGGTTACGGTTTGTCGCAAACCTACATTTTATTGTGAATAAAAAATTTATATCATAGATAACTTTTAAAAAACAACCTGATCGTAATGATCTTCATCATCTCTCTTCTATATATTCTCTTCATCAACAATCATGTTAAAATATTCGAATTATGAATATATGAACTTTTAATTTTAAAATGCCCATGGCAACCGTAGAATTTACCGGCCTTGTCTTCCAAGCCCTTCTTGAGCCGACAATAATAAAAGAAACTTTAAAAAATTAAATCAATAATTTAAGGACCTAAGTACTACCTATAGACTCCTATATGATTTGGCGCGGTTACGGTTTGTCGCAAACCTACATTTTATTGTGAATAAAAAATTATTAATAATGCTTTATTTTTAAAATATATGATAAATATGAGAGTGGATTAAGTGGTGTATACAACACTCGTGGGATACTATTAAAAACTCCACTGGTGTTATAATAACCCCTATTATGTGACAGTCACATTTAAACTACTATTAAATAAACACCAAATATTACCACTAAACCAGCAGAAACGTTTATTAAAACCAACTTTCTAAGCGTGGGATGTAATTAAAAAAAATAAGCAAAGCGCGATAGGTTATACCCCGCCCGCCTAACGCCTTTTGGGCGGTTCTTATATAAGGGGCAGTGTTGAGCTGAGCGACACAGTGTGAATCGCGTTCGGTTCTGTGGCATGTCCTGTGTTGTACGGAGCAATTGAACAATCCAGGTGAGTACGAAACTAATTTCAAACTTGGAATTCGTAATTAAAACCTTTTTTTCACACAGAAAAGTGGTAGTTTTAAACTTTATAATGTGTTTTTATGATGAACTTTTTGAACGAAACTTTTTAGAAGATGTTTGAGGACGAAAACTTTTAAAAGTTTTGTTTGGATTTTACAAATTCCACTAACAACTGAATAGGTTAAAAAGTTAATTGTATGATGGTTATATTGAGTTTTCGATCAAATTTTTATAAGGTGTTAAGCTCCGTGGTGTATTACGAGTTCCCGTAAAAAAAACTCGTAGTTCGTGTACCTACTACATTTTTAACTACTTATTAAAAAATACATTTTAGTACTTTAGTATTTATTTTGTAGTATTTCTACTCTATAATACGGAACAAAACCGGAACGTAAAATATCGCTTGATTCATTACTTAATTATTTTTTATCAATAATCTTACGTTACGTAGGAGTACGTTTAGTTACATGTTAATTAAATAACTCTTACCTACTTTTATATACCACAACTACAAGGGATATAAATAAAAAAAATAACAAAAGTTACAATCGACTTTACATTTAAATGTTTATTTATTCCAAACAATATTTATTATTGTACAAAATAAAGCCACTACTATTTAAGCTAATTGATAAAACGAAGATAGTTCTATCTTTACTAATAATTTCAAGAGCATTATTTACATCAAATAACATTGTTATCGACAACATTATCATATTTTATGATACGTAGATTATTTCCTGCTTCATATTACTTTTATGAGAATTTCTTTATCCATTCAATAATAATTTATTGTTGGAAAAGTTATCTAAAACAATATTTATTATTAAAATCATTCAATAATATTTTATAACCGAAAATTTATCTGAGAATTTGTCTGTAATCCATGTATCCGCATCTGTTCAGAGAATGTTATATTTATTTTTAATAATACTGTTTCAAATAATAAAAAACAGTTATTTTTACCAATGAAAAAATACAGATAAGATAAATAAAATGAGATTGAAAGGTTTCGCATTTACAAAGCCATTTATCTAAAGTTAAGGGTTGAAGCAATTTTTTCGCCTTATAAATCTAGTATAATAATTTGTCGAAGATACTATAAGCACATCAGATTTCTGCATGCCCTGTTCATAGAAAAATATAACAACTTTACCTGATCACTATTGCTTGTTTTACGAACACTATAATTTTCAACATTTTGCGAATATATATCGCAGCTTTACGGCTAATTTCATTAATTAAAGGCAGTAGAATCAAACATTATTTCTTGAATATCTTTATCATATTTCAATTATGATAGATAAGTGCTAATGATTGGAACAATAATTTTATCAAAAATCCCTTAATTAATATAGGATTCTTTCCAATCTTATCAAATCTAGTTACTTATTGGCAGCAAGCGCGTACATTTGTCGACGCACAATTTCTGACCCAATTTCCTTGTAATAAAAAAATTAAATTCATACACATAAGTATAAATAAAATAAAGGAAGGATGTTTCAAGTTGCTTCTGAGAAAATCTATATACAGGATAATTTTTTTATCAGTGCACAAATTTTTAGGATCGACTCAGAATCGGTAAGTGAACAACTTTCTCCTAGAAACATAGGTCGAAATATGACAAAAATTTTTTGACCTTTCATACAAATCGGACTGATCACGTGATCAAATTAGTATGGGAAGTCCAAAAAATTTTGTCGTATTTCGACCCATGTTTCTAGGAGAAAGTTCTTCACTTATAGATTCTGAGTAGATCCTAAAAATTTGTGCACTGATAAAAAAATTATCCTGTATATAAAACTCTTGCGTTACTGACTGACTGACAGGCAACGCACAGCCGAAACTACTAAACGCAAGAAGCTGAAATTTGGCATGTATGTTCTGTAGGGAGTGTAGGGGCGCACTAAGAGAGAAATTTTGGAAATTCCCCCTTCAATGGGGTAAAAAGGGGGTCTACGCAGACAAAGTCGCGAGTGGAGCGCTAGTATTTATTAAACCAAAATAATATATTGTGTTCAGAGGAAGCGTTATAGAATACGGACGAAGACGAGAAACCTGATAATGATAGGTCATATCAGAGCTACAAATGTATACATTTAGTGAAATTGACAAGATGTAAATCGATGATATGGATTTCTTTAAATGATTATTATACTTTTATAATATTATACTTTTGATGGGTTCCTGTAAGACGGCGAATTTGAAAGTTTCTCTCAGTTTTCTAGGATCCCTTCATCATATCTTAGTGACAGGGCACCATTTCAGGAGTATACAGGGTTATTTGTAAAACACTAAAAACCTCGCAGAGTTACAACAACCCTGTAGGTACACTCGAGGACAAATTCGGTGAACCACCTCTTACTTCTTTTCACGTGGCTGGTGCCTCGCCATTCACGCGCAGACCCTTTTACTATTTTTTTATGTATTAAACTAGGGTAGTACAATGCATAAGCAATTACGGATAGGGACTGCAACTGAACGGTGAGACGCCAGCCACACGAAAGGAAGTCAGATGTGGTTCACCGAATTTGTCCCCGACTGTACACTAACTTTTATAAAAAATAATTTTAAAGTCTGTCTACTACAAAAATCAGTAAACATTTACAAAAACAAAACAGTGGAACGTATAACCGTCTCTCTTTTCGTAATAGGTGATAAACTATTCAAAAAATTACTAATATTGTATATTCGCTGTAAATCCTATTTGTTGAAATAGAACATTTTTATATTTTTTTATTTTCGAAGTCGGTTTTATATTATAATACAGAAAGCAACTTAGCCTTTCGGACGGGACTTGAATCCATAACCTTTGGCTATCTGGTCCACAGCTCTCCCAATAAGCTACTGACAGACTTTGAGGCACGTCGATTTTGTCTTTCTTGCTATTTTCATCAATGAGATTAATAACCTTTTTTTTTTTTATAGTGAGGGCAAATACTGTCTTTACGTATACCAATGAGATTAATAACCTCGCATTTGCTTCGCTTCGATTGTGATGTATAATAATCGTCATAAGAAAATAAGGAAAGTGGGACTGATAAAACTAATAAGTAGAATAATAACTTTTTATGAAAACTTGAAATACTGAAATCTTAGTACCTACCTAAGACTGAGACAAACCACTTTATATAAAAACTTGAAATATTTAAAAAACTAGTACCTACGTCAACTGGGGTTTGATTCGAGGCGACTTTGACGCGTCTTTGATTGAATTATTATTTTTTCAATTTATTTTTTCAACTGACCTATGGTAGCCTAAATATATCTACAGATAGTATGCCCATTTATTACTTAATTACGAATAATACTGTTTTTATACTAAGTACATTATAAATTATCAAAGTATAGCCCCAATTTTTTCTAAAGTAAGTAAGTAACCGTACGTTAGATAGAGTAAAACCCATGTGCATATTTGCAACTATATAGCGAAGTGATGGCTGGTTCATGCGTCATGCTCGTGAACGGGTGCTGCCAGTGGGAATGGGTCTGCTCTTATCTGCTTGCCTTAAAATGTGTTTTCTTTTGTTTTTATTCATTTTATTAAGAATTACATTTGAAACATGTATGGCGCAACTTGCAGTTTAAAGTAGAATTGTCTTTTGTTTTAAACTAATATTAAAGCTTTATGTAGAGTTCCTAAGTAACTGAAAATTGTTCACCGCTATGATCATTAGTTCGCCTATACTTTAACTGTATTTATCATAACCCATTGTGTAATTGTGATGGAAACTGACCTTAGTCATACCATGTTAAGGTCATTTTTCAATTTGACGACTCTGTATGAAATAAAACAGGGAGAAAAAAACAACCCTTGGAGTTTCTTGCCGGTTCTTCTCCAAGGTCTCCCGCTGTAGGGTTTGCGAACTGATGGCGTAGCTTCTATGACGTTCACAAGTATTGTAAATAACAATCTAAATTGAATAAACAAAGAATCTTGAATCTATAAAAATGCCAATTATGGACCAGTACATGCAAACATTAGGTATTTCCATGCCAATAATAAAGTTTTCCATAGTTTTTCAGATTTATCAAAAAAGTATGTTAATTTAATGCTAATCAATTACATAAAAACAGAAAAAAGGAATAAAAAATAGTTTTTTCTTTGATTCTGTCACATATTGTGTGTGCTATACATATCTATCCTTTACATTTATGCACACGTCCTCAGTAAGGACTAGACAATAATTTAAGTAACAGAAAAACCTTCCATTTGTAACCGTATCTCAAGGCTTGTGGTAACTAAATGGGTTCCCCAAGATACAATCGGCACAATCGCACATAGACATACGTCAATACGATATTGATCTCACTGACGCAAAGGGATGCTTATCGCGATCCAAAAATACGTCTTGTCTTATTTTGGAATGGGTGAAAATAATGAAGGATGCACGCATTAATAAATGCTACGTCATTCATTACTTTATATGTCCTTATCCAATATCTTTATTTAACGCTAGCAGTGGGATGGCCATGCCAAAATTGGCTAATGATGAGAGTAAACAAATCCTACTTTATTTTAATATTATAAATGTCAAAGTTTAGATGTTTGGATGTTTGTATGTTTGTTACTCAATCACGCTAAAACGGCTGAACGGATTTGGCTGAAATTTGGGACACAAATACTTTGAAGCCTGGAGAGGAACATAGGCTACTTTTTATCCCGGAAAACCACTCCCGCGGGATAACGTCGTGTAGTCCACGCGGGCGAAGCCGCGGGCGGATAGCTAGTAATAAATAAATATTGGACACCATCACATACATTGTTCCAATTTCCAATACCAAACTATAGTAGATTGAGCACTAGTATTATGGTAATTTGGAAACAACGACAGGTATTACCACATACTTCCAGACCCGAGGAAACATTGAAAAAGTTCGTTTTTAAATTAATATTTACTCGACCGGGAATCGAACTCGGGACCTCTAGAGATGGCGGCACATTGAAAACCGGTGCGTACACTACTTAGCCACGGAGGTCGTCAAAATAAATAATACCTACCTGCTCATCAATAACATAACAATAAAGAAAAAAATTTTAGGTTTTAAAATAATAGGTCTTTACATATGAAATTGCCGTTTTTTTCTTTTGTACATATAACTTAACAACTTTTATAATATTAGAAATATATAATTTCTTTAATATTGCGTTACATTAAGACCGTATCGAGCAACTTTTGATAATTTAATAACCACGATATTTGATTATTTACATAGAAAAAACTTATTCCGAAAGTTACGACTATTTTTGTTTCCAGAATTTCGTACTTTATTAGTTGTAACTTAGTGAAAAAAAATTTTTTTCTCTTAACGAATGTGTCATTTAGTAGTTAAAATGTCCATAAATACGTGTGTAAAATTTTGTAAATTTACATAATATTAGTCGTTAAATAATAACAAAAACGTTAGTATGGAAAAAAAATAATTACAGAAATCTCCATACAAAACGGCAATTTCATAGGTAAAGACCTATTAACCTTATTATCCGACTAATATTATAAATGTGTAAGTTTAGATGTTTGGATACACAGATACTTTGTAGCCTGGAGAGGAACACAAGCTACTTTTTATCCCGGAAAAATATCAAATTCCCGCGGGATAACGTCGTGAAGTCCACGCAGGCGAAGCCGCGGGCGAAAAGCTAGTTTCTTAATAAGTTAAAAGTTACTAAGTTCAAGTTATAAGTTAAATACTTTAAACCCAGAAAAATCTCTTTCTAGTTTTATGGCGTTTCGTAAATCTTTTTCTAGTTAAGAATAAGTTTCTACGAAGTTTCTTAAGCTTAATTTCCTTTTTTATAATGAAAATAATCGGGTTACTTTTTCAATAATTAGAAGTTGAGTTGAGTTTATCGTCAAAATTTATAACATAGCTAAGTATTGCATTTTGATTGATTTGAAAGATACGCTCGGCTGCCTATACGTGGTTATCCCGCGGGAATGTGATATTTTTTCGTGATAAAAAGTAGCCCATGTCACTCTCCAGCTCCCACACTATCCCCATACCATAAAGTTAAGCCAACCTCTTAAGCTCTATATTGACGTGAAAGACGGACAAACAAACAAACACACTTTCACATTAATATACTCGTTGTATTAAGTATGAATTTAGAGTATGTATCGCCTTGTCTTTTTCTTAACACTAAATAAAGTCTTGTATTTAAGTCGTGTAGCATCTACATTGATATGAATATTTCATTGTTTTAAAATAATTTTCATGCCATCGAAGGCAGCGAGCAATGAATTTCTGCTAACTATTAACTACTCGAGCATAGTTTGAACTCTATAAGCACGCTACTATTAAATAATAAATTCTTAATTTCTTCTCCACACAATAATACATAATGATACAAAGTAGGTATAACAATGAAGTAGTAATTTACTAAAGTAGAGTTATTAAGTGGAGATTGGTGTCTGGAAAAAGCATAGCCTGTGTTATTAAATATCGATTAGATAGAATATAATTATTCAAAACTTTTTAATAAAATGACGTTTATATCAGTAAATGTACTATAAATATTATGTTGACCAGAAAATGGTGTCATTAAAAGATTGTATACATGATAAAATTTTGTAAATTCGTGTTTTGCATGAATAACTATCGTTATGGTAGGTAATCGAATAGTTAACTATACCGTCCTTCAAAAGGGCTTATTACACTTGGCTAAATTCAGCATCTGATTAAGCATACATTGCTTTCTTTGAGCTCATTTGTAGCAAGTGATGCAATCAAAACTAGCAATGTATGCTTAATTAGATGCTGAATTTAGCCAAGTGTAATAAGCCCTTAAACCTGTCAATTGAATTTCAGTTCCTTATACCTACGACCGAAAGAGGCGCTGAGTGCCTACCATCAACTTTAAGAAAGCGATTTACGACAGTTTTTCAGGCTGTTACACAAGTGTAAGAGCCTATTGGGCAAATTGTATGGAAACTTAACACAAATAGAAGGACCTTCATAGGTGCGCTTATATTCATATCGCTTCCTGCCATCATCTATCTTCTACATATATAAAACTCTTGCGTTACTGACTGACTGACAGACAACGCAGAGCCGACTACTGGGCGCAAGAAGCTAAAATTTGGCATGTATGTTTCTTTCCTTGTAGACTGTATTGTTGAGCACCAACATAGGATTTTTGAAAATTCCCCTCTAAGGGGGTAAAAAAGTGGGTCCACGCAGACAAAGTCGCGAGCGGAGCGCTAGTTATGCTATAAGATCGTAACATTCGTAACCTCTTTCTGTGTTCTGTGTTCGTAACCTTAAACCACCTCACCGCTCTCACCGCTTAAAAAAAGTCAGTCGGTTCACTATTTTTTTTTTATCCACAACGGGGCAGCACTTAGCCTTCATCACACGTGATGCTAAGTAATGATAAGACTGAAGGTGGAAGCGCACTACTCCCGGAATTCTCAATCACTGAGGAACTGGCTATCTCATCTCTAACTGCCGGAACACAATAATGCTGAAAACATTAATTGTTATGGCGTCAGACTTAGATAAGACGGTGGTAGCTAGCCAGGCTGACTAAGAAAGAGTCCTACCACCAACCAAACCGAATACAATATGTACCCCCACTGGGAATCGAACCCGGGACCTCTTGGTCTGAAATCGGTGGTGTAAACCACTAGACCACAGAGGCGGTTAAATTTGCGTTTTGTTTTAGTTCGTGACGTGTTATCTAGTGGTATAACGCGTCGCGAAAGGGCTTGAGATAATTTCCCACGAAAACATGTGTTATTTAACTGCTCGAATTTGTTGTGAGAACAATTTTTTTTCCAATGACCACCGGCCCCATTAAACCTAATAAAAAAATTACTTCTTGTAGGAGATTGACTTGCAAATAGAAAAAGTTAGGAGCATACACATACCCCGCTCAAGTTAAATCGAATCTGCCCCACTCACCCTTGGCTTTTACCAAGTGACAGTTAAACCACAGCACATAATAGTTAAATCAGTATCTCCAAATACACTTATATATTACGACTTTTAGCTGCGATACAGTCGCGATTCACTCGATATGCAGCATCGATGTGGGCGCAAGTTGCCTACCTTTATACACACGCACTACCACAGATTACTAAATAGTTACTATGTAACAGATAGTTCACTCCGCTAATACCCAATTGCAGGAAGCTCCATTAAAGTTAATGCTTCATTAAATCTATTGCTGTCACTTTTTATTTCTTGACAACGAAAAGTGACAGCAAAAGACTTAATGAAGCATTAACTTTAATGGAGCTTCCTGCAAGTGGGTGTATGTCATTTAAATAAATAGCAACTCTAACTATAACGCAATAAAGTAGAATTCAGTTTGTACGGCGCAGGCAAATTACGAACGGCCACTCGTTGTCGTTGCATCTCTTTCTATCGCATATATTCTAGCTCTTTTGCGGACCTTATTTCTATGGATTTACAACGCCGGCGTTGCCGCCGCGTTTTTGAGCCAATACGGGGAGTGAAAATATAGGCCTGGCACTACTCAGAAGTAGAGATAGGTATAACAATCGCAATGCCAACGTGATTAAGTAGCTACTCGCGTAGCTGCAATCCTCGACCGTACAGTCAGCGTCAAATTGATATAAGCGTCTAGAGTAGTCAAAAAGATCTAAAAAACATAAAACCAATTTGATCTAGGCAGTTCAAATCATCATATTGTTGTAAGCGCGCAAGGTGTTCAAAACATGTAGGCACTCATTGTTTCATATTTATATGAGCGGTCAGAGTGTTCAAAAGCATCTAAGCAAACAAAGCTCTCAAAATATCTGTGCACTATGGTGTTGTACATTATGCACAGATGTTTTGATAGCTTTGTTTGCTTAGATAAATTTGAACACTCTGACCGCTCATATAAATATGAAACAATGAGTGCCTAGATGTTTTGAACACCTTGAGCGCTTACAACAATATGATGATTTGAACTGCCTAGATCAAATTGGTTTTATGTTTTTTAGATCTTTTTGACTACTCTAGACGCTTATATCAATTTGACGCTGACTGTACATTGATAGAAACGCGCATTTTTATCGCTGCAAAAAGTTAACATTATGTAAATATACACATTGTGTAAGGACACAACACGACATCTTCGTTTCTCGATGTACTTACGCTCCACTAATACAACCTTTGAGCATCTACCGTCATTGTTTTGAACGTTACGAGAAGATAGTCATTTAGGTATTTAAATGAAAAAGAGGACTATATATAAGAATGCTTTGGCAAACCTTTTTGAGTGTACACGGTGCAATCATCAGCCATTTAATGTTCCCACTGCTGGGGCACTGGCCTTCCTTATGGATGGATAAGGAGAATGGGCCATGACCCACCACGCAGGCCCAATGCGGGTTGGTGGGTATTAACGACTGCAAATGCAGCCGCGACCAACGGCTTAACGTGCCTTCCGAAGCACGGAGGAGCTCGAGATGAAAAGTTTTTGGTCACCCATCCCGGGACCAACCATTGCGAAAGTAGCTTAACCTCAACGATCGCAGGCCGAGCGCGGTAACCACTGCGCCACGGGCTCTTCGGTGCAATAACCCCGGAAAATTATATGAAATATTATTCACGTAGCGTAGGTATAACATTTCAAATTTGTTTTTTTAAGTTCAAAGTTGCATGCGCCATTATCACTAGATCGGTGCGCCATTTTGGGATGTTTGTAGATGAGTTACTGTTTAAGCTACGTTGAGTATAACTAGCATCCTCCCGCGACATCACCCGCGATAAGTCGTTCCAATTTCCCGTGCAAACTTTCAAGCCTTAGGAGCATATTTTAACCCTCTTCAAGATTATGTTTCACACGTTAAAATTAGTCTTTGTTCTTCCCCTTGGTTCAAGCGTCTTATCAAATCACAGTTTTTTGTCCGGTCTTTCATTACGAAATTTTGAGACGACGCCAGGTAAGTAGTCTTACGCCAGTCGCGGAGACCAGGGTGCCTACCATCAACACTTATTGCGGTTTTGTTTTTTAACCTAAACGATCTGCTTCGCTTATTCGTACCACGGCAGCTTAATATCAATTACAGCGATTCAGTGATCATTCAATGACATTTCACAGCCGCTAAGCTGTCAAGAACTCTTATTTGACTTATGACTCGGCCAAGCTAACATGACACCTGCAGGTTATACCCGTCCCTCTCACTCTTCGGGCATGACAGAATCGAGTGAAAGAGACGGGTAGAAGAAATAAGGATAGAAATCGTTCGGTCATTCACATTTAACAATTCATTTGCGATCTAGTTTTTAGAAGGTCATAGTACGAAAGAAAGCAATTCATTTTAGGAACCTATTCTGCATCGCGCTATTTTTGAATCGCTGTCTAAGTTGATGGTAGGCACCCTGTTAATACCGACGGGGAAATAAATGATTGTATTCTAGTGTTGTGCTGATGAAGGTTTATTGTAATTGTCTTACGACTAGATTACAACTGTTAATGATACATGTTAGAACTAAGTAATCACTACATAGTATAAAACGAAATCGCTTCCCGCTGTCTGTCCTATGTATGCTTAGATCTTTAAAACTACGCAACAGATTTTGATGCGGTTTTTGAATAGATAGAGTGATTCAAGAGGAAGGTTTATATATAATACATGATGTCTAATACCACACTACACCGAAGCGAAGCGAGGGCGGGTCGCTAGTAACTTATACATATAATAAAGTCAAAAAAAATAAAAAAGCTGCCGAAAGTCACCATTCCAAGCGGACGAAGTTGCGGGCACAGCGAGTAACTTATATACTATCCCGTGACTATCCCACACATCTTGGTAATCTATGTACAAAGCTTGTCTACTTATGAACTTTTATCTACAATCGTTGCTTATCTATAACTTATTAGAACGGTGCGATATAAATATGGACATACCGGCATACCCTGTCATTTGTATTGTGTGACATGTAGGACACTGGTAGCGTAAACTCTATTCATCGAGTGTTGATAAATTTTAAATGATACGTCTCCGAACAGCGTTACTGTCGCTTAATTATCGCAAGCTGTTTGGTGGCCGTCGCTTATTTTCGCTTTAGCTGTGTTTCGTGGTAAGAGGCACGAAATTTTTGCCAATCGCGGCTCGAACGGGCGAGCGGAGGCAGCAGCCATTTTGAAAGTTTCTCATTTTAAATAATTAGCGGGCATGAATCTATACTAATAAGAGTTTGTTTGTTTGTTTGTTTGAAAGCGCTAATCTCAGAAATTACTGGACCGAGTTGAAAAAATACTTTTGTGTTGGATAGTTCATTAATTGAGGAAGGCTACAGGCTATAAACATCAAGCTACGACCAACAGAAGCGGAGCATTAATGAACAATTGTTGCAAAAACGGAAAAAGTATTCCTTTTTTTAGTAGGTTTATCCTTTTCCTCAAATTATCGCAGGTAAAACTGCGAAGCACAGCTAGAATGAAATCCTGAATTTATTAATTCTCGTTGAACAGAGTGTAGCGTGAGAGTCACAATATAAAATGTATGGGAGAAGGCCTCGGCGTCTGGTCTCATCCATTGACTAGCGTATGACATCAGTCGCCCGAAGGCTCTTTTACGCCGGAGCAACACTGTGCGACATTATAATTCATAATCGTTTTTTTTTATTTAGGTTTGTTTAACAACACTTATGAACGTCAATGAAGCTACGCCATATGCTAGAAAATAAAAAAAAATCGTACATTGTGGCAAGAGTCGTACGGCATGGCAACATCTTGCGTCATGTGGTAGACTGTCGCAGCTTGTATCCAACCAAAGACGATGGACTCCTGGCGATATTTTTGACATAGACTGCCGCATGCCACATGCCGCAAATGTTGGATTATGTATCATAGAGTGTGCGCCAGATAAGTCTGCGCGCGGTAAAATTCAAATACTTATTTTTCCCATAACCTTAGACCAAAAAAATGTACTATAACTAGCGCCAAAAACGCCCCTGACGCGCGCAGAGTTATTTGACACGCACTCTACCACAAGATGACATACGTCACAATATGTAGCATGCGGCAATGTCGCACAGTGTTGCTCCGACGTAAAAGAGACTTAAATATTACTTATTTCAAAGTAGTATTCGAATTTATTTTATTGTATTATTTGTTTATTGTAATATATTCAAATTAAATTAAAAACGTTTACTAATTTATAAAAAAAAACAAAGGGTACACAATATGAGTAGATATGTTATCATCATCGTAAAACAAATCTATTGTGAATTCAGTGCATTTTATTGTTTTGCTTTCATTTGATAAAAAAATTTATGATTAGTACCTATACTTAAACAAAAAAAATATAATTATTTTTTTACACCAGACACAATGATTCTTTCTTTATCATTTGTATTGGTATGTACTCGTAGTTGCATCATGTTTTAATTAGTTTGAGTTATTGCTCATTTTACTAATTTGAGTTGACACGATTTCAGTCATTCGTGTTTTCTTTTTATCCATCAGGTGTGATGTTACTGAAGGTAGAAGCGCATTACTCCCGAAATCTTCAATCACTGAGGAACTGGCTATCTTACCACGTAACCGCCGGAACACAACAATGCTTAAAACATCGTTGTTATGGCGTCAGTCTTATTGTGTCGCCTTCTGTGCTAGGACTGATCGATCACCACTTAAAATTACCATTTTATGGCGTGTCTGGGTGATATTTATCCGCATTTGTATGTAGGGCAGAGGGGTACCTCTGCCCTACATACACCATTTGTGGCCACTTTAAGGATTTTTTGACTTTTATGCACTAAGTACTAAATGGTCTTAGGTATTTATAAGACAAATTATATCTTAATTTATAGATAATTTATCTACATTTAAAAGTACATTTTTCAAATTTAAAAAAGTAAAATAGTTTTTTGTATATAACACAAAATGTATGGGAGATGCCAAATGTACCGGTTTTGGCCACTTATTGATAGTTAAACTTTTGTACGTCTAGCGAAAAATCAAAACCAAACCCAGGTTAAATCATTCATTATATTCTAATGCACTAGAAACCAATCAATTGCAAAACAACAATTTAATTGTAAAAAGCAAAGGCTTATAAAGTATTTCATCCAAAACAAATTTCTTAAAATTTTCATACAAAACATTTTTTAAAACAGAAAATGGGATTTATTGAAAAAAAATCGTATGACTTATGGAATTGTAACGGTTGTTATTATTACCTTGAAATACCTTATTTTAATTGCCTTTAGCAAAAATGGCGAAAAGTTGTTTAGAAAACTTGTAGAGCAAATGGGGCCAGAACCGGTACAGTGGCCAAAACCGGGGCTTCTGCCCTACCTACCGTTTACCTTAAGTTGATTCTCATTTGAGAAACACAGTGCGAAAGCTACGTATTTTCTAAAATAATGTACTTACTTAACTTAAACTGATTATGATCATGACTAAAGTGTGTCTAACTCAAATAGCATTGCCGGCGTTATCACGCCGAAATTGAGTCTCGTATTTTCAGCATGGTGTGTTTCAAAGTTTACTGTCAACTTTAACACTGAAAATTTCGTCGGAATATTGCGAAAAAATAGGTATATTACGTCCTATTCCGGGTCACGGTCTAATCGTTAGCAGAATTTAATTCGAACATTTATTCACCATATTATATTATTAGTAAGTACCTATGATTCTGTAAAAGGGAGAGTATAAGATATAATTACTTCAATAATTTTACATAATGCAACATCTACCTACCATTACAAATCATTAAATTACCCTTATTTTTAGCCTAATAGAATATAATGAGAACTCATTATTTATTCGTGAGTTGTCTCCAGAAATCCCGTAAACAATTTCATAGCAGAAATATATTTACATACTCGATGCCAGTCATAAAAATTAACGTTCAGATATTTTTTTACTAACGGATAACTGACTGTTCTAATCAGACGGCTGTAACGAAATTGGAAATGATTGGCAGAATGTCTTTTGTATTCGTGTTTGACTTATAAATCTCCTTCATTTATACTTTAATAATATTAATAATAGATTTGACATAATATTGTATTTATTCTTCTAGGTATTTTAATTTGTAGATAATGTATTTTTTTATATTTGTATTGTATTTCTACTTATTGTTTAATTCTACACTTAATGAAAATTTCAGACAGTTTTATTAGTTATTATTAATTAGTTAATTAGTTAGTCGTCTAATGACAACTATCAAGACTAATTACATAGGCAGTAGCTAGTCTTATAATGTATTGCACAACATAACTTGCACGTCATCAAATGTACGATGGAATATGTAAGAACATAATCAATGTTAACTACTTATTTAATTACTTTTTTGCATTCACAAATTTTACAATGCAATTTCCACATTTATGATATTAGTATGGATAGAATGATTAAATTTCCGTTGTAATGAATTGTTTTCTATTCAAGTTCGAACTCTCTCGAACTAATATCTTAAGAACTGTCTCTCTTAAAGGCGACAACAGACGCTAGGTCTGACCTTTGTATTAGAATGCAACTGGTTTCATCTCGGAGATAATTCCGCTTAAAGCGGTCTACAGACGGCCACAATCTGTATAGTCACAATCTGCTGGAGTCGCGGTTGGCTGGTTGGCTGTAGGTATAACTCGGTCAGATATAGAAAGGGACTGGGGGCCGATTCTCACGCAATCGAGAAAAGTTCACATTTATAAGCTCGAAATTCAAATATAACACAGTTTTTGTATTGTCAGAATTTCACAACCGAAAAAGTTCGATCGAAAACCAGAGGCCAACGAACGCTACGAGTGGTACAAACCAATACCTGCCTGGCTAGCATTACCATCATTATATCACGCGATATGATATAGCACGTCTTGCTGTCTAGCTTCCACCTTAGTGGGGTAGGTAAGCAAGACAGCATGACGTGCTATATCATATCGCATGATAAAAACCGTTCATGCTAGGCCAGCTGATGTGGAACCCTAGCAGCCAGGTTAAACTATATGAGATAGCATCTTAAGAGAAGTTGTTCAGCGTGATAAGTTCTTTCTTTTGACATACTGTTTGTATTGTTTGTATATCCGTCTTTCACGTCAAAACGGAGCAACGGATCGGCGTGTTTTTTTAGTATGTGGATATTTTAGGAGCTAGAGAGTGACAAAGACTAATTGATATCCCGGGAAAATATACCTTTCCCTCGAGATAACGTCGTGTAGTACAGGCAGGCGAAACCGCGGGCGGAAGGCTATGTGAAATATTTTTTTAATGTGTTAATATGTGTTAATGGCAACCCTACCGCGGGAGCAAACAGACGTGTATTGTGTGCGCTTATTTCTTATTTCTTATTATATTTAATTATTATTAAAGAAGTGGTGTGTTGAGCTCAATGGGCACAAAATGCAATGGATGCGATGGTGGAATATACGACATTTCGTATATGGAGTGTTCGCAGGATAATTGCAAGAAGTTGTATCATCTAAAGTGTCTTGCAATAACGGAAAAAACGTTTGAAGATTTCACTGAAGAGTATAAGAAAAATTGGATATGTCCAGAATGTGTACGAAATATTCCTAAAACAGGTAACTCGGACACACCTGTGCGAAACTTAATAATGAATAAAACGTTTACGCCAAGTAGTTACGTTAACACGGAGCGCGGACGATCCAATTTGAACCAAACATCTATGATCGACAGCGATAGCATAATACTGGATGCGATCAGTACGTTAAGATCGGAAATGAAAACTAAGATGGAAGAACAAATGCAGGAATATAAAAAGTTACATGATAAATTCATTAGTGTAGAAACAGAATTATTATATGTAAAAAATACGTTGAAGGTAGTGCAAGAAAAAGCAAATAAGGTAGATTCACTAGAATCGCTGATAAAAAAACTTATAGATAACAAGGAAATATATACACAGGAAAAACAAAGTACGTTGCCAAAGTCATCGCCAGTAACATTGCCAAAAACGTTTGCAAATACTGTAAAAGATAATCGTCCCAGCAATCTACCAACAAATAATTGTGTGGCCACGAAACCGGCAACTTTGGCAAACGGAGAAGGGCAAAGGAGTAATATTGCTGAAGTATCTAATCTTAGACAGGAAGCAAGTGCGAAGAAGAAGTCGGAAGACGATGAAGAATGGAACTTAGTGAAGAAGAAAAAAAGTAGATACTCAAATAGTGAGGTGAAAAAAGGAGGTAACACGTCGGGATTAGAAATCAAAGGAAGTGAGAGGAAAAAATATCTCCACGTATGGCGTTTAAGGACAGATACCACAACTGAATCCCTGGAAGCTCATGTTAAAAATATATGTGGGCAGGATGTGGCAGTAAAGGTGGAAAAAATAAAACATAAAACGGAAAGAGACTACGCGTCTTTCATTATAGGTGTACCAGAAAGCAAATATAATATATTATGTCAACCAGAAAGTTGGTCGGTGAATATTGAGTTTTGCGAATGGGTGTGGTTTCGAAAATCAAATATCAAACCGAAAGACCCTTAGTAAAATAGAAATATTTTACCAGAATGTACGAGGTCTTCGTACCAAATTGGATGTTTTTAATCAGGCTGTGTTAACGTCAGATATGGACCTGTATGCTATTACGGAAACTGGGTGCAACGAATCAATACATGATGCGGAATTAATACCATCAGGATACACAATAATTCGCTGTGACCGTTCGGACGGACGCAAACAAGGAGGCGCGTGTTTAGTGGCCGCACCGTGCATCGAGCTGCGGCGAGTATCGATACCGTGTGACGTAAACATTGATCATCAGTTGTTTGAACTGGTGTGTGCTACTGTGTTTGTTAGAAATAGATTATTTTTAATTTGTGTTGTCTACATTCCACCAAAAAGTAACGATATGGAATACATGGTGCTATTTAGGGTTATCGAAAATTTATGTAATAAGTATGAAGACGTAATTGTTTTAGGTGATTTTAATTTATATTCTTGTTCGGCTAATATAAGTAGTTATTATGAGTTTTTTACGGCTTATTGTGGATTTAGTCAGTGCAACGGAGTAGAAAACAGTAAAGGTCGGCAACTGGACTTAGTGTTGAGTACGATTAGTGATTAAGAGAGTGTAGTAGTGTCTGAGTCGACGGCGCCTTTGGTGCCGGTAGACCCACAGCACCCGCCGCTGGCTGTCACAGTGCGGGCGTGCGCGGGCCTCGCTCAGCCCCAGCGCCAGCCCCCTCCGCGTGCCTCGTCACCCGTAAGTAATAATATAAACTGGGATTTTAAAAAGGCAAATTTTCCACTTTTATACTCAACGTTAGGGACTATAGACTGGACCCCTATGTACGATTTAGATATGAATTCAAGTGTAGATTTTTTCTATGATATTATGAATTCCGTTTTTGATGAGTTTGTTCCGCGTAAACGAAAACGGTTTATAAATTTTAGGCGCGTGTACCCGGAGTGGTATAATGCTGTGATTATTCATGAAATAAAACGGAAAGCAGAACTTCACAAGCAATACAAAATTAGTAAATTAAGGGATGATTATGAAGCGTTTGCTGAAAGTAGAAAAAAAGTGAAAATTATGATAAAGCAAGCAGAAAATCGGTATCAAGATCGTATTCAAAACCTTTTCAAAGAAGACCCCAAATCTTTTTGGAGTTATATTAATTCGAAAAGAGGTCGTAGAACTTATAAGAAAATTTTAAACAACGGGGAGGTAATACCAACGGAACAATGCGCCGACGAATTTGCCAAATATTTTAAATCTGTATATAGCACGGAACGAGCGGTGCTTAATACAAATGTCGCGATAGAGGAGGCGG
Source organism: Crambus lathoniellus (assembly GCA_949710035.1). Taxonomy (NCBI): domain Eukaryota; kingdom Metazoa; phylum Arthropoda; class Insecta; order Lepidoptera; family Crambidae; genus Crambus; species Crambus lathoniellus. The sequence continues at coordinate 5,535,069 of OX453312.1, forward strand.
GCGGCCATAACGGGGCAGCACGGGTCCACATTGATCACTTAGAGCTAAGTGATATCCAGCAGGCACTTAAACAACTCAAGCCAAAGAAATCTATAGGACCGGACGGCATTCCACCATTTATTTTTAAAGACTGTCGAATGGTACTTGCAGAACCACTTTTCTGTATATATAATAAATGTATGAAAGAAGCTAGCTTCCCAAAGAGGTGGAAGGTATCTAGGGTAGTTCCAATTCCTAAAGGTGTAGGAACCAGCGTAGATGACTACAGACCGGTAGCAATAATATTATCCACGGCAGCAAAAATTTTGGAGTCGATTATCCATAAACTTGTATTTGAGCAGGTTCAATCACAACTGTCTGATGCTCAGCATGGATTTAGACCACAAAGAAGTACGGCCAGTAATTTAATGAATTATATGTCGGATGTTGTGCCGATCGTTGATGCCGGGGGAAGAGTCGATGCCACCTATTTTGACTTCAAAAAAGCTTTTGACTTAGTTCAAAATGACGTATTACTTAAAAAGCTAGCTGGCATCGGTTTCACTCCCCATTTACTAAACTTTTTCGCAAGTTACATGCGGGATAGGCAGCAATACGTGGAGTACGCCGGTTATGTGTCCGAGTCTTACTTCACGCTATCAGGCGTAAGTCAGGGCAGCAATCTCGGACCTCTGGAATTCATAATTATGATTAACGATCTTCCACAAGTAGTTGAGAATGCGAAATGTTTACTCTTTGCAGATGACTTAAAATTATATTTAGAGGTTCGAGACGACAGAGATTGTTTAAAGCTGCAAAATGACATAAATAGTGTTGTTGCGTGGAGTAAAAAAAATCTGTTACTTTTCAACCCTACGAAATGTGTGACCATAACATTCACTCGAGCACACACTGCAACACGTTATACCTACAAGATGGACGAGACACCAATGACTAGAGTTTCTGAGGTCAAAGATTTAGGCATTTGTCTGAACAGTGAGTTAACGTTTCGTAAACATATTGTTCAGATTTGCAAAAAGGCATTTAGAAATTTAGGTTTTGTACTAAGAAGGGTTAATAGTTTTACAACATTAAATATAACTGCAGTAAAAACATTATATGATGCATTGGTTCGTAGTCATTTAGAATTTAACTCCATAATATGGTCTCCGCACGAAAGTAAATACAGCACTATGCTGGAAAGGATTCAAAATAAATTCGCTAGATATTTATATTTAAAATTATACGGGGTCTATCCTTTCTATCCACTAATGTATCCAACACTATTTGTCCTAGGGATGGTGGGATACAATGAATTACGGGTAAGGAGGGATATGACAATAGTGGGATATATGTTTAAGGTCATAAGAGGTAAGTTGCAAAACGCCACCATACTGGAACAAATACGTCTGAGCGCCCCGGATAGATACGTGTGGCGCAGGCGCAGACCCGACTTGTTTGTGGTGCCGCGCGCACGCACTAATCTACTACAGCAGGCGCCGCTGGCGCGGGCACTGCAAACGCTCAACGCAGTAAACAAGTGCATCGACATATTCTCATGTTCGCTGACTGAATTCACAAAGGTCGCTATGTTTATTAGCAGTTATAAATTGTAGTTATTATGAATGTTATTTTAGGATTTATTCTTATTGTTGTTTTTTTTACTTACTCTATTGTTTTGGGTATTAACCTGTAAAGATAGTGTAAATGTGGAAAATAAATAAAATAAAATAAAATAAATGTATCATAGCGCTAAACTAATATATATAAAATAAATACACAAAATAACGAAAAACCTTATTAGCTAAAAAAATGAAAAATGCTGCCGAAAGTTTGCGAACGAAGTCGCGGGCACAGCTAGTTATTTATAAGCGATGCTGCTTGAAAAACGTGTCCCAAATAATGACCCAACTAACTAACATGGCAAGTTAATAAAAAGCTTGTAAAAAAATAGTGACTTGCACACCTGTTTTAGTGTCTATTTCAGTACCTATTTTAAGAGTGCAACTTAGCATTTTTTTGTTTGGCAATTCAATATTTCTCTTTAATGCTGAGTTTTAAGCATTAATATGGCAACTTCAGTTGCCAATTTATTACGTGAAAAACAAACTATCATTTCTGTCGTCGATATTTGTATAATGTTGGTACCTACGTATGTTTTTATACTGCAGACTTGTTGAATGCAGAATCCGATTAAGGACGTTCAATCCGATGGAAAAACGATTTATTACTTTTTCCGCTTCAACAGAATGAAATAAGTGTAAGATGTTCAGATGTTAAAATCGCATTACCATCTCTAGAAAATGTAAAAAATAAAAGCGCATCTCTGCTTCGCGAGCTGAGAGTATTAACTTTGATACTAGCAGTAGCATGCGACTTTGTCCACGTGAAGTAAGAAACGAATAATATTGGTTGGTAGTAGGCCTTGTTCTAAGTCCGTTTGGCTAGCTACCACCATCATATCTAAGTCTGACGCCTAACAACGATGTTTTCAGCATTGTTGTATTCCGGCGATTCGAGATAAGCTAGCCAGTTCCTTATTCGTTGAGGATACCGGGAGTAGTGTTCTTCTTCAGTCACTTCTAACGTCAGTCTTACCTTCTTTCACGTCAGGCGTGATGAAGGCTAAGTCGTGGGCCACACTGGAGCGGCGCGTCTTGCGTCCGCGTTGAGCGGGAAAAACTAATATATTGAGACGGACGGGAGGGGCCACACTGGCGCGTCCGGCGGCGGTTGCCGCGCGGCGGAGGGAATAGTATGTACGTGTTCGCGCGTCCTGCGGATCCGCAGGTCGCCTCCGCGCCCCGCGGTCGCTCCAGTGTGGCCCACGACTATGTGATACCCCGTTGTGGATAAAAAATTGCTTAACCCTTCTCAAAAATTATGTTATGCATTTGTCGCAGCCCACTGATTAAATAAGCCGTTCATACAGCTGCCTAGAAATTTGGATTAAAGGCGCCGTTTAATTATACCGTACTTAAAGACATGTTTTTTCTACGAAATATTATTAGAAAAAAATAGTAGCCCCCAAGTCCCCATGACTTCTACATTCTATCTGAAGTACTAATTGAGGACTAAGTAGATATTTTTTCTAGAATTATTTCTCAAAAAATAATCTTTAAAAACACCTACTGCATTGTAAAATCATAAAATTAAATCAATGACGTACGTAATCTACACTAATAGTATAAAGAGGAAAGATTTGATTGTTTGTTTGTGTGTATGTTTGTTTGCATTGAATAGGCTCCGAAACAACTAGACCGATTTAGAAAATTCTTTGACCATTAGAAAGCTAGATTCTTCTAGAGTAACATAGGCTATATTTTATCCCGATATTTCCACGGGAACAGGTACCACGCGGGTAAAACCGCGAGGATCTGCTAGTAACGAATACGTTTCAAACGCGACGCATTCGCGCGCGCGTTATTTTAGAACGAGTTCGTAACTTTGATTTTTGATATGCAAAATTTACAAGACGGCCCTTTGCACTTTGCAGTCTCCCATAATAATATGAATAACGAAAAGATATGAAGCTCGGAAACGTGTCTTATAAAATATACTTATGATGCAATCTCAAATATTTTAGCATCAAGACAAAAAAAATGTTAATTGAAGTCGAGGATTCCCGAAAATAGGGTATTTTAAATTATGGATTACTTGCAAATCACAAGTTCTCAAAATTTGGAAAAAATATTAGTAGATTTCATTACAAGTGCGGAAAGCCTGTCATTGCAAAGAGTTCCGACAAATGTCTACCCGAGCCGAGGCGCAGCCGAAGGTGAGGGTTGACAGTCGGAACAAGTTGCAATGACGGTTCCGCACGTGTACTGAACAACTATTTTTAATACAGTTGCAAAAAAATTAAGCAATTTAATAAAATAACAAAACACAATAAACTCAACTAACTAATCGTAAAATAATATAGGCAGAGATTTTTTTTTGTTTTCTTCACCCATTCTGGGTAGGCCATGGGAACTATGCCCATACAGCCATGTCTTCAGTAGAACTTTTTTATTGATATGAAATGAAAATGAAACCTAACATAACAAAAACCCGCGCAAACTTCTATAAGCAGAGACTATGGCAGTACACGTCATACAGCCAACTTTTTTATATTCGTAAATTTAATTTGGCCGATACTAATATTAATTTAATGTTTAAATTTTAATTACAATTACTTTTAAATCTGAAATTGAAACAAATTAGTATAGCTTCTTTTTAGAAATATTTGCATGAATCATAAAGACTTCTATGTTTTTTTTTGTAAAAACTTCATGGTTGGTTTTTTCTTTTTAATAGACATTATTTTGACAGTTGGGAAAGAAAACGCACGAGTTCGGGAAAGGTAAAGAAAAAGCTCGAGTGTGTAATAGCCCACATCCCGAACGCCATACGTCCCTGCAATACGCCACTTTTTGAGCAACTGTATTAAAAAATATGTTTACAGTCTTTTTTCTAGTGAATCGTAATTCAAATATCCTATTACTCGAAGTATACTTGGTTTTAGATAATGAAAAATATACGAAAATAATTTTCCTTGAATAGGCAATGGATTCCGGCCGTCATAAGTTTAAATTTTTTATTATTTAGTTTTTAATTGAACTTCAAGTGATTTTCAATTCGCGGGGCGCTCGCGGGTTCACTGAAGACGTATTTTGACTTCGCATTCGAAATTGAAAAATTCGCATGCGAACTCCTAACATCGGTATTTTTGAATAATCACACTTATGAATTCTGCAACGAGTGGTCAGACCCACTCTTTGCAGAATTTCTACTAGTAGAATTCATCATCTTTATTAGTCGGCGGCCGCAAAATGTGGTCACTAACAATCATAAGTGTTTGTGTTTTAATTTTGCTATATTTTTAAAGTTTCTCTGTGATTTCGAAACAATTAAAGAATAATAATTTATTGGCAATACAGATTTCGAATGCTACAAAAATGCATGAAAACGGGTGTAATAGAATTAGATTTCGTAGACGACTGGTTGACGTATACGTTTTCGATTCGTATTCGATTTTTATTTCGAGCGCTACGGAAGTACGTTTCCAGTTCACTGCCGGCTGCCGCTGCGTCCACGCGACGTGTATCGCGCGCGGCCGAGCAAGCGTTAGCGTAGCCGGATCACCTAGCCTTAAACAAAAGACCTATGTAACTCTTATGTTAGCCGTAGTACGTCTGTTGGATCAAAACACTCCAAAATAATGAATTCAAAACCGAATAAGTACCTGTCTACTTTGTTTTGGATAAAAAAAAAATCATTTTTTTTGCTCCCACGTTGGAGGTTAGTTTTTGGTTTCTGGTATGAAAAAAATTTGTCAGTAATTCATTACATGATTTTTGCTGTACTGTAGAGCAGAATTGTAGGCAAAAATAATAAAAAACGTGATATTTTTGTGAAACCTAGTGTACTTCTCCTCAAAAAAATGAATGTTTCAATAGCATCCGCTACTTAAAAACTTAAAAAATTGGTGCAGGTCGCACCTACGCATCTCGGTTTCAAATCTCTAAGATCCCGGGTTTGATTTCCGGTCAAGCGTAGAAATTTTACTGTTCGATAGTTTCCCGTGTCTGCGTGAATGTGGTACTTAATACCCGTCGTTCTTTCCGATTTCAATAAAAAAGGGGATTAAGCTACTAATTCGTGATTGGAACAATCTATGTAGTGATGTTCAATATTTATTTATTTATCAGAATCATACTAAAACTGTCGTTTCACAAGCCCTGAAGACGCATTATTTCACCTATTTTGAAACTACAACCAAACATTGCGTGAATTTCAAAACAATTATGTCAACTTCATGAGTTCTGTCCACCTGTTTTGTCATAAATATTATATCTGCAGAAACTAGCAGTACACATTTGGACAAATTCGTAGGTAATTTGGACTAACGGCCTATTAAGTATAATTAGTAAGTACTTGGTTACATGGAGCCTTACCATGAGCGGGGCCTGGGTGCCTACCATCAACTCTTATTGCGGTTTTGTTTAGGACCTAAACTGATCTGCTTCGCTTATTCGTACCACGACAACTTAATATCAATGACAGCGATTCAGTGATCATTCAATGACATTTCACAGCCGCTAAGCTGTCAAGAACTCTTATTTGACTTATAACTCGGCCAAGCTAACATGACACCTGCAAGTTGTACACGTCCCTCTCACTCTCCGGGCATGACAGAATCGAGTAAAAGAGACGGGTAGAAGAAATAAGGACACAAATCGTTCGGTCATTCACATTTAGCAATTCATTTGCGATCCAGTTTTTAGAAGGTCATAGTACGAAAGAAAGCAATTCATTTTAGGAACCTATTCTGCATCGCGCTATTTTTGAATTGCTGTCTTAAAGTTGATGGTAGGCACCCTGGTGGCACAGACCAGTGGTTTGGTTAAGCAACTTTTGCAATGCTCGGTCACGGGATGGGTGTCCAGAAATTATGAAGGTACCTACTACACTACCTACCTACAAAGAGGGCCTTCACACTTCGGAAGTCACGTTAAGCTGTTGATCCCGTTACATCCACTAGTTGAAATTGTGACCCATCCCCCTAATGGCCTTCCTCATCAATCCATCACCACTTCACCAGGCTTGTGTCTAATATTGTGAAGATTAAAAATAATAACTGAAATTAAATTAAAAAACCCGAATTTTAACCGCCTTTGTTTGTGGTCTTGTGGTACAGTCTGCGTCAAATTGATATATAAGCGTCTAGAGTAGTTAAAATGATCTGAAGAACATAAAAGCAAATTGATCTAAGCAGTTCGAATCATCATTATTGTTGTAAGCACGCAAGGTGTTCAAAATATCTTGGCACTCATTGTTTCATATTTATATAAGCAGTCAGAGTGATCAAACTTATCTAAGCAAACAAAGCTCTCAAAGTTATCTGTGCATTATGTTGTTTTACATTATGCACAGATAACTTTGATTCTCCTTTTTAACCGACTTCTAAATCAAAAAGGAGGAGGTGCTCTATTCGTCTGTATGTATGGCTTTTTTTGGTGTATGTCCGCCGATTACTCGAAGATGGATGAACCGATTGAAATGATTAAAACGTTATTACATCAAATTGGTTTCCAACTTGGTCCCATTTTTTGAAATTTTGAAATCATTTCAGTAGTATTTTTATTTCTATTATATGATGAGTAGGTAAATAATTATTTAGGATTAGTGTAATGATGAGCAAATGAATTTTGTCTACACTTATAATTGATGTATTTACAGGTATATAGCCTATGTTTTGTGTCTCTAATATGTTTTGTTAATGCATTGTTAGTGTTGCTTATTAAAAAAATAAATAAATAAATAAGTAGTTTTCAGGAAATCTTTAAAATACTGTCGTTTTCGTTACCACTTTATGTGAATTTAATACGTATCTTTAGGCATAACTCCTTTGTTTATAAACCGATTTAGATGATTCTTGTTTTGTTAAAAAGGGGATACCTCAAGGTATTTTAACCGACTTCAAAAAAGGAGGTTTTCAGTTTGACCACATACCTATTTATTATTGTGAAATAAAAATTATTTTTATAAAAAAATAAAACCACCTACAAAAAATCACATGAAAAAAGTAAGAAATAATCCCTCACCAAGTAAATAATGTAAATACTTTGAAGTCGGCCGGGTTTTAACAAAAACAACAAAAAATTGTACATGTTTCAAGCCCGACTTCAAAGTACTTACGTTATTTATTTGGTGAGGGATTATTTCTTACTTTTTTGATGTGACATTTTTTTATTGGTATTAGTTTAATATTGTGATTACGTCACACTGTAAAAGAATCCTGAATTTGGAATCTGATATATTAACCGTGCATGGTTGTAAGAGCTGACTCAAGAGTTGTTTCAATATGTACAGAGTTTCAGGCTACTCGTCAAAACATAACACTTTTACCATCCTCTGTGTCGTTTTATACGATACCTGCTTAAAATACATTTATAAAATGCCTTCATGTTCAACCGTTTGGTGTGTGTGACTAGCAGCCGCAGGCCGTGACTTAAACTTTACAAGTTCCATTATTATTGCTTGATAATAGAACCGACAAAAGTTCAACAGCATAAGAATAGCTAAATAATTCTACATTTCTATCTACTTCATATATCCCTTTATCATATAGTACATCATAATAAATACTATTATCACATAAAAGCGAGCAATTCCTTAAATAGTACAATATTATCCACCTGTATTCACACAAGTCTATTTATAGGTTCAATAAGTAGATATTTTTAACAATTATGTTTATAAATAGGTATTGCTGATATATTTTGTTCAGTAAACACATCCATCAATCTTTCTTTCCTTTCATTTAAAGTGATTGAACTTATTACGTACGTGTAATGATGATATATCTTACACTCAAGTTACCACAACCAACCTACACTTGCTACGAGATATTGCTACAGAAACCGTAACGATTGACTACGACGTAGCACGTGTGAGATATGCTACGGAGTTGACACGACTGGTGAAACATAACATGAAATGCATCATTATGCCTTTGTATATTTTTTATTCTATTCTGTTGTTCTAAGCTTCATGGAACATGGCAAGAAACATTTTGGTCACCCATCCCGTAACCGACCGTTTTGCCTAAATGTTTCTTAATCGCCACAAGCGCAAACTAAGGTCATCACTCATCACAAAAACTTCACGTGATGTTTTTAGCAACTTTTAAACCCCCTGGTGATACGTTTCGAGGCTTTGTACTATGTGAATTATTATGTTTTTAACCGCCTCTGTGGTCTAGTGGTTCACACCACCGATTTCAGACCAAGAGGTCCCGGGTTCGATTCCCAGTAGGGGTACATATTGTATTCGGTTTGGTTGGTGGTAGGACTTTTTCTTAGTCCGCCTGGCTAGCTACCACCGTCTTATCTAAGTCTGACGCCATAACAATGATGTTTTCAGCATTATTGTGTTCTGGCAGTTAGAGATAAGATAGCCAGTTCCTCAGTGATTTAGGATTCCGGGAGTAGTGCGCTTCCACCTTCAGCCTTATCACCACTTAACATCAGGTGTGATGAAGGCTAAGTGCTACCCCGTTGTGGATAAAAAAAAGTGATTGTGATACTTGGTGATTTTTTCCCGGACCCCCCTCCCCCTTTCATTCCCCCTTTCGGCCTCACGTGATTAAGGCGCTACTCTGAAAAGTATGGACTTTTTGATTTAAAACTATAGGACGGTTACAGTTGTTACAAATCTGGTAATAAGATATATATTTCTTCATACTTTTATCTAGAATCGTATAGTTTCAAAAACAAGATTTTATGATTTTGCCTCGACACTTTTTCTTTTCGAAAGACTTCTAAAAATACGAAAATTCAAGAGTATTCTTAAATAGAGTTACTTACACTATTGAAAATTGGTTTAATTATTGGACACCAATAATATTTAGGATCGTATAGAAGCATTTTTTTAAAAATCGCTGTAGCTTTTGAATACGAAGTGATTTTGTGTTTTTTTTGTCTAATCTGCAAAATTGGTCTCGCTCCCGCGCGCGTCGTTTTCTCATTGCTATCTCGCTTCAGCATATTTTTTCCGAGTATCGCCTTAATAGACAGCGCCATAACTATGCTTTAACTAGAAATCAAACGGGGCTTATTGCTTAGCTTACTTCAAAGTAATACCAACGAAAGTTACAAATCTTTTATTTGTGACATTTTCATTATAAATTAACAACCAGGAAGCGGATTTAATGTTGGCATAGATAGTTTAATTAAATCTGAACATAATTATGAAATAGAAGTAAGATTAATTAGTTGGCTTCTTTAATTATAACTTGACTGTTAGATAAATTGAAATTAGTATTTAGATGTTATTAAAATGTCAATTGCAAATTAATTAATACTCGTAATTTAAAAAACCCAAATATATCTGTAGCTTACGTCCGCAAAGTAGCAAGCTAATTTTCTGGGAAAAAATATCCAATTATAATAGAGAGATCCTTAGATCTTATAATTAAAATTATTAATGCTTTTAAAAAGTCATAACGACGTATAGTACCTAAAGTATTTGAACAAAAAAAATATTACATCAACATTTAGTCATTTAATGTTCTGCTGGGGCGCATGCCTTTATGGCTGGATAAGGAAAGTTCAAACTCAAAAACTCTTCATTCAAATAAACTACTACTACTACTACTAAATAGTAGTAGTTTATGTGACTCCTCATTATACAACAGTCAAATAAACGACTACTACTACTATTAACGTTCTGGGGGCCGATTCAGGCAATCGAGAAAAGTTCACATTTATAGCTCGAAATTCAAATATAACACAGTTTTTGTATTGTCAGAATTTCACAATCGAAAAAGTTCGATCGAAAACCAGTCGAACGCTACGAGTGGTAAAAACCAATAGATGTTCGTATACGAACTTAGCTGTCAAAATGAATTTGTTGACATGTGGGACAGCTTAGTTTGTTTGAAACGTTCTAACTTTGGGCCCGATTCTCAGGCATTCGAACTTTTTCAGTGTGGTAATTCGTATGTCGAACATTTTGTTTGTGGTTTCTACTGAAAAGTTAGAACCTCTGAGAACGTTTCAAACAAACTAAGCTGTCCCGAATGTCAACAAATTCATTTTGACAGCTAAGTTCGTATACGAACATATGAAATACATCTATGAAAATATAATTTATGTGAAAAAGTATTATAATACATTTGTAAAGCAGAGCGATATTCATCGCTTTAACACAAGAAATAAAGATAAACTTGTCGTTCCCAAGTTTAGGCTAGAAAAATCCAGAGCCTCATTTCTGGGGAAAAGCATAGCCTTTTTTAATAAAGTTCCACAGCATATAATTGAACTACCATTGCATAAATTTAAATGTTACATTAAAGAGTCGCTGATGAGCAAAGGATACTATAAAGTAGACGATTATTTGAATGACCGCAATGCATGGTCATGATGTAACACATAACATAATTACTGTTTAATATGATGTAATTTTATACTAAGCAATTGTTGTATTAGTAACGATATGTTTTTTTTTTTGTAAATGTCGTTACCTAACTAAGAAACGCTGGCAAGTTTCTTGCGCCCATTCTTCTTGTTAGTTAAAAAAGTCTTGAATGTAGGTAGGGAAGGGTAGGAAAATATTGACGATTCATAAGTACATATTTATTATGTCTTAGTGAATAAAGAATATTTTTATCTTATCTTATCTTATCTTATTGGTTTGTACCACTCGTAGCGTTCGACTGGTTTTCGATCGAACTTTTTCGATTGTGAAATTCTGACAATACACAAAATGTGTTATCTTCGTAAAATATTTGAATTTCGACCTATAAATGTGAACTTTTCTCGATTGCCTGAGAATCGGCCCCCAGGCATGAGTTCATAATTCGAATATTAAAATGAGTGTAGATAAAAATGTTTATTAAAACACTGTGCACATAGCAAACCCTTGTACAAGCTCTGAATTCGTAACGACGACCGCGGTCGAGTGCATGATCGAATCTGGGACCAAAACGAGAGGCCCTGATTCAATATCCACCCACCTATGTAGAAAACTAACATTATTTTCTCTCACACCAAACCGAGTAGAATAACAAATTTTGTTTTAACTTGGTATGTTCAACAAAAACTTGGGTCAAAAAGCCTCAACTGTGACACAATGAAACCAAGATGAGGCCATTCTACCCCGGCAGTACGATCCCGTAATGGACAAAAAAGCTTTATTTCAGTTATGTTCTTTTTTGAGACCTTTAAAACCATATCTGAACCAGAATAATAATTCTAAGTCTTAAACTAACTTCTCTAAGTGTGCGCAATTAAAACGCTTTTACAAATAATATTAAGAAGTTTTAACTTAACTAAATATCGGTCGTAAGTTAAGTAAAAGGCAGTTAAATAGAAATCTAGAAATGCGATTGTGTAACATTTCATGAAGCTTAAAAGCCCTCTGATTTGTTGTTCAAACAAATAACCTTTCAACTTGGCAAATAAGAGCTCAATTCGCGAGCGCTTCCCGCCTTGAGAGCTATCGGTCGCTTCTTATAAATTCTTCCTCCACTTAAGATTTTCTTTACGTATAACGATGAGATTCAATGATAATAACGTCAATGTCAAATTAAGTTATGAAAGAAGAAAGAAAATTCCAATAATCAACTTTTGAGTAAGGTGATAAATAAGTACAAGATTTATTTTACTTCAAAAGAAAAGAAAATGAGGCGGTTTTCCATGACACAGTTTGAAAAAAGAAAAATGAAGTATTTAGAAAAAATCTACCCGTCTCACAATCAGCTCCGATGGGACTCGAACCCACGACCTTTCGCTTTCCGGGCGACTGCTCTACCACTCAGCTACGGAGTCGTTACGAGAAGCTTTTAAAAAGTTTTAAGCCCGGAAAGCGAAAGGTCGTGGGTTCGAGTCCCATCGGAGCAGGTTGTGAGACGGGTCGATTTTTTCTAAATACTTCATTTTCCATTTTTCAATAATAAAAATTGCATTGTAAATGCAAAAAAAAACTAAAAATTAAAATAACATGACACAGGTTGTTAATGTAAATACAATGGGCTTAGATAATTAGTGTGATTCATCATAATCATCATCATGTCAGCCGAACGACGCCCGCTGCTGGGCATAGGCCTCCCCCAAGGATTTTACAACAATCGGTCCTGCGCTGATTAGTCTGATTGTAAGAAGTTATTTATTTATTATTCAACATAGATAAGAACACCTAGACACAGAAAATATACAAAATTGTCATCACACCTGACGTTCGTGCTCCGACCTCATCACCACATCACTTAGCTCAACAGCCAAAATACTAAGCTTCTTTACTAACGCTTATACAATATTCACGATAGCCCTCGTTTTAAGCTAAAGCTTAGGCTTTGTCCACCTATTGCAGTCCTGTGGTGGTGAGCCTTTTGACGCCGGCCCGAGAGCAAGTCACCTGGTTAATATGACATAACAGAAGCTTTAGACTATATACTATGCTCGAGTTTGCGCAAAGTGTGTGGTTTTCCTATAACAAAGTGTAAAGGCTAAGTAATATCGTTCATGTCACTCAGGAAGAATGTAGCTTTCTAATGGTAAAAGATGTTTTTAAATCAGTCTAGTAGTTTTTTAGTAAAGAAAATTGTAAAAGAATATCTATAAGCTTTAGAAATTAGCACTATCACCCTTTCATTACACCTTCGAACTTTGTTGAAACCTTATTATTTTTATGTAGAAACCAAAATAGTTTAACTTATCAGACCATAGGGACAAAATGCAACGATAAAATAAAAATAAAGTAAGTAATAGATCTGTCATTGCAATTTTGAAGTAATATTGATAAAAAGAATAACGGAGCTGTATACTGCTTATAGTCCATGGAAATCGTACATTTTGCCTTGCGTTAAATGAGGTAGTTCTGATTTTTTTGTATGTTAGTAGTGATGAGATAGTAATGACAAATCCAAGTTTTCCACCTCGAAAGCCCTCCGGATCATTGTTAAATATTTAAAAATCCAATAAATTTTCTGATTTTTTTCAGTTTTTATCAATTTTTACCACCAAGGACCTGTGTTACGGCAAAAGTTACTATGCACGCTTTAAAGTAGACTAAATTTGCAATAAAAAGAGAATAATTTGGTTCTTGTAAGTCAAATAGTTTTTAAGATGGGGCAATTTAAAAGTTTGCAAAAATTCAAAAAAGGAAGTATTACAGTTTTTTTAGTTTTCGACATTTTGACCCATAGTAGTGGGTTTATGGCAAAAGTTAAATTATTAGTTATAAAAGTCCATTAAATTTCCAACAAAATGAGACCAATTAGTAATATCAACTTACACTTGATAGTTCCTGAGACAGCTGTTCAAAGTTATTGAGGTAAGTAAACAATTATGTAATAGAAGGGTTTGCAAAATGAAGTACGCCATAAAGGAAGGAGGATCTGGGAGGTGGTGGGATCAATTATGTACATTGTATGTATAATTTTGATGGACCAGGCACGTCCTCTGAATCCACAGCACACTTTTTGTGGGCAGCTTGCTGAGGTATAATTTCTTCATCGAACTGCTCAGGAAGGTCAAAATCGTCCTTTGATGGTGGGTTATCAATCAATGGTTCATCAATGTCATCACCCATCAGGTCTGGTATGTTCTCGCATGATTGGCCAATGCAGTAGCTGCAAACAGCCGAACATTTGAGTTCTGCTTTCCTGCAACCACATCTGCTGGTACAACCTTACATCTTTGGTATGCTTTCAAGGTGATTAAGGTTTGCGTGTCATTAACAGGGTAGAACGGGAACGTCTCCCAGATCCTTCTTCCTTTAGGGCTTACTACCTTTTGCAAAGCCTTCTATTACTTAATTGTTTACTTACCTACCTCTATAACTTTGAACAGCTGTGTCTTAGGAACTATCAGGTGTAAATCGACAAATTTAATCTCATTTTGTTAGAAATTTAATGGACTTTAATAACTAAAAAAAACTTTTGCCATAAACCCACTACTAGGGGGTCAAAGTTGACGAAAAATAAAAAAACTGTAATACTCCCTTTTTTGTGATTTTGCAAATTTTAAAATAGCCGTATCTTAAAAACTATTTGGCTTACAAAAACCCAATTACTCTTTTTTTATTGCAAATTTAGTCTACTTTAAATAGTGCATAGTAACATTTGCCGTGACTCAGATCCTTAGTGGTAAAAATTTACAAAAACTGAAAAAAAACTGAAAATTTGTTGGATTTTTTAATATTTAACAATGATCCGGAGGGCTTTCGAGGTGGAAAACTTGGATTTGTCATTACCATCTCATCACTACTAACATATAAAAAAATCAGAACTACCTCATTTAATGCAAGGCAACACCCCTTTTTGTACGATTTCCATGTACTATTAAACTCGAAGCGCCAATTTATTTATTTACAAGGGAGGAGCTCAGCCTTCATCACACCTGATGTTAAGTGAAGATAAGTAAGGTGGAAGCGCTCTACTCCCGGAATCCTCAAACCACTGAGGAACTGGCTATCGTAACTCTAACTGCCGGAAAACAACAATGCTGAAAAGATCATTGTTATGGCCTCAAACTTGGATAGGATGGTAGCTCACCAGCCGAACTTACTACTACCACCAACCAAACTGATATGTAACAATATGGGAATCGAATCCGGGATCTTTGGGTCTGATATCGGGTAGTGTGTAACACTAGACCACAGAGGCGGTTTAAAGCCATCTCTCTTAGAATATAACTTCATCATTGTTTTATTGTTCGCAGTAAGGCCCCCGAACCGAAAAAATCCTAGAAATGGTTAAGACTTCAATATTGATGAAGGATTAAATGAATAACAGAAATTCTGAAGTTAACTTAATTCCACAAACCAAAAAGCTTTAGATAATTGTACTAACACTCTCATGATTACAGAAGTTCAAATTCTCATAGTATGAAAAAGTTCAAATTCTTTGAAATTTAGTTTTTCATTTTCACATCTCAAACAAGTGATAAAACAGTTTAATCCTGTCACTTTCTTTGTGGTTTTTGGTGTGTTTTTCATGTTATCCAATTGTATTTTTTTACTTCAATAAAAGAAAAAACGTCGAAGACAGGTATGAAAGAGACGGCATACCGTTTAAGACGCTCCCAAATTTAAGTGTTCGGGTTGATTGCACTGGGAAATCTTAGATTTGTTAACATTAATAATATCGTCAATAAATTATAGCCGCGAAGTATTTATATTAAATATTGACATTCATAATATCGTCAATAAATTATAACCGCGAAGTACAGGGTGTTAGGGGCACCCTTGCAAAAACTTTAACCATGGCTTCAGGCCTTCATGCTGAACAACGCACAGCAAGATTTTTTGTCGGAAATGAAAAAAAATATTTCGACTCTCCATACAAAATGTCCCGATAAGTTGCAAAATTTGTATGAAAAGTCATTTTTTTTTTCATTTCCGACAAAAATTCTTGCTGTACGTTGTTCAGCATGATGGTCTGAAGCCATGGTTAAAGTTTTTGCAAGGGTGCCCCTAACACCCTGTATTAGATTCCTGTCGCAATGACATTGGAAAAGCCGGGAACCACGTCCGGAGCGCGCGCCGCTGATTTCCGCAAGCGTCTGTATTTCCGTTGAACTTGATATTACGACTATTTTCTATCGCAGTAGAACTCAAACATCGCGTGGAGGTTGTTTGTCGTAAAAAAGGTAATGTAATGTATTTTTATTTGGTTTTTCGCGGCATAAGACAATCGTAATTTGTTTACAAAAAACTCAAAGGATGTTAAGGCTGTCACAACAGCAAGAATTGTAATTTTTTTATAAAAATTAAACTTAATTTCCTTCAACTATCAAACACCAAGCGTAAATCGTTGGCAAAAAAAACCTACTCTGAAATAAAAAAAAATACATAGTATTCTACAAGTTCAATTTGAATAAAAAATAAGTTACTCTCATAGTTTAGTTAATAAAAAAAGGTAACTTTAATAATTTTACTTTGATAACAAATTCGTAAGATTTGCGAAACAAAGTAGTCTAATTAATCATTTTTAAGGAAGGTACGAATAAACGAATAAAAATACTTTTGTCAGCCAAAACAACAGGATTACAGCTGTCACAACTAAAGTGACATTAAGTGGTTCCACTTCTCAAAGTGTCATCAAAAATGTAACTCCGATTTTAATAAAATGTTCCGATGGGGACTCTCGGATGGCTCTAATATGAGTTGTATTTGCGGTGAAACTCAAAACCCACCTTATATCGTGCCCTGCATGTCCTAAAACCTGCACGCGGGAGGATTTCATGCATGCCACGGATAGTGCAGTGGACGTGGCTAAAGTCTGGGACGCAACAATATGTTTGCCATCGAAACGCTAAGAAGAAGAAGACTAAAGGTCTTATTATTCGGTACTTTTGGTTCACTTGGCAGTTAAATTATAACTGTGTGTCACTACTCGCTACACTTGAGAGGTATTGCAAAATATACTTGCATAAGTCTGAATCAAATCGGGTTATTTATAATATTTACATAAATAAAACGTAAATCGCATCGATTGTCGTAAGAGAAAAAATATAGTGAAAAGGCGACAAATTGCTAATACAATCAAAAAATACAAATAAAGAAAAATATTAAGGAAAACGGAATTGGCACTTAGGTAGTATAAAATGTCAAATTTTACACGTAGTAGATATTTTGAATTTAGAAGATTAAAGATCTTCCTCTGCGGCCTGAACACTGTGCAAATCATGTGATGCAAAAATTAAAGATATTCTTCATCGAGTCGATAGCAAAATAAAAACCTAAACAATGTTGGATTGAAATATTAAAAATGAAGTATTAGAAAAAATCTACCCGTCTCACAACCATCCCGAGGCGGAGCTGGTTGTGAGACTTTACAGTGAAATACTTAAGGCGCCGATTCCCGAAAATAGGGTATTTTAAAATATGGATTACTCGCAAACCACAAGTACTCAAAATTTGGAAAAAATATATGTTATTATTACAGTTATTTATCTAGCGCTTCCGGCTGTTTTTCAATTGGTAATATTTAACTGTGTGAAATAAAATCCCAAACATCAGTCTAATCGTAATCCAAATATCCTATTACTTGCAGTATAAGTACTTGGTTTTAGTTAATGAAAAATATACGAAAATAATTGTCTTTGAATAGCCGAAGGATTCCGGCCGTCAAAAAATTAAATAATTTTTATTAAATTTTTAATTGAATTTTAAGTGATTTTCGATTCGCGGGGCGCTCGCGAGTTCACAGTTCACTGCCGGCTGCCGCTGCGTCCGCGTGAAGTGTATCGCGCGCGGCCGAGCAAGCGTTAGCGTGCCTATTTCGGTCGGGAATCATCGCCTTAATACAAATTTTAACTGATAACCACGATAACTGTAACGCGCGTTTTACTATCACTTTTGCCCCCTCAGGTGATATCGGTCATAATATGACCGCAAAATAAGCCCTAATATGATACCTTATTGCTTTTTATTAATGTGGAAATTAAGTTTTATTGCACCTGTAAAACACAACAATAATTATAAAAATTATTTGCACCGCTAAATTTTAACAGTTTTTAATTAAAGTACTATTAAACTGTTGATAACAGTTCTAGGAATCCAACGATATAGGTACAACATTAAAAATGTGGTTGCGTGGCGCACAAGTAAGGTCCTCTTACATCGCGCGCGGTGGCCATTTATTATGTTTATCTTAGATTTTCGTGTGTTCCCGACGTTTCGACTGTTGTGTCACCAAAAGTTCAGTTATTTGAGTTACCAAAAAAATTGAAAATAACACTTAAATACAAACAAAAGTGATAATAAAACACGCGCTAGTTAGCCGTAAAAAATTTCCTTTTTTTATTCAATGAAATTTGCGTGCAGAAGATTTGCTTAGTTTTACAGTGGTTAAAAATAGTTCTAAGCCTTTACCAACCTTTACCGTCTAGAATCTCATTAAGCCTTCTTGAGGCTTACACATTAATGAAAATGAGTGAAAATTTGGTTAAATTCGGCGTAATAAATTATGCGTGATGCTTCCGACCCTTTCCTGGGTCAAGATAAGGTGTTAACCTTAGAATTATTTAATATGATGCTAACTTCGACCGACGACGTAGGATTGCCTCGAAATACTTCGACGAAAATACATTTTATCTACACTCATGTTATAATATTCGAATTATGAACTCATGCCTGAACGTATATTGATACACTTTATGCCATAATCAACTTAAAAAAATAAAAGTGTTTAATAATGGTCATTATGATACAACCGGATACAGCTTTTACTTAAAACACTTATTTTTCTTAATTTTACAATCTCCATGGCAACCGTAGGATTTACCGGCCCTGACTTCCAACTCTTTCAAGCCCTTCTTTAGCCGGCAACAATAAGAAACTTTTTCAAAATTAGAATTTTGAATTTAGAAGGTATAGACCGTACAGACTCCTATCAGTGGGGTTTGGCGCCAATCCACATTTTATAAATAATATTTTTTTGCTTAATTTTTGAAATATTATGATAAATGTAATGAGGGTAGATATAGTAGTGTATGAGACTGCACATAACTCGGTATGAAAACACTCGTGGAATACTATTAAAAAACTCGCCAAGGCTCGTTTTTTAAACTCCCACTCGTGTTTTAATACCCCTCATTATGCGACAGTCACATAAACTACTATTATATACACACTTAATTTGAACAACCGACACACAGGTGCAAAGTAGATGTGTCATACTTTAAAAAAAAACCTCAAATCAATAACCGTAATAAAGTTCTATAAATAACTTGCAAAAAGATACTTTAAAATTGTTCATATAAAATATTCATACTTATTGGAGACTCAGAAAGTACCTTTTCGAACATATTGCTTCTCAAGAAAGAGCACTGATATAGAAATCTAACTAAAGAGTCTCATCTTATTGAATTCAAAGAACTTTGATGAAATTTCATATTTGTAAAATTGACGACATTCGCGTATATTGCAGGTGATTTGACACAAATATCACAGTAAGTAGATCGATCTTCAGTGACTGAATATTCAAACGCTGCCAACTAAAAGAGAGCTTTTTTGTCTTTGTAACCCATATTAATAATAAAATGTGAAGTGTGTATGTTTGTTTGTTTGTGTGTCCGTCTTTCACGTCAGAACGGAGGAACAAATCGACGTGACTTTTGGTTGAAAGATAGTTTGGGAGCTGGAGAGTGACATAGGCTTCTTTTTATTTCATCGCGTTACTCCCACATCCACCTCAGCATTCGCATTGCAACTTGCCTTCATCCTCTTCTTCATTGCCGAACAATCCAATCCAAATATGACGATAGGATGAATGATGAAATAGAAATGATTCAATGGAGGGCAGTGCATACAAAACTGTGCATTGATATGAGATACAATATAGCACATAAAACATTTTATTTATCTCATATCAAAGCACAGTTTTGTATGTACTGCCCTCTATTGAAAACATCGTAATTAAATAAAATTAACTAACAACTGTATAGGAAAAATGTGATAGTAAAAAACCACGAGCCCTATAAGTAGCTTTCAGGCGGGATTGAAGCTACTTATAGGGCTCGTGGTTTTTTTTCTATCACATTTTTCCTATACTTACAGAATTGCATTGTGAATGCATAAAAATAATATAAAAACTAACAACTGAGTAAATACCGTTATATTTTGTAAATAACCTTACTGAAAACGTCGTATTTATGCCTGAAGGAGTGGAAAACATTTTCAGTAGTTATTTAACGGTAACTTTGAAAATTTCTAATAAAGTTTAAGGTCTGAAAGGATTTTTAATACTTTTGTGTACAATAACTTTCATTGGCCGAGATTCTCAGACGCTTCTAGATGTCTTTTTCATTAACGAACTGTTGCGATGGTCTATAAATGAAACTATTCTATTGTATAAATTGACTGATTTTAATTCACTTTTATACGATTGAACGAGTGAAATACTCGGTTCCTTTTTATTTTATAATGATGATGATTGATTCTTATTGAGAGCGGCGGCGGCGTATAAACACCAAAACAATAGCTATTGAAATTGTTAAAAAGTATAGTTGTCTATTTGGGAAATTCTGGGGTATAAAAATGTTGGACGATTAAAAAGTACCTATTTAATTTTTTAAATCTATTTGAATAAAGAGTTTTTGACTTTGACTTTGGTAATGCATGCAAAACTACTAAGAAGATTTTAATAAAGCAGTAAATTAATTAATTTCCAGCAATTATTGTGCCCTAAGTAAGTAAGTTCTTTTTCTCGTTCCTTCAATCCCTTTTGTTTTTTACCTATATTTTCCCGGGGTAAAAAGTACCTTATATGCTATAGATCATAATCTATCAACACAGAGTCATCCGAATCCGATCAACAAACGTCGAAACTTCCTAATTTTCACATCTATTACATTTCTGCGAGATGTCATTGATATAAAACCCTTTTGTACGGATTTCTAAATTTTTCTTAAACATGCGATTATTAAATTCAAAATATAGTAGTGGGCCACGGTTCCTGGAAATGTGACGTGTGTTTAAATAAAAATGTAAAGAAATCCGTCAAAAAGTGTTTTTTTTATATTAGTAAGAAACCTACTACAAGTAACATAGGTATAATAAAATCGTCGAACTTCCAAAATCGGTTAAATTAAATTCACCTTTTCATAATCCAATGGGTGCTTCCAAGCAAATAAATGGGGAACAATATTAAAATGTATCCATACGTGATCATAAGGGCGCAAGCTTGATTAGTCAATCTGAATCTAATATCGAGTCTGCGATATATCGGAAGATTTCGGAAAAATACCGTGTTTTCCTCCCAACATACTATATATCACAAAATAATGAAGGGCGTCAAGCGTTGATTTATAATGTTTTTGAAAGCAGTCGGGGGTTTTGTTCTTAATTTAACGAAAAATTAGTTTTGACTTTTGAACGAAGTTTCTTTAAATTATTATCACAATGAACTTCTAATTTTGCCATTGCGACCTGTCAGTTTTGATTAATTTTGGTGTAGAAACCGATTGAATAAGTAATCGGCCGATACCAAGCTGAAATAAGGTAGTAATCTTAATAATAAGAACTTCGAACTAAGTGAACTTTAATTATTACCACAATATAAAGTCGAACTTCTAATTTTGAATTGCGACCTGTCTGTTTTAATTAATTTTGGTGTAGAAACAGATTGAAAATAGAATCGGCTGATACCACGGTGAAATAGGGGAGTAATGTTAATATGAGAACTTCGAACTAGGTGAACTTTAATTATTATGACAATATAAATTTTGAACTTGTAATTTTGCAATTGCGACCTGTTTTGATTATTTTTGGTGTAGAAACAGATTGAAAATGGAATCGGCTGATACCTAGGGAAAATGTTAATATGAGAACTTCGAACTAAAGGTGAAAACACACTACAATTCTGTATGAAAACCGCATCAAAGATTCGGACAATTAGACTCCGGCACGTGTGCCAGTTTCCATAGGATTTCATTATTTTCGTTCTGTTTGTTTGCCCCAGACAAGTGTGCGTCAGCCTTTAATAGTAAGTAGGTACTATTATGTCTATTCGGGAAATCACAGTTATTATATTGACATTTTGCATGAAATTGTGTATACAACCTGATCATTATTATATAATGATCAACATTACGCAGAATTGTATTATTTTGATACTGAATGGCAATAATAAGTACAATATAATCTAAAAGCACAATAGTTTCCAAACGAAACCATTTAGTTTCCGATACGATAATAACCTTACTAACGATAATAGTTCAGTACCCCTAGTGTAAGTTTTTATGTCAAGCAAACGCAAACTATTTCGATTCCGTATTTATGTCAATTTGTATGAAAACAATATAAGCGCGCTACGCGCCGCTGGAGGCGCTAATACAGTTTTCATACAAATTGACATAAATACGGAATCGAAATAGTTTGCGTTTTTTGACATAAAAACTTACACTACGGGCACAGTTACGATTTATACGTCATTTGCGTTCTAAAACAACGCGAAACTGATGAGTGTGCATGACAGCTCTATTCGGTCATTGTTCATCATTAGCACAAGAAAGAGCGAAACCACTGTACGGGGCGCGGGACGCATACAACTCAGCGGTGCAATTGAATTTCACAGAATAGATATAAGATAATTTGACAGTTCATATCGTATTCAATCGGTTGCAATTTGCATGGAATGACATTTTATTAAGATACAATATGAACTGTCAAATGAATACGATTGACTCTGATTTCAGCGTTGCACAACGCTGAATTCCGCGGTGCGGCCCGCGACGTTAGCGTTGCATATGTTGTCCACACGTTCTACATAGCAGTCGGACACCTGTATTTAAAAAAAACATTTACTAAAATATTTAGGTACTTCATTATATAATTATATTATTTTACTTTTAAGTTTTAAAGAGATTTACGGCCATGCATGATACTTCGTGATATCTAAAATATGAAATGAAAAAAGTTTGAATAATCTGAATCAATCAAATCAAATAAACTTTATTGCACCAATAAATACACGGACAAGTACAAAAAGAGACAAGAAAAATACAAAATCGGCGGCCTTATTGCTACATAGCAATTTCTTCCAGGCAACCTTGGGTGAAAGAAATAAATAAAAATGATAATAGGGGAATGGGTGCTGGAAAATTATATTAAATGATGGAGTAAAAGTATATAGGTATTTAAAATATTAATTACTAAAGGAGATAAATACTTGGATAATATTATAAGTTAGCTGAAAGAGAGAGGAAATGACTTTTAACTTGATTACCAAAGGACACCAGAGTCTGAGCCTTTCTGATACCCTCTGGAAGCGCATTCCACAAGAGAGCGGCACGCACGGAAAAGGAATAGGAGAGGAAGTCGGAAGTGTGACGCGGGATTTCTAAGGCAAGGTTAAAAGTGACAAAATCATTTGTCATTATTAATAATAATAATAACTTTATTTATTTATAAAAATACAAGTTTAAAATTTGCATACTTAAAAGGACATAATATTATTTTAGGGCGGTAGCTAAATAATTAAAAGAATGAATGTGATCATTATTAAGAATGAAATCATTATTTGCTAAGCACATTTTAAATAGGCATTGGGTTGCGTTGTTATTGTTAGTCTTTCTTTTCCTACTTTACCTATTTTGTCTCAGGTTGATTTTTCTTATTTGGCTTTGTATTTATTTTCTTTTATCTTATATTACACTAGCGGATCCTTGGTCTTCGTTCCCGTGGGAATATCAGGATAAAATATAGCCTTTAGAAGTAAAAGAATTTTTGAAATCGGCCCAGTAGTTTTTAAGTTTATTCGTTACATACCTACACACAAATCTTTCCTCTTTATAATTTTAAAATAGATATAAAACGGCATTATCATCATCTTTTATAGTTAAAATACAGTCCACAGTTCGTGTTCACCGTCGCCTCTCGGTACAACGCCCGCCGCCGATTTTGTCAGTGCGTCGACGCAACGCAGAAATCATCTTTGTAATTTTTGTGGTGCGTTGTCGCAACGCGGAAATCGGCGTTGTTCGCTCGCCACTGATTTCAGCGTTGCGGTGCGGCAACGCTATGAGACCACTCTAACGACTCCGTAGTTCAGTGGTTAGAGCATTCGCTCGGACAGTGAAAGGTCGTTGGTGCGAATCCCATCGGAGACAGTTGTGAGACGGGTCTATTTTTTCTAATACTTCACTTTCAGTAGCATAATATACTTATGACCTCGTTTTAATTCTAACGTTCAAAATCTTGCAAAAAAGACTGCAT
The DNA here is from genome assembly GCA_949710035.1 of Crambus lathoniellus. Classification (NCBI taxonomy): domain Eukaryota; kingdom Metazoa; phylum Arthropoda; class Insecta; order Lepidoptera; family Crambidae; genus Crambus; species Crambus lathoniellus. Next base: position 5,559,258 of record OX453312.1, read on the forward strand.
AATTTCAACAAGATGTTTAATACAGATTTGCAGATTAACCGTTTTCAATTAAGCTTTGAACGCGGCCAGTAGACTTGACGCCATTGTGTTATGAATTGCCATTTCGCGACTTGCCTTCAAAGCTGTTTATTTTGAGTTCATTGAAGATTTTAAATTATTGTTATGCATTCAAAATGATATTCTGTAATTATAGGAAAATTGTGATAGAAAAAATACAACAGCCCTGTACGTCTAGTAGTTTCCCGTAGTAGTGCAACTTTACAATACCGCGTCCCTGCCTCCTGATTCACGAACCATCGGAAACGCTTCCGATAGCGGAATGTATGCCCTGTCTCTATCACTCACTATAGAGTAGACAAAGACAATGCACCGAATTCCGATTCCGTTTCCGACCAATGTCGCCCGGAGGCTAATTAAACTTCCAGGGCCACATGATAAGTAATTATTATAATTACAAAAAACAAAATAAGCTTAGTATAGTAAGTATAAAAATTGTCGTAATCCAATAAACATCAAATTATCTGCGAGACACATAAAGCGTAATTTTGTCTAATATTAAAGATGAGTGATCTTGTAAATTGACCTTAAGTATTATTATTGTTGTTTTCGCAAAAAGAGACATTTGAGGCACTACTAATGTATTTTTGCCATTTGCTCCTACGCTTCGATATACAAGCCACTTATGTCGCCTTTTAGATAAACTCACTTATTTATTCAGACTCCATTTAAATTTTAATCATGTCATTTTAACTCAAATAACGTGTCCGTATAAATGCAAGTCAACAATTTATCCCGATGTTTGTTGGCTACGCTACGAGCTGAACTAGCAACACAGCTTTTGCTCGAAAGGCAGGAAGCGACAAATGGTGTGGTTCGTGAGCCGACAAAGCTTGGAATAGTTTTAGTTCGCAACTAGTACTAGTTGGGAATGTCCTCAATAAACACTGAATTTACTTTTACAAACAATCTTGATGCAATAGATTTGCTTATTTTCTGCTGAAATAGAAAGTGTGAATATATTAGATTATGTATAAAGGGCAATGGGCAAATCCATCGTCCTTTATTGAATACTTTGGTTCTAAGGTTGTTTATTAAGGTATCAATTTAAACTAACGTAAAAAAATTTAAATTATTTTTAATGCATTCACAATGCAATTCTGTAAGTATAGGAAAAATGTGATAGTAAAAAACCACGAGCCCTATAAGTAGCTTTCAGGCGGGATTCGAACCCGCGCCTCCGGGAATCCGGCCCGATGCTCTGACCAACTAAGCTACCGAAAGGCTTACACGACTCATCGAATTTTGCAATCACTTGTTACGCTGTAGGCCAGCGTTGCTTCATCAACGCTGGCCTACTACTGGTTTTTTACTATCACATTTTTCCTATACTAACGTAAAAATGTTTAATAACGTGAATGGCAATGATTCCACGAAAACTTGCAATAAGTATATTTTTGCTGCGCATATTTTTATTAAATTCTATTAATAATTCTCGAAATTCTACTATAGTGTATTTCAACAATTCAAAATCAAATCCATTATTAGTCTAAAAAGTATTTCACCTTATAGTCTATAGGGCTGGTATAACCTCTGGCAAAACTACCAGAATTCTGGTAAAACCTGCGATCTCTTAATACTTACTTACTAGAAAAATATGTCTTTTATCCCTCAACCTTGGAAAATAAGTAGCTCATTATTCACCGGGTGTCTTACAAAGATTCTTAGCAAGTTTCCCCACTCAACTGTACCAAAACTACAGAAAAAAAAGACAGTTTTCTACGCTCACATCAATCATTATAACGCAGTGCGTTCTTTACGCACGTATTTTATACTCGAGCACTCTTACAAACACTTACACCTCCATTTATCTTCCCGAATACTTACTTTGTGTATCTATACTATACGTTCTTTAAGAAGGATCTACACTAATAAAACAGTTTTTTTTTTGCAAAAAAAATAACGGGCAGTGCCATATTTTCATACACACATGCTCAATTGATGATCATTTATATAACTGTCAGTATATTTCTATAATATTTTTTGTGTCAAATGTGTTGGATAAATGTTTGGTTTTCCGATAAATCATTTGAAACGACTTTTAAAATCTCTTCCTCTAGGCTCGGCAGCAGGGCTATGGGTGGACAACATCTTGACAGCAATATGACATTAAAAATAACACGTTAACCGCGGGCCAATCGCCGTAATTCTGTGCAGCGCGAATTAATCGCGTTTGGGTCTTGACGTTTCACTTCGTATTGCCGTATTAATGACATAACGATGCACACGTCACGCAAACCTACTATAGTCCTACAATACAATCCTGTCTGATCCGGTGACATCCGTGACAGAGGAACCACTTGCAATACGAAATTAGCTGTCAAAATAGACTGTCGTATGAAAACTGTTTTAGGTTCAAAGATTATCACCGGAATAGAAAACGTTGTCGCACTGTCAAAGCCGCGCGTTATCAAAAACGCGAGCGGTTGGCTGAGGCACACGTGTGTACCTAATCCGAGTAATATGTCGATATGATGTTTAGGACGTCTGTGTTCCTAATCCGACCGTACAGGTTTCCAGTCTTTGGCCACCGAAACAGAAAACGTTGTCTCACTGTAGTTATATTGAATTTCGTATTAAAGGACATCCGCAAATTTTTGTGCTATTATCGTTAGAATGACGCCTCACGCCTCCTCCAATTAACCCGAAATGAAATCAAACAAAGCAGGCGAAACCAATCAGTATTTTATCGAACGAAAACATTACATAATGTGACGTTTCTATTTCAAACATTGAATCGTCCGTATTGTTGATTTAAAGATATCGATTCTAACGGCAAATTAGCACTTAATTGATTATTCATCAATGATAACATGACTATAATAATTCACGATGTTTGATTGAACTATCTTTGCGTGTATTTAAATCATTTGAATGAATGAATGAAATATCTATATTACACCAAAAATAATACATCACATATACATGGACAATACAAGACGGTACGATTGGCGGCCTTACCACTAAATAGCGATTTCTTTCACTCAACCATTCGTTTAGCTAGACGAGACAAAGAAAACTAAGAAATGGGCGGTTCGTGGTGTAATAATTATTATATTACAAAACATACTTTACCTACACAAATAAATAATATATCATTCACATCTCGTATATACAATATATAAATATATACTATACCTTCATATATTAAGGAATTAGGATAATGATTCAGATTTCAAAGGAATAATTTACACTTAGGAAGATAGTGCTCCTTTACTTCCTGTTTAAAGCTATATAAGGATTGTGCGTTTTTGATTGTCTCCGGAAATGCATTCCACCTGCATTCCACAGACGGGCAGCTTAAACCGCAAAAGACTTGTCAAGGAATTTAGTGGAGTGCATTGGTGTCTCCAATTTAAAATTTCTGGATGATCTCAAAACTCGTGTGTGGGTATTAGGAAGGAATCTGAAACGTTCCTTAAGAAAGGGTGGTGAAAGAGGTTTGAACAAAATATTGTAAAGCAGGGAAAGAATGTGTGCATTCCGGCGAAAGCGAATCGGCAACCACTTAAGCCTAGTACGAAAGCAAAGATTACTAAATAGTTACTAGTAACAGATATTGCACTCCGCTAAGCCATTTAAATAAATAGCAACTCTAACTATAACGCAATAAAGTGGAATTTAGCTTGTACGGCGCAAATTATGAACGGCCACTCGTTGCATCTCTTTCTATCGCATATATTCTAGCTTTTTTGCGGACCCTAATTTCTATGGATTTGCACCGCCGGCGGTGAGGGCGAGATTTGCGCGCAAGTACACCGAGTGACAGAAGCCTGACAAAAGCTAAGTCCATATATGAACCTGATACAAAAGTTTTGAAGTCGCTCAAGCTTATTCAGTTGCTCTTCATTAAGGTCTAGCTAGATAGCTGACATCGGCATATTCCAAGATGGGGAGGAGAAGGGATTGTACTAGCGCAGTTTAAGTGGCAACAGGTAGTAAATTGAGTAAACCTTTTCAAGAACCCAGCTGTAGCAAACATTTTGCGCCTGACTTCTTGTAACTGAGGCCCCCAAGCTTCGATCATATAAACCCTAGATACAGCGTAAACGCACAGAAAGTGAAGCCGCCAACGAATGCTCCATTCGAAAGGGAGCATTAGATCGCTCTCAGTAGTCATTTGACCGCCCGGCGAAACGACGCCTTAAATGTGCTGAGAATATGGGCATAAACAATTCGAAAAAAGGAAAAAAAGAGATGTAATATCATATTTTCGGGCAGTATTGAACGTAAGTATAATTGCACAATTAATGTAAAGTCAAACATGTACTGAAACTACCATAATTTCATTATTTATACTAAAATATTGCAATATTCCTTGCCGCGCAACCGCTTCTTCTATTTGCGTTAGTAAGACAGAGATGCAGACATGACGAAATACGATTCGCTGTTCTAGCGTCGGCCGACCATCTGAGCTTTCCATGTAATAAGATCGTAAGTACTACCATGCCGACCGAATTTAAATCCAATTACTGTTGCTTAATGTCGAATATCAAATGTGGTGACGGCAGTATTCGGAATTTAAATATCTATAAGTATAACTACTAATGACAGCACTGTTGGAATCACTTTTTCAAGCGCATTTAGTATGGAATTCTGTATCTAGGGTTTATATGATCGTAGCCCCCAAGTAAGATTTTTATCGAACAGAACACCCAAGCCACAGCCTCCTTTACTACAAGCCATGCTATGGCGGTTTGGCAACGTCGCTTGTGAACCTAAGCGTAGACCGAACATTTGGTTAGAGGTAACCCGACCTAGTTAAAAATAAGCAGATGCTATGGAAACCTATGGGGCAACTTGACCAACCATAACTAGTGGTTAATATGATGCGTTCTATTTGCGTTCGCGTTAAGGAAGTATATATGCTCGTCACAACTTCCTACAAAGCAAACTTAGTCGGATAATACACAAGTGTCATTTTAAAATAAACGGTTGTTTTGGTGCTTGGTTTGTTGTGATTTCAGTGGATTTTAAAGTAAATTTGAAGAAATTATATGCTTTTCCTTATGAAATCATCATTAAGCATTATATTGATAGCGTGTACTATTAAACAAGGTAAGGATTCATAAAATTTTCCCAATTTTCTGTTAAAACTTCAACTTAGGGCTAGCGTGCACACTTATTTACACGGCAATTTATTTGTCTCTGTCACCGCACTTATTTACACGGCAATTTATTTGTCTCTATTGCCGTCTCCTCGCCGCGATTAAAAAGATGCGCACACGAGACCGCACGCGGGAGCGACAGCGATACAACTTTTTCGCAGTCAAGTCAGTCATCAACATGGATTTCGAAGAGGCGGTTGTGTTGTGGTATGTGCTCTTGCTTTTAGAATCCAAAGACGACAGCGAAAAAAGCAATATTGGGTGCATCCATCCACTGTGGAGTGATAGGATGACACTAGGAAATTTACATACATAAGTACAATGTTTCTGAAATCGAGAGCATATCCATAAAAAAAATTTTTGCTACTTCAGAATGAGTGTCGAAAACTTCGTCAATCAGCCTATAATCCCTAGTTAAAATTATAAATGCGAAAGAAACTGTCTGTGTGTTACGCAATCACGCCTAAACTACTGAACCAAAAAAAGGGCTGTAAGGGGTTAAAACAGGGGATGAAAGTTATCACGCCTAAACTACTACACCAATTTCAATGAAATTTGGTACAGAGGTATTCTATTTAAATGACACACGCAAAAATGAGAAACTTTCCAGATATTTCTTTTTATTGTATCGAATGTCAGTCAGATCGTTTGATGAACTTATTGTCTTGCCGTACAAAGTACACACGTGCGTCCGCGTCCACTCGACTTGACATCTTATGGGAATTTCTGATAGGTGTGCGGGGTCTAGTACACATGTATTGAGAGCGCGCCCTCCGAATTTCTGATCAGAATTTTGCCGTCCGATCGTTTGCATCCGAGACTCATTAGAAGCGGACGTCACGACACGTCAGAATTCTGATAGTATGCGGAGTCTACAACAAAACTCTACAAAAAAAATCGGTTCACACCCAACGAAAAATGCGACGTTGTCAAACCTAATAGCATGGCTTGTAGAAGAACAATAGAGAAGGCTGTGCCCAAGCTATTTACTTTGTCACTGGGGGTCAATATAATGGGGGTCATTTATTATGTTATTTATTACTATGTCTACTTTATCTATTATGCTATGCGTTTTCAGAAAAATAGTGTGGCTAGTAGTGCTCTCATAAACACAGGTACCCACGGAAGATCAGCGTCGGAGTGTCTATGACATCCGACACATGCTGAGTGGATACCTTTTTAGTGCCACATTGTTATTACATGTTAATTTGTAAAGCCTTCTTTATCTCTTTCAACGCCATAGTCTGCATCCTGAAGCAGGATGGTGGTCAATACCTTAAAAATAAAACTCTTACCGGCATCGAAACGACCAAGTATCATTTTCATAATGTGCTCACTTTAGCGACTCTTAAATGAGAAATTGCAATAATTTTTAACCGACTTCAAAATCAGAAAGGAGGAGGTTCTCTATTCGTCTGTATGTCTGTGTCTGTTATTTATTTGGTGAGGGATTATTTCTTTCTTTTTTATGTGTTTTTTTTTATTACGTCAACGACAAGATCAAACATTCATTTGTCAAATCAACATTTTTATAAATCTCATAAAATAAAGAAAATGAACAAAAAGCCGAACCCCTCGTTAATGGGGTCACAATATACAGTCAAATATGTAGTACAATTTACACTTCAGTTGCAGTTCGACTAAAGCTCTTATTTTATCTTACGTCAGTTATAAAGTTCAACACGTTTTAAAGCCTAGACTGTTCTATAAAGCTATTAATTATTATTACTGTGCGGGACAGATTATTACGATTTATTATGTTTAGAAATAAGATGTATATAAAATTCCTTGAGTTGACCGTTGTATAATAAAATGATATTTTTGTGTGTATTTTACTCCCTCTGCTAGGTTGAGATAAATTAGATAAGTTTTTTTGTGTTGTATATAGATCGTTTATAATATTGAAATAATTTGTAAAATGCAAAGGGCTCTCGATACGGTATTGCCTCGACGTACCTAAGGTCCGATTCGCTATCTCGCTCACTCGCGGGATATGCTCTTCTAGCACAACCGCGCCTCTAGCGGCACATCTCGGAACTCCCTTACACGCAGACTGCCACAGTTCCGAGAACTAATTTAGCGTCGCGCGTGTAAGTAAATTCCTTGAATTCTTTTGTGAGAAAATACGCGGAAACAATTAGAGTCGTTATAAATATCGCGTGCCCTCGCATTAAGATTCATTCGCATCCAGATATTGTAAGAAGAACAATAAAGTCACTCTGCCCGAACGAGCATCAACAACCAGTGGTTTTCTTCACCGTCCGGAACCTCTCCGTCTCCGCACAGTTTATGTACACCGGGGCTGCTACCGCTCATAAACGGCCGGTCCCGTACATATTGGTCCTTCGAGCCGGATAAGAAAACCACCGAAGACAGCTTGGACCACCATATTGGTCCTTCGCTACCGGATCGAAAACTACAGTCAAGATGGTGCTCACTAGAAGTGAAAAAGAAAGAAGAATCGCCGAGCGAATCACCCACGAAGAACCTCCTGTTTCCCCGTCACGAGGACGCGTGAGGGAGCCGCGTCAAGAAGCCTCGCCGCCACGTCGCCACGCTTCACCGCCGAACCAACGCGGCTCACCTCAGCGCCCCGACGTCTCGCAGCCACACCGACGCGTCTCATCACCGAACCATCAAGCACGCCCAGACGAACCTCCGCAACGACGAAGCCAGCACAGCCCAACGTCACGCCCGCCGCCGAGGCGCCACGTTTCAAGAAGTTCATCGCTTCACCGAGAGCTGCGCCAACCGGTGCTCCGTCAACCTTCGCCGTCTCCGCGTCGCCATGAGTCGCCACCACGCCGCTACGAGTCGCCATCACGCCACTATGAGTCACCGCCACGCCACGCGTCCAGCACACAGAAAAAGGAACAGGAGCAAAGAAAACCACCGTCACACCGTCGCACCGCACCGCCCAGCCGAGCAACGAGTACGAGGGAGTCGCGCGCCATCACCACGAAGTCCGAACGAGCGCGCCTCCTCGCAGAAGCCAGAGAAGAGATAGCCGAAAAAGAGCTAAACCTCGCCAAGGCCCGGTTAGCAAGAATCGAAGCCGACAGCGACGCAGAATCCGAAACCACGGAACTAAGCCAAGACGACGAAGCGGAAGCCAATTCCAGAAACAGAACAGAAGAATGGATACAAGCCACGAAGCCACTCACAACCACCGAAGACGTCACGAAGGCGCCAGCACCGTCTCTACATACCACGCCTGCCGGGGCGACACCGAAGAAAGAGACGGCAATAGAAGTGAGCGAGCTAACTGCGGCGATTATGGAAGCGGCCAGAGCCTTTCAACCGAAGACTGAAGTAATCAGACACAGTTCGAGCGTCGAGTTACCGATCTTCAACGGCGCACACACCGACTGGCTGAACTTCAAGATGGCTTACGAAGATTTAACAGTCTACGGCTCCGCGAGAGAAAATACCGCCCGCCTACGCCGAGCGCTACGGGGAAGAGCCAAAGAAGAGGTCGAAGACCTACTCGCCGTCGTATCGAAACCGGAAGTCATAATGAAGGCACTTGAAAACCGTTTCGGCCGACCGCAAGTCATCGCAGAACTTGAACTCGAGAAAATCGAAAATATTCAACGAGTGACCGACGCACCGAGAGACGTCTGCGCCTTCGCCAATAAGATACAAAATGCCGTGACCGTGCTCTACACGTTGGGGGAAGAAGGGTAGGTACTGCCAGAACCCGAAAGTACTCAAGACGCTAGTCGAGAAACTTACGCCGAGCCTGCGATACAGATGGTACGACTTCAAAACAAAAACAGCGAAGAAAGCAAGTCTCGACATGTTCCGCAAGTTTATCGTCGCCGAAGCCGAGAACTGCAGAGAGTTTGCGCCGCCCGAAAACATTACGTCCGACGAACGCCCGCCTCCGCGTCAACCGCCGCCGCAACCAACGCACCGAACTCGCCCGCAACGCACGCATCAGCCACAGCGAACGTACTCGGCGCACCGAACAGAAACAGAAACCGAAACACGCGCGCCGGAGAGACAACGAACCTGCGCTGTGTGCGCACAACCTAACCACTCAGCCTACGCGTGCGCAACATTCAAGAGGGCGAGCAACGACGAGAAGTGGAGACTGGCAAGGGAAAAGCGACTCTGTTTCCGTTGCCTAGGATCGAGATCGTATTCACACCGATGCAAACTGCGAAGATGCGGAGAAAACGGCTGCACTAAGTCACACCACCGATTGCTGCACTTCAAGAGGCGTACCGAGAGCACGATGACGCCACCGCCGTCGCCGCCGCCATCGCCGCCGCCAGCTGACGACGACTTCGAACCCGAGATAGTTGCAACCACGAAGTCACGCCGAGCCACAAGTACCTACCTGAAGATCATACCAGTACGAGTCACCGGGCAGAGCGGGTACATCGATACGTATGCGCTCCTTGACGACGGGTCTACCGTCACACTGATAGACGCCACCATCGCTGCGAAGATTGGAGCCGACGGACCCGCCGACACACTCGCCATCGAAACAGTCTCAGGGAGGGAAGAAGACAGAAACTCTCGACGCGTCACTCTACAGCTGCAAGGGAACAACAATGTGTTCACCGTTCAAGCCCGCACGATCGAAAAGTTGAAACTGGCGCCACAAACCGTAATGAAGACCGACGTAGTCAACGCACCGCACCTACGTGACATCGAAGCCCACGTATACTACGAGCGAGCCACGCCGACCCTACTCATTGGCCAAGACAACTCGCACTTATTGTTAGCCGAAGAAGTGAGAAGAGGGCGCGAAAACCAACCGGCGGCATCTCTTACGCCGCTGGGTTGGGTTCTACACGGCGCCACCAACAGAAGTCGCGACCAACGTGTACACTACGTCGCTCACGTGAACGTCCGCACCGTAAACGAAAATCGAATCGAAGATCGAAACGAAGTTCGAAACGAAGATACAGACCGCGCCACCGACGAAGCAACGAAACAAGTCTTCACACCCGAATCGCGCTGTATACAACCGAAGAAACCGACATCGAAGCCCGAAGAACTCGCACTAAAACGACCGAGAGAAACGCTCCTGAGAAAAGGCTACGAAACCGAACCGGGCCCGCCGGTCAATGACCCCGGCCGCACCCGGTACCTATCGCCCGCCGAGCTTCGCTCAGCGTCCGACGCCGCCGCCCGTTACTCCGATACATCGATCAACGACCAGCTGATCAGCGGTCCCGACCTCCGTCAGTCACTACCGGAGGTACCTGTGCGCTTCAGCCAGCACGAAGCCACCGCGGTCGCCGACGATGAAGAAACTTTCCGCCGCCGCATCGACATCCGAAGCGCCTTACAGTTTCCGTGGCGCAACGACCGGCGGGAGAACCCGCACGAAGCACACCGTTTATTCACCGGGTCGCCGTTCCCACCCGAAGAAGAATGGCCGCGAGAAACATTTACGAAAACAGAAGCAACAAGCGAAGAAAGAACAAACGGACGACAGATAACGCCTGACGCGTTCACAATAGCAACGCCTGTCACCGCCGCCACAGCAACGTCGGACGTCGCGAAAGCGTTACCCGACATAACACGCTTTTCGTCATGGCAACGCCTTATCCGCACGACCGCACGAGTACTTCAATTCATAGAAGCGCTGAATACAAGAAAACAACGCGTCCAGTACAAACGGACAAAGCCGCGCGCGGAAGCCGATCCACAATGGCGAGCTAACAAGAATCACAACAAGATAAGCTCCGCCCAGCAGAAGCCACGCCCACTGACGAACGAGTGCGCATTCAAAACATTGAGCGCTGATTTTATCCGTCGCGCCGAACAGCTGTGGGTGACGCAATCGCAACACGATTCGTTTGGAAAAGAGATCGCCGCGCTACGACGAAAACAAGTGTTACCGACCGACAGATTGAAGAAACTCACCGTTTACGTAGACGAAACCGAGCAGCAACCGACTGAAGAATGCCTGCACACGCTACTGGCCGAAACTGAGTACGTGGTCAACAGCCGCCCGCTCACACACGTGTCCGTCGAAGCTACCGACGAAGAGGCGTTGACCCCTAACCACTTCCCGTTGGGGGGATCAGCCCGCACACCACCGACGGGCACCTGCACCGACGCTGACCTGAGCGGCCGCGCCAACTGGCGCCGCGCACAGCGCCTTGCCGACCACTTCTGGGCGCGCTGGATGCGCGAGTACCTGCCCGAGCTTCAACACCGGCGGGAGCCCCACGGCTGTGGGCCGGCCATCAGTGTGGACAACGTGGTCCTCATCGCCGACGGCCACCTGCCCCGCAACGTGTGGCCCAGAGGCCTAGTCACCGAGCTGCACCCGGGACCCGACGGCGTGACGCGCGTGGTCGACGTGCGTACCCGAGGCGGCGTGCTACGACGGCCTGTGAAGAAGCTCATCGTGCTACCGACGGCGCCCGCACCGGATTGAACTACATAAGCCGCCGGGCTTATGTACGGCGGGAGATATGTGCGGGACAGATTATTACGATTTATTATGTTTAGAAATAAGATGTATATAAAATTCCTTGAGTTGACCGTTGTATAATAAAATGATATTTTTGTGTGTATTTTACTCCCTCTGCTAGGTTGAGATAAATTAGATAAGTTTTTTTGTGTTGTATATAGATCGTTTATAATATTGAAATAATTTGTAAAATGCAAAGGGCTCTCGATACGGTATTGCCTCGACGTACTTAAGGTCCGATTCGCTATCTCGCTCACTCGCGGGATATGCTCTTCTAGCACAACCGCGCCTCTAGCGGCACATCTCGGAACTCCCTTACACGCAGACTGCCACAGTTCCGAGAACTAATTTAGCGTCGCGCGTGTAAGTAAATTCCTTGAATTCTTTTGTGAGAAAATACGCGGAAACAATTAGAGTCGTTATAAATATCGCGTGCCCTCGCATTAAGATTCATTCGCATCCAGATATTGTAAGAAGAACAATAAAGTCACTCTGCCCGAACGAGCATCAACAACCAGTGGTTTTCTTCACCGTCCGGAACCTCTCCGTCTCCGCACAGTTTATGTACACCGGGGCTGCTACCGCTCATAAACGGCCGGTCCCGTACAATTACCTAAATATATTGCCTTCGACGGGTATATTTAATTCAAAGATCCCAAATAATTTACCTTTTAAAGTAATAAGCCATTAATATCGATAAGAGGGATAATAATTTACATATTTACTCATTTACGGGTTAAATAATTTATATTTATGGACCGAATTGTAAATAAATTATAAGGTAAACCGTAAGCGAAGCAACGAGTTATTAATCTATAGGTAAACCTTATTAGGCCTATTATTACTATTTATTACTTTAAGGGCTTATTACGCTTGGCTAAATTCAGCATCTAATTCATTATGCATACATTGCTTGTTTTGATTGCATCACTTGCTACAAATGAGCTCTAAGTTTTTTTTATATTCTAATCATGTTAACAATTTAACACACATACACACGGCCGAACCGAAGGCTACTCAAGTTTAGAAGTGTCTCAAACAGCGGTTTAAGACGCTCAAAGCTGAGTAGCATTGAAGTAGTCGAGCGACATTAATTACCAAATGTATCCAATCAGAAGTACCAAATACCAAATAACCCAGTGCAGGCCAGTCTCAAAGAAGGTTAATCAACCGATTATTTAACCACTTAACACGAACCTGCTTCGCCACTATTGGGCCTTTATTTACCCCATTTAAGGGCAGTCGAGTGAGCCGCCTTGCTCCCTTTACTGAGTCTCATGGGTGAAGGACCCTCGTCTCAAAAGACTGCAATCAACATACTCTATGAGTAAGGTTGCCATATTAATGTTCCCTACACGACGGCATGGCAGTTGCGTTTTCACTGAACCAATTTTGACATATCTTTAGTATTTACGCACGTAATTTTCACGCGTAAGTACTTTAATTGAAATGACTGTCAAGGATTTAAACGTCCATTATATATTTAACATTTAAGTAGAATAGGTATTAGGCGTGGACTGCACGACATTATCCCTCAATAATGTGATACTTTTCCGTGATAAAAAGTAGCTTAAGTATATGTTACTCTCCAGCTCCCAACTATCCCCATACCAAAAATCACGTCGATCCGTTGCTCCGTTTTGACGTGAAAGACGCCACTTTCACATTTTTAATACTAAGAATGGATATTAAGGATTTTATGTAATTTTAGCGGCCTCTGAAAAAACACAAAATACATTTATCTAAAAGTTAATTCTATTATGCGCTTAATCCGTAAAAGTTAATATAATATATTATTATACTAGCGGCCGCCCGCGGTTTCACCCGCGAGGTTCCCGTTCCTGTAAGAATATCGGGATAAAAAGTACCCTATGTGTTATTCCAGGCTATAATCTATATCTGTTGCAAATTTCACCCAGATCCTTTCAGTAGTTTTTGCGTGAAAGAGTAACAAACATCCATACATCCATACCCACAAACTTTCGCATTTATAATAAACTACACGACGCTATCCCGAGGGAATGTGATATTTTTCCGGGATAAAAAGTAGCCAAAGTTACTCCTTATTATATTAGCTACCTGCCAGTGAAAGTCCCGTCAAAATCGGTCCAGCCGTTTCAGAGATTAGCCGGAGCAAACAGACAGACAGACTGACAAAAGTTGGAAAAAATGACATTTTGGTATGTGTACCGTATATATAATCATATGCATGTAGTAAAAAGCGGTTATTTTGATGTTACAAACAGACACTCTAATTTTATTTATTTGTATAGATATGCATATTTTTTTCTTGGAAACGTCAACTCAAAAGCAACTGTTTTTAATTATCGTAAATCAGAACAGAGATTTATAAAACAATGCACGTGAAAATAAAAGTTAAGCATCCCAAAGATAACTTTTTTGTCATGAACTTTTTTCTTTACCCACGAGTTAAACAATATCATAGAACATCATGCTTATCGACAGTTGTTCTAACATATTTGTTTTTTGTTTTCAGGTAAGTGTTATCAGCGATATTTCAACATAAAGATGGCATAAAGTTAAGGTAGGTACTAGGTACATTGTTTTGTGTTGGGAAAGTTCCTGGGGAGTTGGGGACTCAATCGCACTTCTATGGGGAGAAAAGGGCAAAGCTTTTTGTAGTTGGCTGGAGCTTTTGTGAACTGAGGTGAATAAGAGGTTATTCATAATTTGGTAAAAAGTATTATTTATTGTTTGCTTCCGAGCTCCGAGCTCTCTTCCCTTTTACAAAGTACACTTTTAGTGTACTTCGTAAAAGGGAAGAGAAAATTAATAGAAAGAAGCCGAATTGATAGAGCGATAAGCATTTCAAACATTTGAGGCTAGCTTACATTTTTGTTAGTTTATAATAAGTTCCTACTGAGAACATTAATTATCTTAAGATATTTTTCACTCCCATATAATTATTATATTGTTATTAATCCTTTGAATCGTTTAAAACTTCATCCAATACTGTTTATTTCTAATATCTTAGACAAAACTCCTGAAACTAACGATTTGATTACTTAACTTTTGACGTGGCATGAGAATAATTTATTTAAAGTGTTACTAAATTGTAGTAAATAATCACTTTAAGGTACCTCGTATAGGTATTTCTCTGGTAACAAATGTAACAATACCCTGATTATAAATAGTACAAAATCAACCGACGAAATAAAATTGTTGTGGCTTTGAAACCACACCACTAGTTTTAAAACAATTGCAACCTCTGTATAAAATGATCCGAAACTATAAGCGGGTACCACAGCGCATTGTTTAAACGCTAACAACAGAAAGTCAACTCCGGACAAACGCTCTAAACGCTACACTCAAACCATAAGAATAGTTCTTATGCTCAAACATACAAATGTAGTTGGAAAACCTCTCGCAGTGCAAAAGACCGCATTAAGACTACCGTAAATTATCATATTTTGGTCATAAAGGGTTAATTATGATTATTATATTATTAGGGTTAATACCGTCAAATGTTTTATCGCTCTTTATATCCAAATCGTAGCAATATTTCATTTGTGAACGCACGCGCCCGAAATATTTAACTTATAAGTGGCAGCACGAACTGTCTTCATCCGCCATTTCTTTCTAATGGAATATAATTAAATTTATGAGCACAGTAGGACCATTTTACCGGTAAATAAATTATTAAAATTTTAATATTCCGGACACTAATGTCAAATTGGTTACAGATTTGATGTTTCTGCATAAAATTCTGAACGGCAAAATTAAAAACTTTCATCTCCTTAACCAAATAACATTTAATATCCCTCACAAATATCTTCGATACCAAATACGCCACTTATTTAATATACCACCCCACAGAACTAACCTAGGCCTCCATCACCCAATTGCACGTATATGTAAAACATATAACGAAATAAGAAAGGAAATCACCAATATCGACATTTTTAATGACTCTGCGACCGCATTCAAAAATAAACTGATCAATTACTTCCAACCACTCGGCACAAACTCTGTTAATGATTAATTTTATATAATTTTCCTTTTAATTTATTTTTCATTTTTTGTTCAATTTATATTTCATTGTATGTTCAATTTATATTTAATTTCATTTTATGTTCAATTTATATTTCATTTAATGTTCAATTTATATTTCATTTAATGTTCAATTTATATTTAATTTTATGTTCAATTTATACTTAATTTTTTTGTAATAATAGTTTTTCTTTCTCAAATGTTTTAATTTTTTAGAATTTGTATGTATAAATTCACTAAAAGCAATGAATGCTGTGTGTACCTGTAATAGGCGAACATATCTATAATGAAACCATTACAAACTATTTGATAAGTATGTGTAATATGTATTGCTTTTGGTATGCCATAATACTAAATAAATAAAAATAAATAAATAGTAACGAAAAACAAAAATAGGCGAACGGTGTAAAAAATATTGTGTTTCTACAATGAAATCAGTTCACTCCGTTGCTCGCTCATAGATCGCCCGGGTGCTAATAATGATTATTTTGGATTTTACAATTCAGAATTAATAATTTGTATGAGGGCTTATAAGCCCTCATGATATTTACACTAGTTAGCAATTCCATATTTAAATTAATTATCAGCGGTAAAATGGAACGTAATAACAGCGGAGAGGAATGACTAGTACGCAACGTTGCGTATGATAAGTGTGTTTCTAGTCATACACATTAAATGGTCTAGATGTCCATAATGCGTTGCATACGTTGCGTAAAGTCCATTCGCTTAGATAGTGTCGCCCTTTGATCGTGCCGCCTTGGCACGTGCCGCTGCTTGTCAAAGGATGCCGCCGCATAAACAAAAGAAGCCGCGTGCGGCGTACACCCGAAAATGGAATTGGATTTTGGGATTCGGCATTTATTAAATTATATTTTCTTAAATAATCTATGTTTATTATAAATACAGGTGGTAACGACGGTTGTGACTTGTGACAATTCGAGTGATGATAAGTAATCATAATAATCATATAAAAAATTTATAATTATTATTATTATTTGTAAATCACTTATTTAACTTCCTTTTATATAAAAATATCCAAATTTTCATTAAAATTGACTTTTGTACCCAACTTGAGTGTATTATTTTATATCTGCATTTTATAGCAAGAGCCACAATGCCGTGCGGTGTACCGACACTATCTAACCGAACGGACTTTACCTACGTGGGATCAGTTTGTCTCTACCTTTAACGGGAAAAGAAAAGAAAAACAACGGGCTTGCACTCCGGGAGTGCCGGCAGAAGTGAATAGGGCTCCATAGAGTTTTTCACAAAAAAAAAAAGAAATTTGACAAAGAAAAGTAAAATATACGGACTGGATTTGAATCGACGTCTTCTGGCTTCAATGCCGCCCGTTTTCTAACCTGAGCTATTACAACTTTGGAAACGGTGGCGAGCCTTCGTATTCTAATGACATTGTAACAGTTTTTTTTATCAGGTCACGTGTCCGTCTTTACGCAGCTTTTTTCGATCTGACGGTCACGTGTCCTGATGCGAGTTTAATTTTTTTTACAAATCACAAAAAATGCACAACGCCGCTAAAGAAGTTTTCACTTCAAAAACAATCTGTGGTCAAGATGGCGAGAGAATGAGATGTTGATGATGTTTTGTGTGAACTGTGAGAGTGAGGTGTAAAAAGAGTCGTTGGCATTGATTATATGAGAGAGTTAATTACAGTGCCACAAGCTTTTCTGTTCCGGTGACAGCCGTGACAGAAGAGCCACTTGCAATACGAAATTAGCTGTCAAAATGGACTGTCGTATGAAAACTGTTTTAGTTCCAAAGATTATCGCCGGAACAGAAAAGCTTGGCGGACTATAAAGACGATTTCCTGGGTGCCTACCATCAACTTTAAGACAGCGATTCAAAAATAGCGCGATGCCGAATAGGTTCCTAAAATGAATTGCTTTCTTTCGTACCTACTCTGACCTTCTAAAAACGGGATCGCAATGAATTGCTAAATGTGAATGACCGAACGATTTGTGTCCTTATTTCTTCTAACCGTCTCTTTCACTCGATTCTGTCATGCCCGGAGAGTGAGAGGGACGGGTATAACCTGCAGGTGTCATGTTAGCTTGGTCGAGTTATAAGTTATAAGTCAAATAAGCCTACATGACAGCTTAGCAGCTGTGAAATGTCATTGAATGATTACTGAATCGCTGTCATTGATATTAAGCTGTCGTGGTACGACTAAGCGAAGCAGATCAGTTTAGGTCCTAAACAAAACCGCAATAAGAGTTGATAGTAGGCACCCTGAACTCGACACATAGTTGTTTAAAATTATCACATTACTATCATGAAGGTTTATACTGGTAAAAGTAACCCTCTCTAGAAAAGGGGTATAATATATTGGGTTGGGATACTGCATTACCTAATATACTCGTACATATTTGTTTTCCGTAATGTTATTTTGCATTGAAAGCAAACTGGCTTCATTCCTAAGACAATTTCTCTATCAGATGCACATTTTTGGAGAGATTCAGCAGACTTTCATGTAAAATGGAAATGTCACTAACTTTCTTACCGCGGAGAAGTAAAAGTTGACTAAACTAATTTGTAATCCCTTTTCCTTGGAATGTCTAACTTCTTTTCTAACTGATTTCTTAATTTCCCCGATGCTTTGCAGAAATGAAAAGTTAAATTATTAAATATTATAAAAGTTAAGTTAGAACCCCATTTAAGTTAGTTTCAAAGTCATTGTGAAGAGGCAGCCTGGGTGCATTTGAGTCTGGACTTGACTCACAGAGTAATTAAACAGCAGCATGTTAATTAGAAAACCGTCAAGCTGACATGCTATTATTTTGTAAGAATACGGCACCTTTTTAAGATTCATTCGTTAATATAAGGGACATCTTTTTATACCTACCTATTATTCGTAGAAGAGTTTTATTTGGGTGTTTGACTGTTGTTGAAATGTAGATATTTAATTATGACATTCAGAAATATAACACTATTGAATAACAGAGTGAAAAAATAAATTCCATATGTATTATAACAATCGATTTATGAGCTATTTAATTGTGACTCAAGCTATCTCTTTCTAAAACGAAATTTTCTATGGCGAGAGTATGGCTCTATAGAAATGTGACGTCACGTGTCTATATCGCTCTCCTTGTCTAATTAGAAAGATTGATGCTTTATATCGCTGAAAATATGCAAGATATTTGAAAATAAATACTTATGTTGTGTTGCTACTAATTAAATGAACATTTAAAGTCAATAAAAAAAATTCAGTCAAATACCCAATTGCGCACAAAAGCTCAAGTGCACCAACACTCGGTTAAGTTTACGTTAACCATTGGTTAGTTGGTTGGTTAACGCACGTGATTGGCTAATCAACCAACTATCCGTCCGTAAAGAAGGGGTATAAAGGCAAATCGCCAGTATTACATTTGATTTTTAACCGACTTCAAAAATTTAAAAGGAGGAGGTTATCTATTCGTCGCGTTTTTTTTTGTTTAAATGTATGTACACCGTTTACTCGAAGACGGCTGAACCGATTGAAATGATTGAAACGTTATAACATCAGGTTTATTCCCAAGTTTGTCCCATTTTTTGAAATTTTTAAATCGGTTCAGTAGTTTTCAGGAATTCTTGAAAATACTGTCGTTTTGTTACCACTTTATGTGAATTTATTACGTATCTTTAGGCATAACCCCTTTGTTTATAAACCGATTTAGATTCTTGTTTTGTTGGAAAGGGGATACCTCAAGGTATTTTAACCGACTTCAAAAAAGGAGGTTCTCAGTTTGGTCACATACCTATTTACCAGAATACACGTAAATTGCCTGCATGATGCACTAAAAAGAGTGAAACAAAAATTATTAAAAAAAAAAAAAAAAACCGCCTTCAAAAAAATTTCATAAAAACGTAAGAAATAATCCCTCACCAAATAACGTAAGTACTTTGAAGTCGGGCGGGTTTTAACAAAAACAACAAAATATTGTAGGTACATGTTTCACGCCCGACTTCAAAGTACTTACGTTATTTGGTGAGGGATTATTTCTTACTTTTTTTATATGTCATTTTTTACAATACAAATTATTTGGAAAAAAGTTTATAGATATTCCAACATAGTTGAAAGGGACTGGGTCGGTGCCTACCATCAACTTTAAGACAGCGATTCAAAACTAGCGCGACCCAGAATAGGTTCCTAAAATGAATTGCTTTCTTTCGTACTATGACCTTGTAAAAACTGGATCGCAAATGAATTGCTGAATGTGAATGACCGAACGATTTGTGTCCTTATTTCTTCTAGCGGTCTCTTTCACTCGATTCTGTCATGCCCGGAGAGTGAGAGGGACGGATATAACCTGCAAATGTCATGTTAGCTTGGCCGAGTTACAAGAGTTCATGATAGCTTAGCGGCTGTGAAATGTCATTGAATGATCACTGAATCGCTGTCATTGATATTAAGCTGTCGTGGTACGAATAAGCGTAGCAGATCGGTTTAGGTCTTGGACAAATCCGCAGTAAGAGTTGATGGTAGGTACCGTGGACTAAGTGAAAACATATAATAATATTTTGTCGATAAAAAACAATCACAAAGTTCAGGTCTAATTTTCAGCTATAACCAATTTATTTTCATTATGACGCATATTACTGAGCCAATATTTTAATATATAATACTAGCTTCTGCCCGCGACTTCGTCCGCGTGGACATTCGAGAAAATACTTAGGGAACCAATAACCAAGATAAAAAGTATTCTATGTTTTAATTTCATCAAAATCCGATCAGCCGTTTTTAAGTGATTAGGCGGGTCCTCCCTCACCAAGCGAGCAGCGTCGCGCGAGGCAGAACGTTTGCCAAGTGCGGCGGGCTTCACACGAGGCTGCTCACTTGGTGAGGGAGGACCCGCCTAATCACGTTAAAACGGCTGATCGGATTTTGATGAAATTAAAACATAGAATACTTTTTATCCTGGTTATTGGTCCCCTAAGTATTTTCTCGAATGTCCACGCAGACGAAGTCGCGGGCGGAAGCTAGTAAATAAAAGTGTCTGTTTCACAATCAAAAAGTTAGTTCTGAGTAGCTTAGGTACCAAGAACTTTTAGGGTACTTAAGATGATTTAGGTTTCTATACCCTATTTACCCCCTGGGTTTGATTTTCGGAAAACTACGAAATGGGTTGCCTATTTGTTTTAAGAAGTAAGCCTACAAAGTTTCAAGTTGAAATGTCTATTTTACCCCCTGCTTTTTCATTCAAAACTTCACCCCTATTTCAACCTTTTAGGGGTTGAATCATGTTCAGCGTGTTAAACATCAAAATAAATGCCATTTTTGCAATCGTCATCCCATAAAACCTTAATATAACGACATCCATATCGATTTTTAGGTTTATTTATCCCATTTAACCTCTAAGGGGTTGATTTTCGAAAAAATACGAAACATGTTTTCGCTTATTTGTTTTACTTTCCGACCATAAGCCTAAATAATAAATTAAATCAAGGACTTTCCAGATACAACATTTCATCCTCCTTTTCACCCCTTCGGGGGTGGAATTGTCAAAAACGCTGACACAGGTAAATATTAATTTTCAATTGCCAGCCTAAATACAAAATTTGAAGATCCTAACTTCAAAACTGACGGACTTTTATACACATATTCATCCCCTATTTTACCCCCTGGGTTTGATTTTGGGAAAATTACGAAATGGGTTGCCTATTTGTTTTAAGGAGTAAGCCTACAAAGTTTCAAATTGAAATGACTATTTTACCCCTGATTTTTCATTCAAAATTTCACCCCTATTGCAACCTTTTAGGAGTTGAATCATGTTCAGCGTGTTAAACATCAAGATAAATGCCATTTTTGCAATCGTCATCCCATAAAACCTCAATAACGACATCCATATCGATTTTTAGGTTTATTTATCCCATTTAACCTCTAAAGGGTTGATTTTCGAAAAAATACGAAACATGTTTTCGCTTATTTGTTTTACTTTCCGACCATAAGCCTAAATAATAAATTAAATGAAGGTCTTTCCAGATACTACATTTCATCCCCCTTTTCACCCCTTCGGGGGTGGAATTGTCAAAAACGCTGACACAGGTAAATATTAATTTTCAATTGCCAGCCTAAATACAATATTTGAACATCCTAACTTCAAAACTGACGGACTTTCATACAATCATTCATCCTTTATTTCACCCCCTTAGGGATGGAATTTCCAAAAATCCTTTTTTAGTTCATGCCTACACTGTATAACGTATCTATGTGCAAAATTTTAAGTCTCTAGGTTCAGCGGTTTGGGCTGTGCGTTGATATCTCAGTCAGTCAGTCAGTCAGTCAGTCAGTCAGTCAGTCAGTCAGTCAGTCAGTCAGTCAGTCAGTCAGTCAGTCAGTCAGTCAGTCAGTCAGTCAGTCAGTCAGTCAGTCAGTCAGTCAGTCAGTCAGTCAGTCAGGACTTTGAATTTTATATATATAGATTAAACTATAATATTATCTAGCGACCCTATTAACGATTTGCAAAAATAATGTTTATTTTAATTACTTTAAAAGTAAGTTATTTAAATTTTTACTGTTTTGCATTTATAATGCAATTTGTATTATTGAAAAATGGAAAATAAAGCATTTTTGAAAAAATCGACCCGTCTCACAACTAGCTCCGATGGGACTCGTAGCTCAGTGGTTAGAGCAGTCGCCCGGATAGCGAAAGGTGGGTTCGAGTCCCATCGGAGCTAGTTGTGAGACGGGTCGATTTTTTTAAAAAATACTTCATTTTCCAATTTTCACGATTAAGTAATTCAAATAAAACTAATTCGGCGTTAACTATTTCTGGTTCTTTTTGTATGCGATTTTTAACTTACAATTTTGGTTCTGGTATCGTTTTAAACGTCTCAATATGGAACACAGGGCAAAAATAATTAAACGATTTACTATTCTTATTACCGTAATCGAAAACTTGTAAATATGATGTTTTTCTTATAGCCGTTACACACGTCCCGATCCGATAGCCGATTTGGTCCGCTCCGAACCAAATCTGACCGTTTCCGTACCTGAGAGCCTACTTTGAAACGCAAAACCCGAAACTTTGTTATACCTGTCCCTTTCACGATCGAGTCATGACAGAATCGAGTGAAAGGGACGGGGCTAACCGAAGTTTCGGATGTGCGTTTCAGAGTAGGCCCTCTGGGACCGTACTCTGAAACTTTCACTCGATTATGTCCCGACTGGAGAGTGAGAGGGTCGGGTATGCCGAATTTTCGGGTTTTGCGTTTCAGAGTAGGCCCTCTGTTTATTTTATGCCGTCGCGTCCGTCTGTAGCGTACTCGCCCGACCATAATATCATTAATAGTCGTGTGTGACGCAGTCTGGCCGGATTTGGTTCGCACGATCTTCGCGTCCAACCAAATCGGAGCGTGTGGAACCTCCCTTAACTTCGCGCAGCGAGAGTTGAGGCGATCAACACAAGCAAAGATTCGGTAAGAACTAAAATGAAACATTTTGTATACAAATACGAGTATTACGTCAGTATGAGAACCGTGTTCGTTTGGCTGTGCGACCTTTACAAGACAGCATCCATTTTAAACTAAGTGTAACCTTGTTCCATGTATATTAATAAGGGTATAAAAGTTAGAGAGAAAGTGAAACATTTATTGACTATCAAGAAAGTTGTAGGTTGTTTGTTTGACTATACACACAATAATCTATCTACACTACAGAGAATATTATTATAAGGCACAAGCACAAGTGTACAGCTAACTAGACCCCCATCTCAGCATAGTGTTGCTACAGTAAAGAAAGCATACCTCGTACTTACTAAACTAGATATTAATATAAATATTGAACTATTCTTACTTACACTATAGGTATTACATGAACATTAACTCTCTTTCTTTATTTGAATAGTCTGTATTCACTGTACTTATAGGTACATACCTTAAGTTTAAAAATAAAATTCAATAAAACTACCAAATACAATGATAAAACCTATCCTATTCCTACGCTGCGAATACAAAATGAAGGAAAAAGTACTACAAGAACGTTTGTACAAAGCGAAGACAGCGGGAACGATGCATAATATATTTATTTACCAACTGAAATAACAGTTGTGGTACTGAGAATTTCTATACTAAATATGCTAGGCTAGAGAACTGATTGTTTTCGCATGAACATCGTCTCTGTAAATAATAAGGCACAGACTTGATGCGCTCTTCATCATAAGTTTGAAAATGACCTTTGCAGCGTAAACACGACCTATACGAAGAAGAACTTTATCAGAAAAATCGGCGGCGCGGCGACACCGCGTGCGCTGCTAGGAAAATCTGCCACTAGGTATCCCAATCCACCCGAGAGAAAAAAATCTGTAAAATACTGTTAAAAAGTTATTACCTAATTTCTTTAGTGTCCAAATCAGACGAAAAAAACATTTGAAAAATCCTGATGGTCTCCAGCAATCGGACCCTCACGGGTGGTTGTACGAGTTTTATTTCAAACGATATTTTCGTTAAACTATTGATGTAATATAAAAATCTCTCTCTAGCATTTGTACTAACTAATAAACAAACAATTGAAGCTATAATCTATTGAAAAATATCTTTCATTTTATTTTAATTTTTTAGTTTTTTGCATTCACAATGCAATTTTTATTACGGAAAAATGGAAAATGAAGTATTTAGAAAACTGTGTGAGACGGGTAGATTTTTTCTAAATACTTCATTTTCCATTTTTCAATCTTTCAATTATTTAAATTTTAGGTACTTACTCGAGCGGGTCATCATCATCATCATTTCAACCGTAAGACGCCCACTGCTGGGCATAGGCCTCCCCCAAGGATCTCCACAACGATCGGTCCTGCGCTGCCCGCATCCAGCGGCTTCCCGCGACCTTGACCAGTTCGTCGGTCCACCTTGTAGGGGGCCTGCCCACGGAACGTCGTCCGGTTCGCGGTCGCCATTCGAGAACCTTTCCGCCCCAACGGCCATCGGTTCTCCGCGCTATGTGTCCCGCCTACTGCCACTTCAACTGAGCAATCCTTCGAGCGATGTCAGTCGTTTTAGTTCTCCTGCGGATCTCATCATTTCTGATTCGATCGAGCAGGGAAATACCAAGCATCGTTCTCTCCATTGCTCGCTGGGTAACCTTGAGCCTTCTTATGAGACCCATAGTAAAAGACCACGTCTCGCTTCCATAAGTCATAACTGGCAACACACACTGGTCAAAGACCTTAGTCTTGAGACATTGTGGAATTTTGGACGCAAATATATGCCGGAGCTTCCCAAACGCTGCCCATCCGAGCTGGATTCGACGAGAGATCTCTTTTTCGAAGTTGGACTTACCTAATTGGATTGCCTGTCCTAGGTAGACATAGTGGTCAACAGCTTCGAGTGTAATGTTCCCAACATTAACTGGAGCGGATGCAACATGGGCATTGGACCGTACTCGAGCGGGTACGGTTGTCAAAAACCGCAGCCACGCATGCCGCATGCATCCTTTCGATGACGCCTTGCCGCGTCCGTCTTTTCGATGACTGACGAGTTCTAACTTGTTTCCATACCCATAATAGTAGATTTCATTACAAGTGCGGAAAGCCTGTCATTGCAAAGAGTTCCGACAAATGTCTACCCGAGCCGAGGCGCAGCCGAAGGTGAGGGTTGACAGTCGGAACAAGTTGCAATGACGGTTCCGCACGTGTACTGAACAACTATTTTTAATACAGTTGCGAAAAAATTAAGCAATTTAATAAAATAATAAAACACAATAAACTCAACTAACTAATCGTAAAAGAATATAAGCAGAGACTTTTTTATGTTTTCTTCACCCATTCTGTGTTGGCAAAGGAAACTATGATCATACAGCCAAGGCTTCAGTAGATTTTTTTTATTGATATGAAATGAAAATTAAATTAAATGAGATGAAATGAAATGAAACCTAACAAAAGCAATGCGAATCCTACAGGAGCGCCTTTCCTTAGCCACATTATTGCACTAATTCCACCATACTAAGTACCTACCACAATAAAAACCAGAAAAAACTAATTTAGAAAATTAAGAAATAAGGTCCCTCATTTTCTTTTCACTTACTTGCGCAAACTCCTATAAGCAGATACTATGGTAAATAGTGCACGTCATACCATATTTAGTAATCTGTGGTCATACAGCCAATTTTATGTATTTTTTATATTCATAAATTTAATTTGGCCGATACTAATATTAATTTAATGTAAGTATAATTAAAATTACTTTTAAATCTGATATTGAAACAAATTAGTAGCTTCTTTTTAGAAATATTTGCATGAATCATAAAAACTTCTATGATTTTTTTTTTGTAAAAACTTCGTGGTTGGTTTTTTCTTTTTAATAGACAATATTTTGACAGTTGGGAAAGAAAACGCACGAGTTCGGGAAAGGTAAAGAAAAAGTTCGAGTGTGTAATAGCCCACATCCCGAACGCTATACGTCCCTGCAATACGCCACTTTTTGAGCAACTGTATTAAAAAGTATTATTTAGCGTGCTCTTAGTTAGACGCACGACCGATCGATGTCGGTTGCGTGCCGAAAAGTTGATTTTTGTGGGGACAAGATTTTTTCAAAGTTATTTGCACGATTATTACAGCTCGGTTGCAAACTTACGTGGGCCTAGTTAGCCCAAGAACTATCCGATATTTTTGTAAAAAATTCAATAACAGGCCAAACTTTTGTAAACGGCCATTAAATATAATTTTAAGAGACTATATTCTGGAATCCAACATAATCTCGCATTGGAAGATGTAAAAAAAAAGTTATACCTACCCCGAAAATGGTGCAATTTTACAGCAAATATTATGCTATCACCAATTTTATCGTGAACATGTGTTTATGTTCACCATATCTAAGCACCAAAGTAGAAATCCATAAAGATATAAAACGGGGAACTAATACTTTAGGAAGAAGTCGGTTGTTTCTGATAGCATTTTTAACATATAGGTGTAATGCCAATTTGAGTTTACGTAGAGAGTTTTTTTTAAAGTTTAGTGTTTTTCATTTAGATATTAAGGGGGATTATATACTTTTACAAAAGATAATTAATAAATGTATTCATTATTGTTGAGTGTCCATAGAGCGAATGAGTTTGGCTCTCGGGCTATAGGCGTGGTGCAACCGCGTATGAAGCGTGTGTTGTAACTCGGGGGTACAACCACAGAACACAGAGCTTCATAGTTTTGTGCTGGTATTCGTACGTGTTCGTGATGGATGTGTAGCATACCACAAGATGACGAACGCCACAATTATATAGCATGCTTTAATGTCGCACAGTGTTGCTTCGGCGTAAATGAGCCAGGCCCTCAGACCCTAAAAGATTATCGATTCTCGAAGTTTTTATCCCCCTTCGGTTCAAACAAGCTGAAATATTATTTGCATACTAATTGAGTGTCGTGTCACTTTATTTTTAATAAATCGGAGTCTATTTTTAGCCCATTCTGTGCATACGTTATTTTAAATAGACTTATTTATAACGTTAACTAGCTGACCCGGCAAACGTTGTTTTGCCATATTAATTATAGTGGACCCGGTAAACTTCGTATCACCAACATCTATTATAGATAGGCAGATGAAAATAAATGATCGCGCAGAAGTTTTATACACTGCCTGCAACAAATGTCACTTATTAAAAAGTAGGTAATCCAAAGCGGCTAAAACGTCAGTGATTACAATACTCTTTGACATACCTCTTTGGAAGCGGCTATTGAAGAAATGACAGTTTTGTATAGTACGACAGTTTTTCGATTTTCTATACAAAATAATCATTTTTATTTTATAATTTTCCGGAATAAAAAGTAGCCTATATTACTCTCCAGCTCCCAAACTATCCCCATACCAAAAATCGAGTCGATCCGTTGCTCCGTTTTGACGTGAAAGACGGACAAACAAACAAACAAACAAACAAACAAACAAACAAACACACTTTCACATTTATAATATTAGTATGGATATACTAGTCTAGATATTTTTAAAGATCCATATCTCAGTAATTTTTACTTATTTGCATTAACAATGCCATTTTATTTCAAAATTACATTGAAAATAAATTATTAAGAAAATTCGACCCATCCCCTATAGGTACACTACTAAATTTTAATTAAGTAGACAAAGATTTTAAGGGATCATAGTGTCTATCAATACGAAAAAAAAATACTGTGGGGGCAACCACGGAATCGCGAAAGAAAAATCAGCTGTTCCATACATAAGTAAAGTAAAGTAAAAAAGGTTTTATTAAAATATGTATAACTAGCTTTCCGCCCGCGGCTTCGCCCGCGTGTACTACACAACATTATCCAGATGGAATTTGATATTTTCCGGGATAAACTATGTTACTCTCCAGCTCCCAATCTACCCCCGTACCAAAAATCACATTGATCCGTCCGTTTGGACGTGAAAGATGGACAAACAAATAATACCTACTTATTGATTTTCCCGTGGGAATATGATAATATCCTGTGGTAAAAAGTAAAAGTAGCCTATTGTAATCCTTGCCAAATTATTTACTTACAAAATACCAATTTCTGCCCCCAAATTAGCCCGCGCTTAAAGTGATTTTTCCATAGCAATGAGATTTCCCGCGGTAAAAAGTAAAATATATCCTTTCCAGAGCCTTTAACTGTCTCTATTCTTAATAATAATCCTTCCCATGAACTCGAACTATCACCTTAAATACCAATTCCATTCCACAGCTTTGCCTGAGCTAAAACTTATTTATCATGGGAATGAGCCTTATTCCCGCGGTAACAATTTGCCTATGTCTTTCCTAATACGGTCTCAAACTATCTGCATTCCAAATGTCATCAAAATTGGTTCAGCCGTTTTGACGTGAGCATATACAATTTCGCATTTATAATAATATGGGGATAGTAGAAATAGGAATATGAATGGCCGGCCGCGACTACGTCCGCGAGTACTACATCGCAAAATTTTGTGTCAAAAAGTAGGTAGATAGAGATAATCTAAGGTCTCATCAGTACCATCATCAATCTATTTTAATGTCCCCGCTGCTGGGGCACAGGCCTTCATATAGATGGATAAGGAGAATGGTCCATGACCTTCCACACGGGCCCATTGAAGTTATGGTGTATGAACCAATCTAAATGCAGCCAGAAATATCGGCTTATCGTGTCTTCCGAAGCACGATATATTTTTTAACAGCAATCCCGTGATAGA
Source organism: Crambus lathoniellus (assembly GCA_949710035.1). Lineage (NCBI taxonomy): Eukaryota > Metazoa > Arthropoda > Insecta > Lepidoptera > Crambidae > Crambus > Crambus lathoniellus. The sequence goes on from OX453312.1 coordinate 5,588,007, forward strand.
CCGTTGCAAAAGTCACATAACCTCTCTACCCACTGCTCTATATAACAAATTTCATGAAAGTCAGATCGGTGGTTTAGGCATAAGAAGGTAACGATACCTAGACAAACAGGACCTACTTTAGTATGAATAATATTCGGACATTCTCCTACTCTTGAACTACCAAAATGCAAAAAATCAAGTCAATACTTTCCTAAAAAATGTGTAATACTGATTTTCTTGAGTTTTATGCCAATGCATAAAGAACTTTTTGCTTTGCACGAAAATAAAGTGAATAAAAAAAACAGTATCCCACGGGAACTGTACTTTTTCCCAACTTAAAAAAAGCCCGGCCAGAGTTCAATTATCCCGATCGATTTAGCCGTTTAAGTAGTTGTGATTGAGCCATAAACATCCAAACTTCGTATCTTAATACCCCACCCACCCTTTATAAACATTAACCCCCCCCCCCCCCCTTTCTACCCTATTAGGTGTTTTTTTTATTTTGCCTACGCAGATCATTTTTAATGATGACCTAGTATCCTTCATACCAATTTCCATACCCCTAAGTCCAGAAATGAGGAAGTTTTCATAAAAGCCTTAATCCCCCCTTTCTACCCTATTAAGGGTTTTTTTTAACTTCGCATACGCAGGTCATTTTTGATCGTGACCAGTATCCAACATACCAATTTTCATACTTCTAAGTTTAGAAATGGGGAAGTTCCATATAAGCTTAATCCGCCCGTTTTACCCCATTATCGGGGAGTTTTTTTAACTTCTCTTACGCATATAATTTTCAATCGTGATCAGTATTCAACATACCAATTTTCATACTTCTAAGTTCAGAAATGAAGAAGTTCCATATAAACTTTATCTCCCCATTTTACCCTATTAAGGGGGAGTTTTTTTTACTTTGCTTACTCAGATCATTTTCAGTCGTAACCAGTATCCAACGTGCCAATTTTCATGCTTCTAAATCCATTAATGAGGAAGTACCATATAACCTTAACCCCCCCATTTTACCCATTTAGGGGGGGAGTTTCCTAAAATCCGTTCTTAGCGGTCGTCTCCTAGACATAATCTACCTTCCTGCCAAATTAAATCTTCATTGGTCCAGTAGTTTTCGAGATTTCGTGATGAGTGAGTTATGTCCCCTCGATTTTATATATATAGATACACAACTGTCGGACAGTCCGTAAGTCAGTTTCCGAGTAAAGTGTCTGAGTAGAAAATCTACGTTTTTTAAAGAACATGACCTTTGGTAGACATCTTTGGGCGCGTTCAACTTCTAGAAATTTTACTTTTGATGTACCTTCCCACACTGGTGATGCAGTAGGTACATTATACACCTAGCCATTATCAATTATTGATTGTGCCAAGGCATAAAGTACAACATCGACTCGACTGAAATATATGGCACAGCTGATTTTTTTTCGCGATTCCATGGATGACCTCATAGTAAAAATTGTTCATATTGATGGACACTATCATCCCCTAAAATCTGTCTACTAATTAAAATTTAGTGGTGTATAGCTCCGCCGGGAATCGAACCTGGGACCCTTCACTATCCGAGCGAATAGTCGGAGCTTCGGAGTCGTACAGACTCCGAAGCTCAGTGGTCAGAGCATTGCTCGGACAATAAAGGGTCTCGGGTTCGATTCCCGGCGAAGCTACTACGGAGATGTGTAGATATTCTCTAATATTCCATCAGTATTTACTCCTTTCAATGGAAACATTATACCCCTTTGTGTTGTCTTAAGTGCTTTAGCTAATTATCTACGATCAAGGTAATCCTTATAGGTATAATAAATTTGTGTAGGTAGGTAGATAATTTAATATACTTACCTACTATAAATAGTTCCAGCACAATATAATTACTTATAACGTTATTATCTTATTAGAAATCGAGCAAGTGAGATCGTATTATGAACATAAGATAAACATAATGCTTTTGGAGAAGGCAAGCCCACGTTTTATCCCCTTGCAGGTTGAATTGAATGAAGGAGGGTATAAACCTAGAAAAAAATAACATACAAAAAAAACAGAAAAAGTAAACGTCGAATTAGTTTTATTTGAATTACTCGTAAAATAAACATTATTTTTGCAAATCGTTTGTAGGGTCGCTAGATAATTGTTATTATGTATTAAAATATTGACTCAGTAATATGCGTCATAATAAAGATAAATTGATTATAGCTGAAAATTAGACCAGAACTTCGTGATTTTTTTTATCGGCAAAATGTTATTTTATGTTTTTGCTAAGTCCAATCCCTTTTTCAATTTCAATTGATATTTTTTATTGTTGTGGGATAATCTTACACAATATGCATGCTGATACATTCATCAATTACCGATTGGTGGGGAGATTGGCGCGTCAAAACAGAAACTCCAAATAATAAAAAAATATATGAATCTATATACATTTAGTTTAAACAAAAAATAAATCAATAATCATTTTTTTAAACTACTTTTGAGTAAGTACCTACCTACGTGTAAACTTTCTTTTTTTTTCTCCAATAATAACTTCAAGAATCATGGGGTTTATCTGATACTACTTATATAAATTTAGAACCAGTGTTTTAAACGTTTGAAACAGATTCACTTATAAAAATTGTTTGTCGCATAAGTAGACTAGGTCTGAAAAAGCTTTTTAATTTTCTCCACAATCATCTCGATATAGACGGGTAAAGAGTTCAGGATTATGAGGAGTCATTTCCCTCGATGAAGATAGGACAGGAGCTAATCAACCTTTCTAGGGCGAAGCGGTAATCCTGGAGTAAATGAAAATGTGTGTCGCTACAGTGTGGAGCAATAAATGCAGGAAAAATTAAATGCTTTGAAACTTATACAGGGCTGTCTTGTCTGTAAAACACCAACACCACCAACAAAAATATTTGTTCTACGATTTTCTGAAGAAGACGATTTTTTTTTATTTTTCATTTCCTTCTATAATTCGATTTAACTATTTTTACTTACTTTATTGCATTCTCAATGCAATTTTTATTGTTGAAAATATTGAAAAAAAGTATTAAGTACTCACAACTAGCTAGTTGTGAAATAGGTCGATTTTTTCTAATACTTCATTTTCAATATTTTCACTAAGTAATAAAATTTGCATTGTGAATGCAAAAAAGCAAAAATATTACTGAATGCTTAAACATAAATTTATGATAACGTTTGATTGACGTCCTGTTTGGGGTATCATCCTGTATCGATACCTCCTATGCCTCGCGGAACACAAATATTAAATTTACTGTCTGTTTGTCTTGGTCTTGGTGTTTTCTTTATGAAACACGGTTATAAAATGTCCATTACGCAAGTTTTTAAATGAAACCTAATTAAGGCTAGATAGTAAGTGTGACCAGACAGTTATTGTTACATATCTTAACATGTTTGTTTGAGTAAAAATGACATCAGTATTATTATGCAGTGGGATGAGATCATTGATGTTTCTTCTAGTTTTTGGAAAACAAAGAATGTGTAACCATATTTATAAACGAAAATCTTTTTTCAAAAATAATAGGTTACTGACATTCAAGTCAACTCAATATTTTCATAGATTTGTTTTTTTCCATTGAAAGACAATCACTATCTACTACATAGTGTAAAACAAAGTCGCTTCGTTGATTTGTTGCACTGTTTTAAGTGACAGATGGAAAAACAAACTCACTTTGACATTTTTAATATTAGTATGGATTCTAAGTTTAGTCATGTTGAAAGGTGCTTCTTGTATTTAAATCAAATTTTGTGTTTAAAAAACTTTTTAATTCGTTTTTAATGCTTTGCTGAAAGCGGCCCGGGTGACTCCAACCAAACTGACTTTCACCAAAAATAGGTAAAAAACTGAAAAATGCATTTAACTAATATCATATAGCCCTATGTTATTTACTTTGCTCGTGACTGTACGTACAGCTATTATTTAGATTAATATTGCAAGTATGATACAGTGTTAAGGTGTTTCTTCTTATAAAATTGCGATTACAGTTAGATACTATGGTACTCATGTCGCAAGAAAACAATGAAAAATGTCAAACTTCAAGGGAATAAGCTCAAAAGTTACTGCTAATCGAATAGCCCTGCATTTTTTCTCGTATTATTAAAAATAATAAAAGTCTATAACCGCCCACACACGCGTTATCGCCAAGGGGATCTACCTGCCTGTCCTATCTCCATCTAGAAAACCGTTAGCAATCAAATTTTGAACGTCGAAAACGCTTAGCTTTGAATATAGGAGAATCTCGACCTTTGAGGGAAAATCACGAAAGAGGTGGTGTGAATACTTTTTTGAATTTTGTTTTTTTATTCACAACGGGGTAGCACAAGGTCATAGCCCACTGATACCGCACCGCTCCCACCCAACCAAAGTATGAGCAGCCAAATATGGACTTAATATCGTTTACTGGTAGATGCAGTTTACTGTAACAATATTATAAAATAGCGGACAGCGCGCGGTCCGCGAGCTTACCGCCGTCAGACTGCTCGGTAGTTGACGAAAAATGCATCTACAGTGAACGATATTAAGTCCATATTATATGGCTGCTCATACTTTGGTTGGGTGGGAGCGGTGCGGTATAAAGGTCATAGCCCACTTAGACCGCACCACTCCCACCCAACCAAGGTATGAACAGCCAAATATGGATTTAATATCGTTCCCTGCAGATGCATTTTACAGTAACAATATAAAATAGCGGACAGCGCGCAGTCCGCGAGCTTACCGCCGCGCCGTCAGACTGCTCGGTAGTTTGACGCCTCGCTGACGCCGCGCGGTCCGCGCGCTGTCCGCGCGCTGACTGCTAGCGGTCACCGCGCCGTCGCGACCGCGCACCTATAGAGGGAATAGCAGTCGACGCGTGGACAGCTGGGAGTCTGCTAGCTGTCGCCGCGTGGACTGCTGGGTGCCTGCTAGCTGTCGCCTTCGTTTAGCGCAGTGTTGGGTGGTAGCGGTGTTGGAGCGGTGCGGTATAAGTGGGCTATGACCTTTAGCTTTCATCACACTCCTGATGTTAAGTGATGATAAGGCTGAAGGTGGAAGCGCCCCAACTAACACATTAGCAGTTAAACGGAATAATATATTTCGAATTACAGCCTAAAGTTAAATTAGGGTTTTATAATGGTTTCCGCGACGTGTTCTAGCTGGTCTATAGAATTTATTAGTCTTATAAAGGCCTAAGCTGTATTGCAGTCTTTACATAAATTATTTTAAGCTACGAACTCTATTAAAGTTTTGATAAAATAAAATATACAGATTGAAGCTGTATTTTTACAGCAAAAACACTTTTTTAAGTATAATAGTTTTATAGTGTATTAAAATAAGGCATAAGATATAAAACAGAATCCATAAAATACGTTTCAAAACTCTAAGCTTGATAATAGATTGTCAACAAATAATAGCTGTTTATTGGAATATTTCAAAACCTTAATAAATACAGTCTTATAAGACCCTAGAGCAAAACTATAAATGAGCTTTTTCCTATATAAGTATGACAATGAAGAGCGTTATTCATATCAAGGCTGTATACACGGTCAATTGTAAATCATGTTTATACAAAAATCTGGTCAAGCGTGGGCGTTAAATGTAGGGGGTTCCGTATAAGTACTTGAATCACTCAATATTCAATTCTTTCTTTTTTTCTTTCAAAATTTGCATCTATTTCGATAAATAAATTGAGTTTATTCTAAAACATCTCATTTTATACCAATAAAACAAGTCATAGTATTTAATTTTACAAACCAACTTTATTTCTAACCACTTAAATACTTCCAAAAAATATAATTAGGTACTTCTTGCACTTCCACTGCATCATTTTGTTCATGATGTTGATTTGTTGCCTAAAATAAAGCAATAATTAAGTAAATTACTTATAAATAACATTTTAGAAGAGAGCTTTTAACGTTAATCATAAGTATTTTGTGTAATAATGGTGGATATACCAATTCAAGGCCTCCATTCAATATTCTAGTACCTAATAGTAGTTTTAAACCACTAGCGTTATTCCCAAGCAATTACATAGCAAGTACATAATATGTACTTGTGATATATCACAATGCAAAAGACGTTAGTACTAGGTATTATATATTCTGTGGCAAAAGGCCGCAATTTTGAACATTTGCCGGATCGTTAGGCATTTTCTATGGTTCTGGCGTCGCAATATGATTACATTTGTATATGATCCTAGGTAGGTAGGTATAGGTAGAATTTTACAATTATACTTGAATTGACACGGGCGCGGCCGGGCGTCATTCCGCGAGTATACTTTTCTCGCCTAGCGTTCGCGGGGGCAGGTAAGGGGAAGGGTTACGGGTTGGCTCATCAATCAATTAATACACCAAGTACTTCTTCCGCTGCAACTACATAAAACGTGTATTATGTATCTTTCTATGCCTAAATAAATAAAAACTTAAAATTGTTTTTTTCTCCTTTTTTTTACGGGGCGTCCCGATGAGTCCCTAGCAAAATATGGCAGCCCTATGCATACCTAGACCTTACTAGCGTTTTTCTATTTATATATTTAGCCCTAAAACACTGCACTATCAAGCTCAAAATGTATTCTTGGAAGATTTTCATACAGCCAAAACCTTACTGAAATCTTTCTTCCAGCCATACACCAAACATTACCCTACTTAGAGATTTTTTTAAGATTTTCACAAGCTTGTGGCTTTAAAAGACCTGTTTCCAAGTATTAAAGCTGTTTAATAATTTGACGCCATTAATTTAGTAATTATGGATTCACAAATCCTATTATTACAAAAACTGAGTACTAGAATTGCTCTGAAAACGACTAAAAACTATTCCACCGGTTGTTGTATATAACTGATACCTATAAATAACCCAAATATTGAGTAAATAATCGCAAACATAATATAACCTTCAATTATTTTATTACTATTTTTCACGAATTTAAGTTATTTCACGAGCGCTTGAAAATTTTAACTAAAATACATATATACTTTCACAGTAAACTGAACCTCGCATGCGTCTCACGTCTTCATAAACATAAAAACACAATAAATTACTCACCAATATTTATAAGTAATAACATTTGCACTCTTTGTTATTTTGTTAGACATATTCATTTGTCAATACAAGTATAGCTTTTTTTAAAACCTTTATAATCCTTTGTTGGTTCAAATAAATTAATATAAGTTAGATATCAAACTAAAACTTGTTTAAAAGATGTAATATGGCACAAATTTGGAGTAAAAGCTAAGTGATAAGCTATTAACCAGCCTTAGTCCAGCTAATAATCAGCTCTCATAAAGACTGTAACCAGCTTTTCTAAGGAATAAAGCTGTTTAATATGGTCCTCTTTTGCACTTAAAAGAGCTGTAGAAGCGCTTAACCAGTACTTTAAACAAGATTTGAAACCAGCTTAAAGATTCGGAAAATCTATGTACCAGCTCTTTTACAGCTACTTTGTGTTAGTTGGGGCACTACTCCTGGAATCACTGAGGAACTGGCTATCTTATCTCTTACTGCCGGAACACAATAATGCTGAAAACATCATTGTTATGACGTCAGAGTTAGATAAGATGGTGGTAGCTAGCCAGGCGGACTAAGAACAAGTCCTACCACCAACCAAACCGAATACAATATGTACTTACTCCCCAACTGGGAATCGAACCCGCGACCTCTTGGTCTGAAATCGGTGGCGTGAGCCACTAGACCACAGAGGTGATTATATACTGTGAATATCGCACGCTGTTAAAAATAAAAAAAATATCGCTTTGGTTTCACACATATTTCTTAATACACCTACTGAAATGTTTAGCTTGTAATATAAAAGAATGTCGACCGATTCGGGAAAAATCACGAAAGAGGTCTGAATATAGAAAGCTGTTATAAAAAAAGGATTGATCTACTTTTGACGGACCCGTTGGCGCAGTGGTACTAATCATACCTCCTGAGCCAGGGGTCTTGGGTTCGATACCCACCTGGGACATACATTTATGTGATGAGCATTTGTGTTTGTTTCGTGTCTGGGTGTTACATAAATATATTATACTAGCTGATCCGACGAACTTCGTACCGTCTTATCGATAGCACGCCATGACGCCACCTACCGAGTCGGGATTGAGTTTCACGCGGGCAAAGCGCGAGCAGAAAGCGAAGTATTCCAGTTACCGCATCAAACTGAACCGCACCACCGAACCGCACCAAAAGCATTCCAGTTACGGCACCAGTTGATGCTGTTCGAGAAATGAATTAAAATTATTAGGCTCTTAGTATTAAGCCGAATCTGATTTATCAATAACTCCACCGCCACATAATCTACCTACGATAAGTATATTTAACTCCCAGGAGACGTACAGTCGCACTCACTCGCCCAACGCCGGCCGCAATCTACTCAGATCTTCTTTTAATTGGATTACCGGGACACCTGTTCCTCCTATTACTAATAAAAGAGGCGATAAAGCTCTTACGACCTATAATGTGACGTAGGTAGGTTTCAATCTTATTTGTCATTTTTCTTCGACAGCTGGAAAACCTATTTATTTTAAACTTACATTGACATTATCACAATAACTATTATGAAAAACGGGATTTTTACCATGTTTAAGTTACTGCGTGATCATGGCATGGGATATATTCTTTGGCGTGTGTATATTTACCGAAAATGTGAAGCACTATGAGGGTGACATTTCCATAAAAATATATAAATACTTATACCGAAAAAGCTACCTCTGTTATACGTTAAATATAATTTTATGACAGTATTATCTTACATTCCGTATGAAAATACAGTTAAGTTGACATATATATGTGGCGTATTATTGATAAACGGTCTTACCCACCTCTTAAACTTCTGTGTGAGTGTGTCCTTGACCTCTATAATTATTGAATAATCAAAAATGAAAATACAGTTTAAATTGACATAATATATGAGACGTATTCTTGATAAACGATCTTACCCACTTCTTAATAATAAAATAATAATCATCATTTATTTCAGGCATCATAAAAATATTACAATTTAAGGCCCATATAATAAATACCTAACAAACTAACATACATACATTTATATAAAACTTAATAATAGACTATTTGTTCACACGTATTGTAGGCGGCGACGTGTTGCGCAAAGCAGTGTCCGGTAGCCGCCCTCGAAACATCTGTGTGTGTCCTTTACTTATAAAGTCATTGCTTTCAGACTAAGATTTCCTGATCAATAAAAATAATATATGAAAATACAGTTTAATTGACATTGTTATATGAGACGTATTATTGATAAACGGTCTTTCCCACTTCTTAAACATCTGTGTGAGTGTGTCCTTGACCTCTATAGTCATCGCTTTCAGTTCAAGATATCCTGAACAATCAAAAATACATCAAGTTTCACAGTACGAACAAGGGCGTCACGCAGGTTGCAGCTGCCCTGAAAAATGCTTCCCGAAAAAACCACATAGGGCCTACTCTGAAACGAAAAACCCGAAACTTTGGTACACCCATCCCTCTTAGAGCGCCCGCACCTTAAGGCGATACTCGGAAAAATTATGCTGAAGCGAGATAGCAATGAGAAAACGACGCGCGCGGGAGCGAGACCGATTTTGCAGATTAGGCAAAAAAAGAAACACAAAATCACATCGTATTAAAAAACTATAGCGATTTTTTTAAAAATGCTTCTACACGTTGAAAAATGGAAAATGAAGTATTTAGAAAAAATCGACCCGTCTCACAACCAACTCCGATGGGACTCCGATGGGATTTTTTTCTAAATACTTCATTTTCCATTTTTCAACCATAAAAATTGCATTGTGAATGCAAAAAAGTAAAAATTTAAATAACTTGCTTCTACACGATCCTAAATACTATTAGTATCCACTAATTAAACCAATTTCCAATAGTATATGTAACTCTATTTAAGAATAATCTTGAAATTTCGTATTTTTAGAGATATTTTCGAAAATAAAAAGTGTCGAGCCAAAATCATAAAATCGTGTTACTGAAACTTTACGATTCTAGATAAAGGTATAAAGAAATACATATCTTATTACCAGATTTGTAACAACTCTAACCGTCCTATAGTTTTATAGCAAAAGGTCCATGCTTTTTCCACTAAGCCACTAGTCGCGCGCGGCCACTAGACGCGACCAATAGTGGCTCAGTCAAGCCACCAGACGCAGCCACTAAACGCAGCCGCTAGTGGCTAGGTGGCGGCCACCTGTCGCGCCCACTTAGCCGCTAGTTTTGGTAGGGGCGCGCGGGAAGAAGCTGGCTACTGTCATAGTAAAACAATATAAGTACGTTGACTGCCTGGACAGGCACCCCAAACGGTTTGTATGTGAGCGCGCCCGTACGTATGCGTCGTCGCACGCACACACTGACAAAATTTATCGGTGATAACGGGGCGACAGTCATGCGTGGCAGCGCCCGCCGCCCGCCGCCCGCGCGGCGCCGCCGCCGGCCGGTCGCCCGCGACCGCGCATAATATTATTAAGGTAAAACCGTGCCCACCACACGCACGCTCCGCGCCGCTGCGCTGCCTCCCTCTAATAATTTTGTATTTGTATTTGTAATAATTCGTGCGTGTACCTACGAATTACGATGGCTAAAAATTCGAGTAGAAGTAAAACATATTGTAGTGTATACGGATGTCTCAGTAGCGGGTTGTCTAATCCAGAACTATCTTCGCATTACCTAGCGAACAAGAACGGTGAGTACAATCTACCTTCTATAATTATCATACGTAGATACGTACATAATATTTTGTATAGCTGCTTACCTACCTAAATAGTTCTGCTTCCGATTTCGTTGACCAGATACCAATTTGTAGTTTAATTTTCAAATAGAAAGAAAGAAAAAAGAAAAACATTTATAATAACAAATTATTGTAACTTGTAATCCTATGTGTAGGTAGGTATGTGATTAGATTAATAAACTGGGAGCATAATAAAAAATTTTAACCGCCTCTGCGTTCTAGTGATTCACACCACCGATTTCAGACCCAGAGGCCCCGGGTTCGATTCGCAGTGGGCGTAGGTACATATTGTATTCGGTTTTTGACAACCGATTTGGCGCAGGGGTAGGCTACCCATCTTCTGCGCCAGTGGTCTCGGGTTCGATTCCCGAACAAGACAAATATTTGTGTGCATGAACATGTCTATTTGTCTTGGTCTTGGTGTTTACTATGTATATTAATTATGTATTTACAAACAAAAAGTATTTAAGTATAATATTTATCCGTTATCAAGTTTTCCATGATACCGTTTCTTAATGAAATTAAAATGGGCTTAGATAATTGGTGTGAATGTAAGAAGTTACCATTTATTATTTGTTTATTTATTTATTGGTGATAGGACTTGGTCTTAGTCTGCCTGGCTAGCTACCACCATCTTATCTAAGTCTGACGCCATAACAATGATGTTTTCAGCATTATTGTGTTCCGGCAGTTAGCCAGTTCCTCAGTGATTGAGGATTCCTGGAGTAGTGCGCTTCCTCCACCTTCAGCCTTATCACCACCTAACATCAGGTGCGATGAAGGCTAAGTGTTACCTTGTTGCGGGTAATAAAAAAAGAAACAAACTTTAGCATGCGGGGAGTAGGTAAACCAGTAGACCAGGAGGAGGAATTTATCCTATTTCGACCGTAATTTTTCAAACCACTAAACAGATAACATGACGTAGGTAATGCAAAATTTTAGTCAGCCCCTGGTCTATGTACAAAAATAATAAAAAAACTTTGTATTATAGATTCCTGACGCCCACCCTACAGGGGAAAACTGTTTTGTATAGAGATTGACTATGCATTTTTGACGATTGAATAAACTCTTAGCGACAGCCCTACGTGTTTAGCCTATTATCGCTCGCTCAGGGCTCCAGTCCGCTTACTTATATTGTTTTACTATGCTACTGTGGCCGAGTGTGCGCGCAATGCGAGCGACAAACAAAGCCAATAATAGCGAGCGCGGTCGACACTCGCAGCTTTCTCTATCGGTAGAAGACGATAGAGAAGGCTGTGAACGCGGCCACTTTTTTTTTTTGTAACTAGATTAAATATTATAAAACATAAGATAATATACGTAAGTAAATAACTTACCTACCAACTCGCAGACAAACCTATCATTAGGTTTTGCGAAGAAATGTAATTAAAATTGTAAATTGTTTTTGTGTAATAAAGTTTTTAATAATAAATAATAATAACTCGAACACTCGGTTTGCGCCGATACTATACAAAATGTATTAAAAACCCGTCCGTAGCTTGTAGTCGCGTTTAGTGGCCGCTACTAGTTAGCCCGAGAGCCAAACTAATTTGCTCTATGGAGACTCAACAATAATTCTATATCAGCAATTTCTTAACATAGAAAATTAGATTATCTAGTTTAATAAATAATTCATTAGAAATCCACCAATATTTATGACAGCGACATTTAAAAAAAACAAATACAAAGCTATAAAAAATCTATAAAAAAATGGGCAAAAATGGTTTAAGTATTATTTACTTTACATTTGAATACATTTATTAATTATTATCTTTCGTAAAAGTATATAATCTCCCTATATTAATCTATATATATAAAAATGAATCCCTATTTCCCTTGGTCACGACATCACGCGTGAACGGCTGGACCGATTTGGCTAATTTTGATCTTGAAATATTCGTGGAAGTCCAAGGAAGGATATAGGGGTAGGGTAGGGGTAGGGTAGGGTAGGGGTAGGGGTAGGGTAGGGGTAGGGTAGGGGTAGGGTAGGGGTAGGGTAGGGGTAGGGTAGGGGTAGGGTAGGGTTAGGTAGGGGTAGCGCAGGGGTAGGGTAGGAGTAGAGTACGGGTAGGGTAGGGTGGAGTAGGGGGTAGGGCCACGGGAACGAAGTCGCGCTGGGTCAGCTAGTTTGTAAATGAAAAACAAATAAACTTAAAAAGAACTCTCTATGTAAACTCAAATTGACATTATACCAATGTCAAAAATTCTATCAGAAACAACCGACTTCTTCCTAAAGTATTAGTTTCCCGTTTTATATCTTTATGGATTTCGACTTTGGTGCTTAGATATGATGAACATAAACACATGTTCACGATAAAATTGGTTATAACATATTTGCTGAAAAAATTGCACCATTTTCGGGGTACAACTTTTTTTTTATACCTTCCAATGCGATAGTATGTTGGATTCCAAAATATAGTCTCTTAAAATTATATTTAAAGGCCGTTTACAAAAATTTGGCCTGTTATTGAATTTTTTACAAAAATATCGGATAGTTCTTGGGGTAAGTGGCCCAATGTGCGCCCGCTCTTACTCCCCAATCGTGACGGAATCGCGTGAAAGGGGCTGGGCTACCGAAGTTTGGATGCGTTTCAGAGTACGACTCCAGCTTACAGGGCTGTTGGTTTTTTTCTATCACAATTTTTCTACTTATACCGATTAGGCATAAATAAATAACATAACATAAAAATCATTAATTTCAGGCGAGTGCCCATAATGTTACTAAGTATTACAAAAATATTATTATTATACGACAGCTTGGTGTCCTTCAACAGATGGACGCGTGTCCAATGTTGCATAATAATATAATGATTGGGTATGGTGTATGTTCATACCGTTCATACATACAGGTCACAGTGATAGTCTCCTTTGTTTGAAGTCGGTTACTACAAGTTCTTTTCTTTTTCATAACTTCCAGATACTGCCTTTCAGAGATTTAGTCTAAAAACGAAAATTTTTTTTCGTAAAATATCCAGCGTTGTTTGAATTTCTCTACTAATAAAGAGGAATTTTCGTCCAGAAGAGTAAATATAACAGAAAAAGTATTAACCTGGCTAAGTTTAATTGAGTGTAAAATTTTACCGGAGCCTCCAGTTTCGTAAAATGAGCAAAGAATTTTCGCGTGATTTAATAAAGGTTAAGAAAATTTTGTTATTTTCTAAGCTTTTTTTAGCTTAAGGTACCTATACGAAAGCTGTTAACGTATTACCTAGAAGTAAGCTGAGCCTAATTTGGACGTTACTTTTTTTTACTTTTCTTCCTCTTTGCTCATTTATTTTTAATGTAAGTATTTTTAATTATTTTTTTAATCCACTCCAATTTCATTGCCACTTTTATTTTCAAAATGAAATATTAGAAAATAACCATCCTCCAAGTACCTAGCTCCGCCGGGAATCAAACCTGGGACCTTGCACTGTCCAAGCAAATGTTCTGTTATCAAAGACCAAAAACTTTTCATCGCGAGCTCCTAAGGGCTTCGGAAGGCACGTTAAGCCGTTGATCCCAGCTGCATTTGCAGTCGTTAATACCCACCAATTCGCACTAGGTCCGCGTGGTGGGTCATGCATGGCTTATTCTCCTTATCCATCCATAAGGAATGACAGTGCTCCAGCAGTGAAGACATAAAATGGCTTATGATAATGAATCATCATGATTCATTATCGTACGACGTACGACGCATTCATGAGCCGTACGACGCCCAAAGCTGGGCATACGAGATATTTAATATCTACATCTAAATATGCCGTGGTCATCTATCTAGTCAAACGATAACGTTGAAAACGATATTTAGTTAACATTTTCACAAATTAACGTTTCCTATCGTTTCAATAGAATTATCGCCTTTGCGCAAACAATAACATCGGAATCACCTGTAATAAATTCTCGTATTTATGTAGGTACGTATTTAAATTGAAAGTTAAACCGTTGAAATCCAATACAAATATAACAATACGTATTAATTTTGCTTCGACCTTTTTTATGTAAGCAAATCTGTTATTTTTCTTATTTATCCGATTGAATTAATAAATCACCTTTGTGTAAATATAATCACATAGGTGATAAATAAATCACAAAGGTGATTAATTGCCTCAATAGCCGAGTGGTGTGCGCAACGGTTTTCAAGGTGCTACCTCTGAGGTTCCGGTTCGATTCCCGGTCGGGTTAATGTAGAAAACTAAATCTTCCGTATTTTCTCGTGTCTGGGTGTGTGTGCTAATACCCGTCGTTGTATCCAATTACCATTTCACAGGTGCTTTAGCTACCTAGCTAAGCACCTGCTTAGTTTGGGTTAAGCAATATATGTGATAGAGTCCAATATTTATTAAGTACTTACCTAAAATACCTGTACTTATTTTATTACACTTTCTAAATAAGTACGATTGAACATCATATTTAAGAATAATAATACATACTTACTTTACGATCATTAAGATATTTACAAAAAACTTTCACGGATTTTTTCACGCAATTTATTCAACAACTTGGTTAAATTTTAGTTGTTTTTTGAGATTTATATGAAACGTCGGATAAACCAAAAAATCTCAAAAAACAACTAAAATTTAACCAAGTTGTTGAATAAATTGCGTGAAAAAATCCGTGAAAGTCTTTTATTTATATGGACAGTTCGCGCAGAAATCTAAGATGTGTTTAAGATATTTACATTTGAGAATTTTGCTTTGCAAGTCAAAATATACGAAAGTCACAAAGTCACAAAGATTTGAGATGATCACAGCTTCATCAATGTTTAAGGAGTTTAGGAGTAGGTTAACCCGGTCTTATTTTATGAAGCTAACAGACGACTGACGCCAATCGCGAAGACCTGTCATTTGTATTGTGTGTCATGTAGGATACTGGTAGCACAGTATCTGGTAGCATAGCGTGCGAATCACAATACAAATGTATGGGAGATGCGCCTCGGTTACTCGTCTTGTTGACTGGTGTGCCGGTATGCACATATTCATATCGCTCGTAGTAATAAGTTATAGATAATCAACGTTTGTAAATGATAGTTATTATTGTGAAAAACGAAATATATGTAGCTTACTTCCGCAAATAACACAATATGCAAGATGCACCGCCCGCCCGCCCGCAAAATATGCACATGCACACCACGAAAATACCAGTGCACAATACCTGCATGTAGCAAGACAGCAATACACCTTGCACCGTCACCGATTAGACTACTCTACATGTGTTTCGCCCCAACCCGGGGCATCCTCAGGAGATAGTTCGTGCTAGTTCGTGCGAAAAACCAACACCAAATGAGCTCCGTCGCCTACCAACACCGTATTTATCGCCTCTTACTCCACACTTTGCGTCGAGTGACTGACAGTGACAACCTTTGAAGAATGTTGCCAGCTTAAAATAAAAAAGATTGGAGAAAAAGAAAAAGAAAATAATTATTTTTATTCAATATCCATACTAATATTATAAATGTGAAAGTGTGTTTGTTTGTTTGTTTGTTTGTTTGTTTGTTTGTTTGTTTGTCCGTCTTTCACGTCAAAACGGAGCAACGGATCAACTCGATTTTTGGTATGGGGATAGTTTGGGAGCTGGAGAGTAACATAGGCTACTTTTTATTCTGGAAAATTATAAAATAAAAATGATTATTTTGTATAGAAAATCGATAAACTGTCGTACTATACAAAACTGTCATTCTTCCATAGCCGCTTCCAAAGAGGTATGTCAAAGAGTATTGTAATCACTGACGTTTCGTTTTAGCCGCTTTGGATTACCTACTGTATAAAAAACAGTGTATAAAACTTCTTCGCGATTATTTATTTTCATCTGTCTATCTATAATAGATGTTGGTGATACGAAGTTTACCGGGTCCACTATAATTAATATGGCAAAACAACGTTTGCCGGGTCAGCTAGTGTACAAATAAATTAATATACATTAAATAATGTGTTTTATAAGCTACATATATTTCGCTTTTCACAATGGTTAGGGACTTCCGCCAAGTGACGCCTGATTCAATCAGATAGTTATTATGTAGAGAGATATTGTACCTACATAGATTGTTGTGATATGTGTGTATAAGCAGGGGGGTGACACTCCGCAGTTTAGGTACGTTCGGCCGGCGCGCCTGCCGGGCAGGCGTATGGCAGAAGGATGCCGCTCGGCTCGTACGCTCCACGTTCGCGCGTAGAACGATCGATCATTTCTGTGATTTTTGTGCACCGAACAATGATTTATAAATGTTCCTATAATCCGTATATAAGATACTGTTGTGTTTAAGGGTGTCTAAATGAAATAAATAACAAAAGAAACAACAAAACCGAACCCGCAAGTCGCTCGCAACCCTAACCAGCGAGCGAGCTGTTTGAGACATTCATAGAAATAAAAACGCTCGCGCGTAGATATTGGGTACAGTTTTGCTTGCATGCGCGAACTCTAGGTTATTATAACAATAGGTAAGCGATGACAAAGCAACCGGAATTGGACTTTATTTTCAAGCAGAAAGATTTATTTTTATTTGAATGAGCTTGCAGAGTGAGTCTTCTGTGCCTTAGCACTATTATTTATTCTGTGGTATAAGCTATTATTGCTTAGGCTAAGACAATACCTATAGTAATAGGTAGTTATATCTTAGTCGTAAGACAGTTACAATAAACTGTCATTAGTACCGACACGACGACCATTTGTTTTCCCGTTCGGTACAAATGGCGTGGGTATGATGTATGATATGATATCAGTAATTTGTGTAAGTTCAAGTTCAAAGTTCATTATTGTAGACAGTTGTTGTATTGTAATGGAAGACCGAACAATGTCCACGCGAGAGAAGTCGCTGGCAGAAACAATATTTTCTGAAACTATTCAATTTCACAAATGACTAACCAACTGCTGTTAGCATATCGTTTTTGTATTAAGAAAATGCCTTAAATTCAGCACAAAATGTAAAAAATACTTCATACAGTAATGCAAGGTCATAATTCAATTCTAATTAGGCAAAACTTTCGTTGGAACTTTTAGTATTTTTCATTTCCGTAGTAGCTTTTGCACAATGTAAGCGATAAGCCATCAGGGTTGCCACTTTTTCATTTTAATATTTGCAAAAGATATTCGAATGTTAACTGTTAATAATAATAAGGTAAAGTTTTAAAGTAAAAAAAAACCCTCGTTTTTGTGACGGTTGAGTGATGTAAGGCAGCATTCAATGCGTGTTTTGGTGTGTATCTCTTAATTCATGTGGTTCCCATTTCTCGAGCTTTTTTACTTTTCCAATTTGTTCCTTTCAAGTAAATAAAACTGGTTTTATCACTCACACAAAAATACTTATCTGTTATGCCTAAGCTCTTGGCTCAGATATGTAACTTTTCATTGTCTGACGGTTTGCAAGAGTTTGCGTTTCTGGTCGCAGAACTTCCTAATTGGAGACTTTTTGAATCCAAGATATACCTAGACATCATGCGTGATGTACCTATGCCCAAATTTCGAGATATATATATAGTATATATAGTATAACTTTATATATAATTACTTATAGCTATTACAAATATAAGAAAAAAATAAAATAAAAAAAAACATACTTGTCATGTTTTTTTTGAAACGTAAACTTTTGCAAACCCTCAGACAATGAAAAGTTACATATCTGAGCCAAGAGCTTAGGCATAACAGATAAGTATGTTTGTGTGTGTTACTCAGAAAAAGGTTGCTTTTTCTGAGTAAACTGTAGTATTGGTATGTGTTTAGTGGACCAACTGAAGTCATACACTGCAGCTTCCTAAGATCTGGCCAGACGATTATGGCGGATCTGTATTATCAACAATTGCACACCGTAATGTTTCCATGCTTGAAAAGTTAGCCGATAAACCACGAAGATCGGTCAATCGCACTAGCCCACTGCTGCTTCTGGACAATAATACTTCACAACAGACGGCCGCTAAATTAGAGGAGCTACGATTGGAATGTCTCCGACTTCCACAATACCTACTCCCCGGAACTTGTTCTATCAGAGTACCATATTTTTCGGAATTTGAATAATTTCTTGCAAGAAAAAAAAACATTTATGGCAGTCCAGATAAGGCAGTCCAAACCGCATTCAAAGATTTTTTTTATTCTAGCACCCACTTTTTTTTCAGAAATGGAATCAATGAATTTCCTATAAAATGGCGAAAGTGCATATAATGGAACATACTTTGACTGATTAAATTATAATTTCCAAAAAAAAATATTCTACATTTTCCATATAAAACGCTGATTTCATATGTAAGGACCTAATGTGTTCAGTTTGTAAGCCTTTTATCAAAATAAATAAAATTATAAAAGTGGTTGCCTTTGCCAGCCCTACAAGTCCACATAATACCCTTTTGTGTGGAGTTAATCTACAATTTTAATTTGTTCTGTTGACAGTACAAAACACTGTCTTACTTATTACCGTGTGGGTTTGAACAGAATCAGATTGGAGTACATATTCTTATCTGAATTAAATTTTGGTCTATCTAAACACTTTTAGGAGGCTACATTTTTCGTTTTGTAAGATCTTTGACATACTTACTTATTATGTTCAGAGGTTTTGGCTTTTATGGAAGTAATTTTAAGGTGAGATATTTATAATGTTTGATATTTAATGAAACATACACATACAAATTAGGATAACTATTTTTATTAAAAATTTTAATTACTTATGTTTTAAAATTCTCAATGTTTGGTACCTACCCCTATTCTAAAGTCTGCCGTCATCACAAAATTAAAACGTGCGTATCTTAAATAAGTGTTTGACAATATTTAGGTACTTACCTAATAATTTTATACTTTTTTTAGGATCCATTAGCCCAATAACTTATTTGAAAAAAAAAATATATTTATTTTCGTCTATAAAAAGAAAAAAAAGTTATTCCTTTTGCTCAAGCGACTTAAGCACTAACTTAGTACCTATGCGTTTTTTCCGATAAACTTTCAATCTTATCTAGGTTATCTTTCAACGATTATTTGATTTCCATGTCGAGAATGAGTGCACTTAAGTGGTTTTAGAATTAAACAGAATGCATCATCGCTAAATAAATAAATTGGAAAGTGGTAAAATGGAACCGTAATTTTATTTTGAAACTAGTGGAATACACACTTTAGAAGAAGAGCTTTTCGCTAGGCATTTTTCATTTTTATTTTTTTAAGTTTGTAAGAGGTAACACAAGGGCCGTTTTTCCATAGGAACGTCCGCGTCCCCTGGACATAGCCCTTAGCGCATTTTTTTTCATTCAAAAAATCTATGTCACTTTTGGCATGTCCTATGTTTTCCTTTTTTTTTAATTATTTATTAAAGGAGATAATGAACTTCAAAACCTAAAAAAAATGCCAGATTGTCTTCTGTGTTCTTACATCAAGAAAACAGATTTGACTAATTATACAAAAAAAAGGAAAACATTGGAACATAACCAAATACTTTCTTCAATTTTAAATGAATAAAGAAATTAAATCAGTTAAGTTTTGAAAAAAAAACAGGAGACTACGAATAGTTATTTGCGGTTCGATCTGCAGTAGTCTCAATTAATTAATTTAAAAAAAAACTAAGGTGTGTTCTTCACAAGAGGATTTTTGTAGTTCATGATTTTATTTGTTATTGATTTGAATGTAAAAATTTATTGGTTTGTAGTTAATAATTTTATTGCAATGCAACACATATTATAATGTAAGATTTGCATGCTATGATAGTTGGCTGAATGGGAGGAGCTACAAAATATATGACACCTGACCTGTAACATGTAACCCCAATCAAGTGCAAATAAATATTTAATCTATTCTATTCAATAATAGGGATAAATAGGGAGAGATAGCAATAGAGTTTACAAATACCTAGCTTTAAATTCTCTCGCCCTTTTGAGGTTTCTTCATGAGAATCACTTTCTTGTTCACCTGTTTGTTTTTCTGTAAACGTCAGTTTGTTGAAATATTATACAAATAACTATACAAAGTGTTAATGCAATAACTAAAAAGCCCATACACCCCAACTTATTCATTTTATATTATATCTATATATATAAAAACCGCCTTCAAAAAAACCACATAAAAAAGTAAGAAATAATTCCTCACCAAATAAATAACGTAAGTACTTTGAAGTCGGGCGTGAAACATGTACAATTTTTGTTGTTTTTGTTAAAACCCGCCCGACTTCAAAGTACTTACGTTATTTATTTAGTGAGGAATTATTTCTTACTTTTTTTATGTGGTTTTTTTGAAGGCGGTTTCATTTTTTTATAAAAAAAATTTTTATTTCACTCTTTTTAGTGCATCGTGCAGGCAATTTACGTGTTTTCTGGTAAATAGGTATGTGATTAAACTGAAAACCTCCTTTTTTGAAGTCGGTTAAAATACCTTGAGGTATCCCCTTTTTAACAAAACAAGAATCATCTAAATCAGTTTATAAACAAAGGAGTTATGCCTAAAGATACGTTTTAAATTCGCATAAAGTGGTAACGAAAACGACAGTATTTTCAAGATTTCCTGAAAACTACTGAACCGATTTCAAAATTTAAAAAAATGGGACCAACTTGGAAACCAACCTGATGTAATAACGTTTGAACCATTTCAATCGGTTCAGCTGTCTTCGAGTAATCGGTGGACATACACAAAAAAAAAAAAAACAAAAAAACATACATACAGACGAATAGAGAACCTCCTCCTTTTTGATTTAGAAGTCGGTTAAAAATGAATCCCTATTTCCCTTGGTCACGACATCACGCGTGAACGGCTGGACCGATTTGGCTAATTTTGGTCTTGAAATGTTCGTGGAAGTCCAAGGAAGGATATAGGGGTAGGGTAGGGGTAGGGTAGGGTAGGGTAGGGGTAGGGGTAGGGGTAGGGGTAGGGTAGGGTAGGGGTAGGGTAGGGGTAGGGTAGGGGTAGGGTAGGGTAGGGGTAGGGTAGGGTAGGGGTAGGGTAGAGGTAGGGTAGGGGTAGGGTAGGGGTAGGGGTAGGGTAGGGTAGGGTAGGGTGGGGGTAGGGTAGGGTAGGGGTAGGGTAGGAGTAGGGGTAGGGTAGGGTAGGGTAGGGGTAGGGTAGGGGTAGAGTAGGGGTAGGGTAGGAGTAGGGTAGGGGTAGGGTAGGGGTAGGGGGTAGGGCCACGGGAACGAAGTCGCGCTGGGTCAGCTAGTTTTAGCAAATTATTGAAGTGAAAACTTCTTTAGCGGCGTTGTGCACTTTTTGTGATGGGTGAAAAATGTTAAACTCGCGTCAGGATCACGTGACCGTCAGATCGAAAATTCGTAAGACGGACACGTGACCTGGGTGCCTACCATCAACTCTAATTGCGGTTTTGTTTAGGACCTTAACTGATCTGCTTCGCTTATTCGTACCACGACAGCTTAATATCAATGACAGCGATTCAGTGATCATTCAATGACATTTCACAGCCGCTAAGCTGTCAAGAACTTTTATTTGACTTATAACTCGGCCAAGCTAACATGACACCTGCAGGCTATACCCGTCCCTCTCACTCTCCGGGCCTGACAGAATCGAGTGAAAGAGACGAGTAGAAGAAATAAGGACACAAATCGTTCGGTCATTTACATTTAGCAATTCATTTGCGATCCAGTTTTTAGAAGGTCATAGTACGAAAGAAAGCAATTCATTTTAGGAACCTATTCTACATCGCGCTAGTTTTGAATCGCTGTCTTAAAGTTGATGGTACGCACCCTGATCGAAAAACTGTAACAATGTCATTAGAATACGAAGGCAAATTTCGTCACCGTTTCCAAAGTTGTGATAGCTCAGGTTAGAAAACAGGTGGCATTAAAGCCAGATAAGACCTGGGTTCAAATGTAGTCCGTTTTTTTTTTTGGCAAATTCCTTTCTTTTGTGGAAAAGTATATATTATGTGTTATAGATATTCGTGCTTATAGGTCTCCGTGACAGATTTTAAGCTCTACTATGACGTAAGAGAGCACGTGACGTACTATTAATTATATTCTGTGGTGACGGGCCGCGCGCGTATTGAATGAAAGGCAGTAGACACAAACATTTTTATAAGCAGCAAAAAATGAAAACAATTACTTTGAAAAATTTAACCACTATCAAAAATGTGGAATCGATTCTACTCTCGATTCTGAACAAACTATTTAGTCAGTTTCGGTTAAAGTCCCTATTAACTTAACACGTTGTATAATTATATCCAAACGACCGACTTATTTATTGGTAGAGAATGCTTTTAGCGTTAAGCCCGCCTTTTGTACTCTACTTGATGTAACTGTACAATAAAGTTTAAAAAATAAAAAAATAAAATATTTATCAGCTAGTTTGTATAAGTACTGTAAATAGTTATGTAGGTACTGCAATTGGTTATGAAATTTTCACGTAGGTATATTATCTCGCCCGAATTCAACTGGCCCGCATTTTTGTTTTTATTTTTATAGGTCACAATTGTAATCTAACCTAACCGTTTTTATTGTAATCATCTAAAACACAAATTACTATAAACTTAAGTCCATTTGGTTAGGTTAGGTTAGAACTGTGATCTTTAAAAACAAAAACAAAAATGCGGGCCAGTTGAATTCGGCCGAAATTTCTGCACTTGGAATAAAGGTAACTTGAATGATGAACTTTCTGAGGTATGATTCTTCCTATCTCAATTCTGCGGGCATATTACTCAGCCCTGATTAATCCCTCTACCTAGCTAAATCGGATTACGCTCATGTTTAACATTGATTAGATTCGATCAAAGATAAGTATCTTAAGCACTTGGTAGTGTGGTTATCAAAACCAACATCGGTATAACAAACTCATATAGTATACTCTGTTCGCCGAGAGATGATAAAGGCAGGGGTTCTTAACTCATTTCTAATTATTGTGTAAAATAAATATTATTTAGCTTTTGAAAAATGGAAAATGAAGTATTTTGAAAAAATCGACCCGTCTCACAACCAGCTCCGATGGGACTCGAACCCCCACGACCTTTCGCTATCCGAGCGACTGCTCTAACCACTGAGCTACGGAGTCGTTGCTCCGATAACGACTCCGTAGAAACACGTGTAGAGTAGTGTGATCGGTGAAGGTGCACGTTTTGTGATTATTTGCGGAAGAAAGCTACATATATTTATTTTTCACGATGGTTAGGGACTTCCGCCAGGTGACGCCTTATTCAATCAAACCATTTCTAACCGCTAATTATTTCAAAAGAGAATGGCCATCGCGTTCGCTCGCTCGTTCGGGCTGCGATTGACAATAAATGCGTGCCTCTTACCACGAAACACGGCGAAAGTGAGAGATAAGCGAAGGTCGCCATTCAGTTAGCGATACTTAAGCGATAGTAACGCTGTTCAGAGTCGTATCATAATATTTATTAAGTATCAGCGAACAGAGTTTATACACAGATTATACATCAAGAGACGGAAGAAACGCGAATGTTCATCACATTAAAGTTTTACTTTATTAGTTTTATTAATTACTTCTCAGAAACGAACCCAAGTTGTATTAACAAAAGAGCGTCACCACTGCTAGTTACTAAAGTTGAAGCAAATTAAATTGTACAAAACTCCAACTTGTGTGTTGTACAACAAAAGGCTACAGTTATACAATAGGTAGATCGTCAATTGTTGTTCGTTTGTATCGCTTCATATGAAATGTTACATGTTCACAATGTAACGCGCCTTCGCAAAGTTAGCTTTGTTCATTAAGGTTGAAACGAGTATTCGGTAGGTATTAATTTATCGTTTCAATACGAACCGATCTTCGGGTATCGACGAAAGTTCTAATGACATCACTTTTG
Source organism: Crambus lathoniellus (assembly GCA_949710035.1). Taxonomy (NCBI): domain Eukaryota; kingdom Metazoa; phylum Arthropoda; class Insecta; order Lepidoptera; family Crambidae; genus Crambus; species Crambus lathoniellus. Next base: position 5,612,382 of record OX453312.1, read on the forward strand.
TTAATCGTCCGATGTTGATATGTGAAAGAATAAGGAAAATCGGTTTTTCCTTTTCGTGGAAAAGGGTTTTTTGATTGTTTGGAGTCGGAAATTGTTTAAACCTTCTTAAACCTTTTCATGCGCAAAATAAAAATTTTTCATTTCATTTCATTTCATTTCATTCATTTCTTTTTTGGGTGAACCTTGAGTGCGCTGACCTTTCAAGGAATAACAAATACCTATTTATCACAATATTATATTTTCAAATAAAACCACTTTTACGAATATAAGCGCGCATTACAATAAGTTAAAGATTACAAATATAATTTAAGTAATTTGTGTTTTTAATATTTTTGGATATTCTAGACTTTTCGGCACCCCTGAGAAGGTGGCACTTTTCAGGGGTCTTGGTTGCGGGTCTACCCCCAGTGGGAATCGAACCCGGTACCTCCGGGTTCGATACCGGTGGTGTGTGCCATTAGACCACAGAGGAGATTGAAATATAACATGTAAATCTCTTTCATCGGCTATACAGGCAGTTAAAAAAAAACAGTACAGAGATTTTAGGGGATGATAGTGTTCATCAATACGAACAACTTTTATATGGGGCCGACCACGGAATCCCGAAAAAAAAAATCAGCTGTTCCATACATTTTTATCGAGTCGATGTTGTCTCTTCTTCTTCTTCTTCTTAACAATACGGGCGGTTTCCGCAACTCGACGTCTATTGCGCCTATTTTGCGTCCGGAGGGTGCACGGCCAGATCACTCCAGCCAGCCCAGCTCAGCCAGGAACGCTCCAAGAGCTTTCACATTAGTGATCGCTTCCTGGACGCTGCCCGGCGAACCGAGGTACCTCGCCCGGTAGGGGGCCACCCCCCTGCATTCCAGCAGTATGTGGGCAGCTGTTTCTTCTTCCTCCATGCATCCTCTGCATAGGGGACTGTCGGTGACACCTAAATTAAAAAGATGTCTGTTAAATTGTCCATGACCAGTAATGGCACCTGTTACCAGGCGAAGTTGCGGTCTGCACAGTTGTATCAGGGCCCTGGATAAACGCGCGTCCACGCGCGGCAGTGCGAGCTTCGCCTGTCTGCACGAATCCAGCGAGCTCCAGTTCTGTTGGTGTAATTCTGTAGTGCGTTCACGGATCTTATTTGCATACCAGCTCGTCGGGAAGGGCGCGATCGGCTCTGGGCCAACAGGCGTCGAGCCGGATGCGCGTCTGGCCAGTTCGTCGGCTGCATCGTTTCCACGTGATCCGCTGTGACCTTTGATCCATTGGATAGTAATAGTATTAAGTGCACCTACTATATTTAAGGCGTGGTGACACTCAAGTAAAAGGCTCGAAGTGATGCGACTTCCCTGGAGAGCTTGTAGGACGGATTTACTGTCGGAGAGAATTAAGATGTCGCGGTCTTTTACCTCTCTTGTTTCGATTGCCCGAGCCGCCATTATTATGCCCATCGATGTTGTACTTTTGTATGGAACAGCTGATATTTTTTTTGCGATTCCGTGGTCGGCACCTTAGTAAAATTGTTCGTATTGATGGACACTATCATCCCCTAAATTCTCTGTACTGTTTTTTTTACTACCTGTATATATAAAACTCTTGCGTTACTGACTAACAGACAACGCACAGCCGAATCTAAAGGCACATAATATATATTAGTACCTTACGGTACAGAAATTTCACTCCCGAGCTTAGGCATGATAAACGCAAGCGTCCGGTCACCGGACTAGTCTCAATAGGCTGGCACTGGCACTCGCTCGACTTGTCGCACACGCAGCGCACGCTTCCGCATGTGTCGCCATCTGTCTCGCTTCGCGTGTATTACTTTCACAGGTAAAGTAGTACCTCTGACAGCCCTAGCAGATTGAAGCGAGACGGCAGACAGTTATTGTACTATGAACGCTATACGCAATGCAAAAGGTTGAAATTAGGTTGTTTTCCAGAACAGTAGGTTAGTTTAGTATCTCGGGGATTTTGCGCCGCTTGTATGGAAGTGAGACAGGCCTGCTACAGGGCGGAAGAAGCTGAAATTGGCATGTATGTTCCTTGAGGAGTGAAAGGAGCACTAGGAAGGGTGTTTATGCACTCCGGGAGTGCCGGCAGAAGTGAAAAGGGCTCCCTAGACTTTTTTTTACAAAAAAAAAGGAAAATGACAAAAAAAAGAAACAAATACGGACTAGATTTGAACCGACGTCTTCTGGCTTCAATGCCGCCCGTTTTCTAACCTGAGCTATCACAACTTTGGAAACGGTGGCGAAATTTGCCTTCGTATTCTAATGACATTGTAACAGTTTTTCGATCAGGTCACGCGTCTGTCTTAAGAATTTTCGATCTGACGGTCACGTGATCCTGACGCGAGTTTAAGGGCACGATCTTCCAAATGATCGAAATCAACCTATTTTTGATTCAAAAGTAAATAATCAAATATTCTTTATTTTGAGCAGATAAAAATATATGTTAAAGTTTCATAAACGATCTTGATTATTTTGTGGCTAGAAACACGATTTTCGTATCTTATCTCGACTATAAAAAATTTCTAAAACAAAGAATATTTTAATTATTTTTATTTTTTTTTGGTTTTATACTTAGATTATTAATCTCTAATTCACGAAAAATATATAGAAAAATAGGTAATGACATTTAGTAGATTATTCTCAGGCTACTTTTTCAAAAAGTGAACTTATGCTCAAAATAACAACAAAAACATTGAAAAAATGAAAAAGTGAGGTTATTTTCATTACTCCTCACACCTAAAGAAAAAGACAAAGACAGAGTTTTTGGAAGATCCTGCCCTCAACATTTTTTACCCATCACAAAAAATGCACAACGCCGATAAAAAAGTTTTCACTTCAATAATCTTTTTCTAGATGTTTTTTTTTAATACTTAACGTGGTATTGTAACGCATGTCGGATATAGATCATCATCATCATCCGTACGACGCCCACTGCTGGGCGTAGGCCTCCCTCAAGGATCCCCACAGCGATCGGTCCTACCTACGCTGCCCTCATCCAGCGGCTTCCCGCTTACAGATATTCATCCCGGGTACATATAGTACCTAATAAGAAATCATAATAATATTTTTTTCACTACTCATGCTCGTAAAGTTCGTGTTTACCTATGTTGGGTATAGGCTGCATAAAATCGCTTTTTATGCTCTAGTGCATAAAGTAAAATCTTCGTCTTAGTCTCAGACTCTAAGACAAAGGTCGTCAGGTAAACAGTCACACATGCAATTAAACTTCGTTAAATAAACTTGTTATTTCATTCTGTTTCTTTAATTTTGTACACAATCCATTTTAAATTACTTACTAAACTAGGCAAAATTTATGAGTTTTGTAAGAAATAAGTATTTCAAGAGCATTATGGACTACGATCTATGCTAAAGTCACTGTGCTGCCAATGCCACGTATAAAAAAAAGAAAGTCTTCCCGCCAATAATAATATGGCGAAGTCTTTATTTTTTCTTTTTTGCAATATTGTTATTTATTTTCCTCACACTCGAAGTGAAAAGCAGAGTGTATAACTCGTAGATAAAACACATTTTACCCTCGAATTGACTATCCACACTCGCCTACGGCTCGGATGGATATATACGTCTCGGGTAAAATGGTACGTTTTATGCACTTGTTGTACAATCTACTATATTTACCTATTGTAAAGCTTGAAGTGTTTTGACTTTACATAAAAGTTCTAACCAGCTCAATTATAGAGTTTGCGGCGATGCTTGAATCGTTATGCAAAGAGATACCTAGTCAAGCAAAAAGGCTAATTGAAAACTTGATATGGAAATTCGAAATATATTCAATGTGGGCTTACACAAATTAACTTGAGTGTTCAAAACTGTACGAGAATTAGTTAGGAACCATTACATTTGCAAAATTAAGCTAACACCTACGTTTCAGTATAATTGAGATTACGTTTGTTCGTGGAATCCGTGGCGCAGTGAAGTGGTGCTCGTTGAAGTTAAGGCGAGGATTCCCGACCGAAATAGGCACGCTAACGCTTGCTCGGCCGCGCTCGATACACTTCACGCGGACGCAACGGCAGCCGGCAGTGAACTGTGAACTCGCGAGCGCCCCGCGAATCAAAAATCACTTAAAATTCAATTAAAAATTAACTAATAAAAAAAATAAAATTATAACGGCAATCATTTTCGTATATTTTTCATTAACTAAAACCAAGTATACTGCAAGTCATACGATATTTGGATTACGATTAGACGGATGTTTGGGATTTTATTTGACACAGTAATATATCACCAATCGAAAAAAAACGGCCGGAAGGACTAGATAAATAACTGTAAAATAACATATATTTTTTCCAAGTTTTAAGTTCTTGTGATTTGCGAGTAATCAATAATTTAAAATACCCTATTTTGGGGAATCGGCGCCTTAAGCAACTTTCGCAATGGTCGGTCACGGGATGGATAACCAAAAATTTAATACCTCGAGCTCCTCCGTCCTTCGGAAGGCACGTTAAGCCGTTGGTCTTAGCTGCGTTTACAGTCGTTAATACCCACCAATCCGCATTGGGCCCGCGTGGTGGGTCATGGCCCATTCTCCAGGAAGGCCTGTGCCCCAGTGGGGACTTATAATGGCTGAATTGGCTGATTTACTTACTTAAGAATTCAGTATCTGTAAGTATAGTGTAGTTACGCGCTTTTACCCGCGTGGTACTCGTAAGTTCCCGATAGAATATAGCCTACTAGAAAGAAAGAAAGAAAGAAATACATTTATTGACTTGCACACACACATTTTATACAAACAATTAAGGCAAAACAAGAAAATAGGTTGACAGTGACAGAAGTGAGAGAAGAAAAGGACTAAGAGAGGTTAGGAAGTGTGTGCAGCCAACGACCCTGTCTCAGCCAAAAGCTTCTGAGTCGCACACAGGTGGGCGGAGCAACAAAGAAGCGCTGTTTATTCTGACAGGGTCAAATGTTTGAAGTAGGTACCTAATCATAGCCGGTGTCAGAATAATACATTACATAATAAAAAATAAAATAAAACAAATCAGTAGGTAATACAAAGTAATAAATAAATAAATATAACAGTAATAGATGGCTAAGAAAAGAAAATGAAGTGCGGAAGACTAGGCTGTTTGTCTAAGGACGTTTGCCAATGCTCGGCCGCTCCGACGTGTACTCTGTGGCTGGTGCAAGCTAATTATTTAATCTGTGCGTGAGTGAGTGAAGCGAACAAACAATGGAGCATGGAGGCAATGAAAATAGCTTTCCGCTCGCTGGGCTACACGATATTATCCCGCGGGAAAATGATATTTTTCCGGGATAAAAAGTATCTAACCTATGTTCCTCTCCAAGCTGTAAAGTATCTGTGTTCCGCCAAATTTCAGCCAAATCCGTTCAGCCGTTTTGGCGTGTTTGAGTAACAAACATTCAAACATCTAAACATCCAAAAATCTAAACTTTCACATTTATAATATTACTAGCTTTCCGCCTCCGGCCTCGCCCGCGTGGACTACACGACGTTATATCGCGGGAAAATGATATTTTTCCGGGATAAAAAGTAACCTATGTTCCTCTCCAGACTACAAAGTATCTGTGTTCCAAATTTCAGCCAAATCCGTTCAGCCGTTTTGGCGTGTTTGAGTAACAAACATTCAAACATCCAAACATCTAAACTTTCACATTTATAATATTATACTAGCTTTCCGCCTCCGGCCTCGCCCGCGTGGGCTACACGACGTAATCCCGCGGAAATATGATATTTTTCCGGGATAGAAAGTAACCTATGTTCCTCTCCAAGCTACAAAGTATCTGTGTTCCAATTTTCAGCCAAATCCGTTAAGCCGTTTTGGCGTGTTTGAGTAACAAACATTCTAACATCTAAACTTTCACATTTATAATTTAGTAGGAAGTAGGATGGTGGTAGTTAGCCAGGTGGACTTTGGACAAGCTCTACCACCAACCACACCGAATACAATATGTACCCCAACAACTGGGAATCGCACCCGGGACCTCTGGGTCTGATACCGGTGCTGTGTAACACTAGACCACAGAGGCTGTTAAGTTTCAGTACTAATGTTATTATCAGGCAACGTGACAGTTTTCGTAGCATCACTTTAAGTACTAATGACAATATCATTGTAAAGTGCCACTTTTCTTGACATCTAACGTCAATATGAAATAAATAAATAAATATTTTTCTTACAATCACACCAATTATCTAAGCCCATAGTAAATTTCATAAGAAACTGTGTCTATGTGAACTTGATAACGGATAAATATATACCCGAGAACTCTGGCGTAGAAGGCAGGTAGTCTACCCCTGCGCCAAATCGGTCGTCAAATCAAATATCACACCGACGTGCCAGTTTTTGTAGCATCACTTTCAGTACGTTAATTACAACAGCATGACAAAGTGCTAGTTTTCGTGGCATCACTTTCAGTATTAAATACGTGACAGGCTCCTTCTAAGCTCTATCTTGAGTTCTGTTGCATCAGATCTCAAGCTCCAATACCAAGATACCGCGTCTATACCCAACCCCTACATCCAGAAGCAGCCCCCTACAATTGCATTCTAAATGAGGCGTGCATTCCTTTCAAAGCCGACCGATATTACCAGCCCTTTCAACGGCACAAAATGTACCTTACACCACTCACAATAAGGACTGTCTAGATACACTTGACACTTTTTATTCACAACGCTCTGATATCTTACAAACTGGAAACATGTTTTTAGATGCAAATGCCGCTATTCTATGGCAGACTATATTACTTAGAATATTAAAAAGAACTTGTGGTTTACCGCTACTTCGTCTGCTGCAAACTGAAAGTATCAATTTTGACATTTATACAGCCCATCTTTGAAATGGTACAGTCGAACCAATTTAACTTTACCATTTTACTAGAAATTTGTTTGAAAGCGTCAAAACTATAAAGGTAGTTTGAATTTTAAGCTTATGGAATTATAATAGTTACTTACCTAGTTATTTAATTTTTTTTTTAGTTTTTTGCATTCACAATGCAATTTTTATTACTGAAAAATGGAAAATGAAGTATTTAGAAAAAATCTACCCGTCTCACAATCAGCTCCAATGGGACACGACCCCACAACCTTTCGCTTTCCGGGCGACTGCTCTAACCACTGAGCTACGGAGTCGTTACGAGAAGCGTCGAATTTGTCCAATACTTCTTACTCGCTGTATAGTCAGCGTTAATTTCATGAATGTGGGGATATTACTACCCTCACACGCGAAAGAAATACCTTTCCAGGTATTTGGCAATCGCTAAAGATGAAATTACTATTGCAAGTTACTTACCTATCTGTTAAAAATTTACTTATGGTGGGTCACGACGATACTAAACGATACAAAAAAAACACTTATAATATCAGTATGGATTAGTGAGTAAGATTCCCAACCCATTTAGTTAATCAGAAATTTTCATATTGTCCGATATTATTGTTTCTAATCTGTTAACATAACATAAGTTATTCTCTTTCTATAATCGCTTATCTCTGGAAGCGCTCGGATTTGAAAGTTTTAATCAAAAGAAATTGTAGTCAAATGAGCCATTTCACCTGATTAACTAAATGAATTAAGTTTCTGAACTACCCACGCGCCCCGACGACAATCTAAACCAGTTCAAACCAATTCAAACCGGACAAAAGCGGATAGAACTGCTCGCTAACTGTATGCAAATCTGCGTCTGACAGTCCGCTCGTGTCGGCAATAATACAGCAAAATGCCTGAAACAAAGAATTAATATTTTGAAGTACACTGTACACAGTGTACCTACATAACACTCATCAAATGCACTTGGAAACCCGCTCTTGGCACATAAGTGGCTAGGGTCAGTAAGTAAAATTTTGATTGAAAACTTCGATCAGGGTTTATATGATCGAAGATTGAAAAGGAAAAATTGTAATAGGCTGTTTCATCTTAATCGATCGTTAAAACAATTTCTAAAAATTATTTTTTGATTGCGCGGATTTCCTCTCATTGATGAATAAGAGCGCTGGCCTAAAAAGTGATAAAAAATACGATTCTTGGAAGGCTTTCGGAAAAAAAAAAACACTTTTACGCAAATGTCTCCGATTTGAATTACTATTGTCATGAGACAAATACTTATTCAGACACAAATATTTGCCTAATGGGAATCTAACTAGCGACCTCTAAAAATACTGGCAGCACCATTGTACCATACGGGTCATCAAACAAGAAGGATAATTATACATAGGACTAGATTATTTTACTTTTCTTCTATTTCTATAAAACGGGAAAGACAACCTTTCCCACCCTTGGGGATATACTTCCGCAAAAGTATTTTAAGCTCACCTTTCAACCGCCTTAGGTAGAATTAAGAGCATTATCGGCTTTACACTGATTACTTATCTTTTTAAATTAATCGCTTCCTTAATCCGCATAAGGTAATTAATTGATCATAAAATTTTGGCGTTTCCGGTACATTAATTTTATTAACATTCATTTTTTATTATTCTTATCCACAATAGGACTTACACACAGGCTTAATCACATCTAATGTTTAGTGGTGATAAGGCTGAAAGGTGGAAGCATACTACTCCCGGAATTGAGGAATCACTGAGGAACTGGCTATCTTATCTCTAGCTGCCAGAACACAATAATGCCGAAAACATCATTGTCATGGCGTCAGACTTAGATAAGATGGTGGTAGCTAGCCAGGCGGACTAAGAACAAGTCCTACCACCAACCAAACCGAATACAATATGTACCCCCAATGGGAGTCTTTTACTTGCTTTTGAGAGTTTCAGGTCAAGATGTTGATGTTGAGGAGCCCGTGGCGCAATGGTTAGCGCGCTCAGCCTGCGATCGTTCGCAGGTTACCCACTAAAGGGCTGTCCAGATGGGGCGGTTGAAAGTCGGCACCAATACCAACTAAACCCCTCACTACTTGCTCTCCGCCGTCAGTTTTAAGGAAACTGACTGTGGGGGGCCGTGGTGGTAAGCACCCCTTGTGGCCTGATGGTTGGCCCGTTTCCGGGCACCTGCGCGGCGGGATATGGCCAATCCGAATACAAAATGAACCCCCACTAGAAATCGAACCCGTGACCTCTGGGTCTGATAGCGGTGGCGTGTACCACTAGACCACAGAGGTGGTAAGAATATTAAAACTATCCTTACAGAATGTCATTTCAGACCACGGTCATTGTATTTGAAGGCCATAGCTTAGAAGGCCTACAAATAAGCCCTTATCTCCTCAATTATACAAAAGGAGTCTCGAGGGCATTGTAACTATTGATTCAATTTGTCTCTTGATCTAAGCGCCCTCAAGCAATATGGAAATCGACACCTTGTTTTAGTCTTAGTTGCTAACTAGATGATATTATGGAAGCCGTTTCTACAAAGTACTTAGCATTCAAATGTGTGCATATTTTATTTTTAGACATTTAATACAAAATAGTAGATTGTACAACAAGTGCATAAAACGTACCATTTTACCCGAGACGAATAATTACCACCCCGCCCGCTAGCCGTAGGCGAGGGTGGATAGTCAAGTCGAGGGTAAAATGGGATTTATGTACGAGTTATACACTCTGCTTTTCACTTCGATTGTGACGAAATTAATAGCAATATTGCAAAAAAGAAAAATAAAGACTTCGCCATATTGGCGGCAAGACATTTTTTCTTTTTTATATAAGTACGCGGCAGTGGCAGCACAGTGATCTTTGAGTATTTAGCATAGATCGTAATCCAAAATGCTCTTGAAATACGTATTTCTTAGAAAACTCATCAATATTGCCTAGTTTTATTACTGAAAAATGGAAAATGAAATACTTATTTAGAATTATCGACCCGTCTCACAATCAGCTCCGATGGGACTGATTATGAGACGGGTCGATTTTTCCTAAATATTTCATTTTCCATTTTTCAGTAATAAAAATTGCATTGTGAATGCAAAAACCTAAAAATTAAAATAACTAGTTTTATTAATTTAGTATTTTAACATGGATTATGTACTTACAAAATTAAAGAAACAGAATGAAATAACAAGTTTATTTAACGAAATTTAATTGCGTTTGTAACTGTTTACCTGACGATCTTTGTCTTAGAGTCAGACTTAGACGAAGATTTTACTTTATGCACTAGATCATAAAAAGCAATAATTTTTATTCATCATTTCAAAACGTGAAATAAACTAAAATGGTAAAAAGTTCTGCTCAATCAACCATTTTCCAGATGGCATTCAAACATGTCAGACATATACACATGGCAAACAATAACCATAAATAAAAAATTATTTTTATAAAAAAATTAAACCGCCTTCAAAAAAACCACATCAAAAAAGTAAGAAATAATTCCTCACCAAATAAATAACGTAAGTACTTTGAAGTCGGGCGTGAAACATGTAAGTAAATTTTTTTGTTGTTTTTGTTAAAACCCGCCCGACTTCAAAGTACTTACGTTATTTATTTGGTGAGGAATTATTTCTTACTTTTTTGATGTGGTTTTTTTGAAGGCGGTTTAATTTTTTTATAAAAATAATTTTTATTTCACTTTTTTAGTGCATCGTGCAGGCAATTTACGTGTTTTCTGGTAAATAGGTATGTGATCAAACTGAAAACCTCCTTTTTCGAAGTCGGTTAAAATACCTTGAGGTATCCTCTTTTTAACAAAACAAGAATCATCTAAATCGGTTTATAAACAAAGGAGTTATGCCTAAAGATACGTATTAAATTTACATAAAGTGGTAACGAAAACGACAGTATTTTCAAGATTTCCTGAAAACTACTGAACCGATTTCAAAATTTCAAAAAATGGGACCAACTTGGAAACCAACCTGATGTAATAACGTTTGAACCATTTCAATCGGTTCAGCCGTCTTCGAGTAATCGGTGGACATACACAAAAAAAAAAAAAAAAAACATACATACAGACGAATAGAGAACCTCCTCCTTTTTGATTTAGAAGTCGGTTAAAAACATTGAACTTTTTCATTTCATCTGACATGATACACACATACAAGAAAATAATAACAAAACTTAAAACGTCAACTTTAATAATTATTATTGGTCAAATACCTCGCCGGCGGCCGCTTGACTCGCAGCAGTACCACTACGGTCCCGAGTCTCGACGACGGAAGACCAGCGCTTGGTACTTGCCTAGCAAGCTGAGTCGGGACCGTTTTGGGACATTTCTAATGCTAAATGTACTTAATAGATATACTGTTTTTTTCTTTGTGAATGTTCCAAATATTTTTTTTCTTCTTTCAAATAAAATACTTTCAAAGTTAAGTAAATATTTTTTATTCATACATATTAAATAAAATTAATGCATACGAATCATCCAACATTTTTTTAACTACTTTTTTAACTAACTAACGTTAAGGCTTCGATCATTGAGGACATAATTTTCCTAACAAGAAAAACGTTCGAAAAAACTCATAATACTTATCTAATATTCTCGATATTCCCTTATCGGTCGATTCGTTTTCAAGTGATCTCTTACAAGTGGCAATTGATTTTCCCACTTATTTCTCGTGCTGTATCTACCTAATTGGGACTTGATAATTGGTGTGTTTGTACGAAAATGACTTGTTTGTTTGTTGACAAAAAAAGCTAATTTTTATCATTCGACCGAGCTCACGACTTTGTCCATACCTATGCAATATAACTGTGTTTTAAAGTATAATTATTACAAAGCTGATTATAATGTAATCAATGACAAACTTAGTGACATAGATTGGCATAAACACTTATCCCACCTCGCGGCTTCAGACAGTGTACAGACTTTTTATGATTTGCTTTATGCAATTATTAGGTCACATGTTCCACTTGCTCGCCCTAAAAGTCAACGTTATCCGGTGTGGTTCACCCGTGCCCTGATACGATTATCTAAAGAAAAAGAGCGTGCTTGGATAAGATGGAAAAAGTATAACAATACCTCTGATTATGAAACATTTTCTATTCATAGGAATCGTTTTAAAACCGAGTCCGAAAAATGTTATCGTAACTATATAGATAGTATAGAAAAATCTATTCCATTAAATATTAAACGTTTTTGGACTTATATCTCTAATCGCAAGGGTACTTCCGGTATCCCTGCAAATATGCATTTAAAAATGTGTCTACAAACAACCCCATTGAAATAACTAATATGTTCTCCGACTTTTTTACATCAGTTTATGAGCCTACCAATTTTAATCCTGATCAGTGGCAGCCGCCCGACACTTGTTCCGACAACGTTAACAGTTTATGTGATATTTATTTGACCGTTAGTTCTATTGAAGGCGCACTTAAAAAACTTGACATAAACAAGGGGGCCGGACCGGATAGCATACCTCCCTTATTTTTAAAGCAAACAGCTGACAATATTATTACACCTCTCCACATCATATTTAACAAATGTTTACGTGAGGGCTACTTCCCTGATATTTGGAAACAAGCCTTCATCACACCTGTTTACAAAAGTGGGGATAAAAGTGACATCGAAAATTATCGACCTATTTCAATATTGTCTGGGATGGCTAAGATCTTCGAAGGATTAGTGCACACTCACTTATACTTGCATTTACAGAACACTATAATAACTGAACAGCATGGATTTGTCAAACGTCGTTCCACCACAACTAACTTAATGATATACACAAACTATTTATTTGAAAACATGGACAGCCAGGTCCAGGTGGACGCTGTGTATACTGACTTTCATAAGTGTTTCGATAAAGTTGATCACAAGCTGCTCCTGGACAAGATTGCATACAATGGCATCCGAGGTAACCTACTCCGTTGGTTTTCGTCTTACATCCATAGAAGAACGCATAAGGTGGTTGTTAACGGCTTTGATTCTGAATCAGTATTTGTTACCTCTGGAGTTCCTCAGGGATCGATTCTGGGACCTCTTCTTTTTGTCTTATTTATCAACGACATAAAAAAATGTTTCAAAAACTCTAAATTTCTTATGTATGCAGATGTCATAAAAATTTATAAATCCTGTTTTCAAGATTCAAGATTCAAATTTGTTTATTCAATTTAGATTGTTATTTACAATACTTGTGAACGTCATAGAAGCTACGCCATCGGTTCGCAAACCCTACAGCGGGAGGCCTTGGAGAAGAACCGGCAAGAAACTCCAAGGGTTGTTTTTTTCTCCCTCTTTTATTTCATACAGAGTCGTCAAATTGAAAAATGACCTTAACATGGTATGACTAAGGTCAGTTTCCATCACAATTACATAATGGGTTATGATAAATACAGTTAAGTATAGGCGAACTAATGATCATAGCGGTGAACAATTTTCAATTAAGTACTTAGGAACTCTACTTAAAGCTTTAATATTAGACAAATTATATAAACAAAAGACAATTCTACTATATACTGCAAGTTGCGCCATACATGTTTCAAATGTAATTCTTAATAAAATGAATAAAAACAAAAGAAAACAGATAAGAGCAGACCCATTCCCACTGGCAGCACCCGTTCACGAGCATGACGCATGAACCAGCCATCGCTTCGCTCAACCATATTTTAGGGAACGTAACGACCTGTATCAGTGAACAAGATTGTTTGCTCATACAGGAAGACTTAAATGGACTCTCTCGGTATTGTATTGAAAACAAGCTCCACCTTAATCTTGCTAAGTGCTATTCCATAAGCTTTACGAAAAAGAACAAAGTTTTGAACTTCCAGTACCAAATTGATGATGTTACCTTGAACAGAGTTGACAGTGTTCGAGACCTCGGGGTAGTGCTTGATTCTAAGTTACATTTTGACCAGCATGTAAACAACATTATCACTAAAGCCTACCGTCTGTATGGTTTTGTAATGCGGTCATCCCGAGACTTCAAGCGCCCCAATACCTTCCTTACTTTATTTAAAACTCTTATTAGGTCCCAACTTGAGTTCGCAGTGCCAATCTAGTGTCCTCTGTATGACACATATGTGAATAGACTTGAAATGGTCCAAAAAAAGTTCTTGCGTAGAATTCATTTTAAATGTTATCACTCTCGGATTCCTTATTCTGAACTACTGAACATTACAGACTCTTAGGCTTGGAGTCTAGACGTTACTTGTTGATGGGCATGATGCTGCATGGCATATGTAATGGTAAATTTGATTGTAACAGCCTTACAAATAAATTGTGCTACGTAGTACCTAGAACGGCATTGTACAGACAGGTCCGCGCAGTCCGACTGTTCTACTGGTAGAACTAATGCCGGATTGCGAGCACCTGTCCGCCGCCTACTAGATATATACAACTCACACTTCATAGATATTGACATATTTACTTTGTCCGCATTTAAGTTTAAAAAAATGGCAATTGCAATGTTGTATGAAAAGTCGAAATAAAAAATAAATACTTAAATATAATATAAGTACTTATACAAAATTCTAGCTTAAACGTGTGGTTTTTGAGTGTTACCGTTTCGTTTAGACGCGCGTTTTTTTATTTTTAGCTCAGTGGTTAGAGCCGTCGCCCGGATAGCGAAAGGTCGAGGGTTCGTGTCCCATCGGAGCTGGTTGTGAGACGGGTCGATTTTTTCTAAATACTTTATTTTCCATTTTTCTTGTTTTGTGTAGCTAGCTAATATTTCGAAAAAGTTTGAAATAAATAAAAAAATATCAAATCACTTTTACTTTTTTGCATTCACAATGCAATTTTTATTAAAATGAAGTATTAGAAAAGAACGACCCGTCTCACAACTAGCTAACCGTCACCACCAGTCCCATCGGAGCTAGTTGTGAGACGGGCCTTTTTTACAAGCTTTTATATATTTTACGTTTATTTATATTTTTTTTATTTTTGTGTTTACTATGTATATTAAGTATGTATTTACAAACAAAAAGTATTTAAGTACCTATATATTTATCCGTTATCAAGTTTTCCATGATACAGTTTCTTAATTAAATTAAAATGGGCTTAGATAATAATAATAATAAATAATATAATATATTTTTTAGTGTTATACATTGTAAAAATTTAATGTTAAGAAATATAATTTTGTAAGTATTTAAAATGTAATAAAGGGAATAATAAATAATAAATAAATAACTTCTTACAATCACACCAATTATCTAAGCCCATTTTAGTTTCATTATGAAACTGTATCATGGAAAACTTGATAACGGTTAGATATATACTTATATACTTTTTGTTTGTAAATACATACTTAATATATAGTAAACACCCAGACCAAGACAAATAGACATGTTCATGCACACAAATATTTGTCTTGTTCGGGAATTTAATTTAATTTTAGATCATTGGTGTGAATGTAAGAAGTTATTTATTTATTATTTTATTTTTATTTAACTTGCAGTGTATGTAAGTATGTAGGTATGTCCGTTCGGGTCAAATCTTACAACCTAAATTTGACCCACTTCCCAGTGTTCGATTGAGCTGAAATTTTGCATACAGGTTTGGTATGGATGACAATACAATATTAAAGTAAGGTCAGTAAAAAATCTTGTCACAAAACTGAAGTTTTTACAAAAAACTTATTTCTAATAAGTACTTCATTTTCAATAAAAAAAGTATCAGCAAAATGCCTTATTGATTTTCGATGTGTACTTAATTGACAGCATTAATGCTGTAAAGATAGGATTTCAATAATAGGAGATCAAAGACTATGCTATACCCCAACCCAAAGTTAACCTTTTGCTTATTATGATATTGTTTGATGTTCTTTGGGTATTTGATAATGATGAACACAAAATAAAAATATACACATCGTTAAGGAAAACCCTCCCAGTCATATTAAATTTGAATAGACGCATGTTTTTTTTTAAGATTTTGTACGCACAATTGAAAAGTAAACAATTCATTGAATGATATAGATTGTTAAAACTGAACATACCTATGAGCGAATATTCTACTATCTTATATCTATGTATATTTTTCATTTGTGCGTGTGTATGTTACTGAGCTCCTCCTAAACGGCTGGACCGATTTTAATGAAATTTTTTGTGTGTCTTCGGGTGGATTCGAGAATGGTTTAGATTTACAATTGGACCCGGTAGGTGGAGTGCTGTCGATAAGGCGGTACGAATTTCGCCGGATCATCTAGTATTATTATAAATGCGAAAGTTTCATGTATGCACAGAACATGGAAAATAAAATCTTTCCGTGTTTTGTGGATGTATGTTTGTTACTCTTTCACGCAAAAACTACTGAACGGATAACCGGATGGAGTGTCAAAACAGCCGAGCGAAAAGGTGCGCTCTTATTTCATACTAGCTTTGCTTCGCAGTTTTACCTGCGTTAATATGAGGAAAAGGAAAAACCTACTAATAAAAAAGTACTTTTTCATCCCATCGATTCGAAAAGCGATGATTGTTTATCTAATAACAGGGCCCAAAACGATTCATTTATTACCTGTTATGACAAGAGGGTAAAAATGAGATTTGAATTTTGAACAGCTTCTTAACAGGGTCCAAAACGATGAGATTTGAATTTAGAACATAATTTAAGACGCATTGGTTGGAGTGTAGCAAAGGGTGTGCAGTACTTTAATAAAAAACAGATTTTGTATGGGGCCGGGACTATTTCGGGACCGAGAAATTTTCAAAAAAGGAATTTTATAAAATTGAGAATATCTCGTAAACGGTGAGTCGTAGCTAAAATCTAACAAACATTTTAACTCCTCTATGGTAACCCCGAAGATACTTATAAGGAATCCGATGGACATATTTTTTTTTTATTTTTTTTTTTTATTTCAAATTTCGAATTTTTTTTCTTGCTCGACTAGGGCTATGCTGTATCCGAACGCCAAAGAAAGGTAGGTAGTTTGGGTTGTCTTTATTGCTTTTCTTATAGAGAGGGATGAAAAGCAGAGTGTATTACTCGGCCGCAAACATTGAGTTATAATGTACTATGGCCGCAAAATTATTTTCACCTCGGGCGGCGTATATTGAATCCCTCGCTGCGTTCAGGATTCTACTTTAGAATCCCTCGCTGCGCTCGAGATTCTACTCTAGGATCCTTCACCGCGCTCTGGATTCAAAATAGCGCCCTCGCCGTAAATATATTATTTTGCTCCCTTGTAATACAATCTACTATTTTCCCTTTTTTGGAACATTTTTCATTAATGCTCCGCTTCTGTTGGTCGTAGCGTGATGTTATAATAGCCTATAGCCTTCCTCGATAAATTGACTATCCAACACAAAAAGATTTATTTTTCAATTCGGGCTAGTAGTTTCTTAGAATAAGCGTGTTCAAACAAACAAACTCTTCAGCTTTTTAATACTAACTACTTAGAGATCGCATTCCTGTCATTTACTGACGTAAGATCGTAAGTCGTAACATTCGTAACTATCTTCTCCATTTAAAAAAAATACATTCGGTGGTGCTTGACCGTTGTTGAAATGTAAATATTTAATTATGACATTCAGAAATATTACATAATTGAATAACAAATGTGAAAAAAGAAATTCAATATCCTATCAATATTATAAATGTGAAAGTTTAGATGTTTGGATGTTTGTTACTCAATCACGCCAAAACAGCTGAACGGATTTGGCTGAAATTTGGCACACAGATACTTTGTAGCCTGGAGAGGAACATAGGCTTTTTATCCCAGAAAATCATCACATTCGCGCGGGATAACGTCGTGTAGTCCACGCGGGCGAAGCCGCGGGCGGAAAGCTAGTGTATATAACAAGCGAATTATGAACAACTTAATTGTGTCTCTAGCTATCTCTTTCTAAAACGAAATTTTCTATGGCGAGAGTTTGGCGCTATAGAAATGTGACGTCACGTTTCTATAGCGCTCTCCTTGTTTAATTAGAAAGTTTGATGCTCTATATCGCTGAAAATATGCAAGATATTTGAAAATACCTATGTTGTGTTGCTACTTATTAAATGAACATTTCAAGTAAATAAAAATAATTCAGTCAAATACCCAATTGCGTGTGTTTTAGTTTGTGAGGCGTCATCTTGTATATTGTTCAACGAAGCTTGATTCAGGATATTAATTTAAAAAGTTATTTAAAAAATCTTAAAATGTTGTTGTTGAACTTTTTTTGTAACTAGTAGGTACATTAGTCGATTTTTTTTTCATTCACAATGCAATGTTTCACGTCCCATCGAAGCTAGTTGTGAGATCGACCTTTTCTAATGCTTAATTTTAAAATTTTCAAAAAATGACCATCGAATACTTTTTGAAAAAACCGTTCCAACTGTAGTCAATTACGAGCTACACGCCCCATAACGCAATACACCCAATTTCTCATATTCATGTGTTTTTTTAGGACCGAGTATATCCGCTGAGAACATATTTACCTTCAAAAAAATTAAATTGAACTGCTAACAGATATTTTATACGGTAATTGTTTTTTTTCGCGAAAAGTGATGGATTAAATTTATTGATCATATTGGCCTGTATGATATGATGTTTACGTTTGAATTAATTTATGTTTGACTCTGTTTTGTTTGTGCTTTTAAGCTTTTGATGAAATAACGGTAAATTAACAATGGTTGATATTTTTTCAGTCGTCTATAAACCAGGGTTGACTATATCTTTAACTATACCTTACAACAATGAACTATTTTATTTTACGTGATGATATATAAAATTATATCAAACTCCTCAGGAGTATTTTAAACAACCCGCAAAAAAAATTTGGACGATAAACCATGCTGATGGTCAATTTTCTTTAATTTGATAAATAAATCGAAAATCATTATACCTACTAACGAATTGACGAAACCACGGCGAAAGGTAGCAGTTATCTTATATTCTTTTTTATTGTTCCAGAATGCTCTATCAATCAGTGGCGGTGTGCTTCCTAATGCTGAGCGGGGTGCTCTGCACGCCTGAGCGCGTAGCGAGCGAGCAACAGCACGAAGAAGCACACGCGCCGCTCGAGAAGCGCTCACCGCATTACGACTTCGGCCTGGGCAAGCGGGCTTATAGCTACGTCTCCGAGTATAAAAGGCTGCCCGTGTATAACTTCGGGCTGGGGAAAAGGTAACGTCAAAATTCTATAATGATTGTTAGTAGAAACTTCTTGAGCAAATGTACTTACCTACTTTACGAGTGAACAGCAGCACGAAGAAGCACACGCGCTATTCGAGAAACGCTCACCGCATTACGACTTCGGCCTGGGCAAGCATGCCTATAGCTACGTGTCAGAGAATTATAGGCTGCCCGTGTATAGCTTCGGGCTCGGGAAAGGTTGGTTTTATATATAAAATAGCTGAATTGGAAACGTCAGGTGGGCACTTTTCGGGAAAATGTTCTTAATATAAAACTATCGCGATGGCAAGCGAGTTTGTTCACAAGCGATAAAATATATATACGTCTTTGGACTCTGGACTGAAGGAAAGGGCAGGTTAATGATTTAAAGGTAATTATATTAAGAGGGAATTAAGAGTTGGTAGTATTATAGATAGGTAGATGATCTAAGATAGAACTGACTTAACATTTGATGGAATCTATTTATGGAAATGTTGTTTGCTCTCATACATAAAAATACCATTCATCACTTCTGACGCTGTTAAGCAATTGTACCCAACCCAACCCCCTCTCGCAAATAAATTTTGAACCTATCCGTGATCAAAAAAATCGAATCTAAATCGTAATTTTGACTTCTCTTACAGGTCCGTTGATGACGAGCCTGCAGAGGAGTACAGCAGTGATGATCAGCAGGCCCTAGCTGAACTGTTCGACCAGTACGAGGATAGACCAGGTACACATTACCTTGATATTAGAAAAAAAAACATTGGTGCTGTCGATTTCTGGGCGTGGAAGATAAATTCTTCCATCCACAACGAAACCATCGACACGTAAAATTAAAAACTGCGTTTCAATATTAATGGCGGTCGTGAAGTAAGCTGCTATGCTGGCATTATAACCGCCTCTGTGGTCTAGTGGTTCACACCACCGATTACAAACCCAGAGGTCTCGGGTTCAATTCCCAGTGAGGGTACATTATTGTCAGTTTGGTTGGTGGTAGTATTTGTTCTTAGTCCGGCTCGCTAGCTGTCACCATCTTATCTAAGTCTGACTTAAATGCAATGCAATAATACATGCTTTAAATGGCTGTGATGCACCGATTATCTAAAGGTGTACCCACTTTTAGGCACTGGCAAGGATAAATAAAGAAAGTGGGCCATGTCCCACCACGCTAACCCAATGCGTTAATTCTTTGAATGCAGTTCGTTTTCTTTTTAAAATAAAAGTGAAGTCTCCTTTCAGTAAAAATTAATATTTCCAGTATTTATGGTACTTTCCCTCCACGTGGCACAAGTTTGATGTATTTAGCATCATATAAATAAAGAAACTACTTATATCAAAATCACTTATCTTTTTCACAGTATACGAGGAGAAGCGGGCGAGGCCTTACAGTTTCGGCCTGGGTAAACGATTCGACGAAGAAGCCGAAGAAAAACGCGCGCGAATGTACGATTTCGGTCTCGGAAAGCGAATGCCACTCTACAACTTCGGACTGGGAAAGAGGGCACGGGCTTACGACTTTGGCCTGGGCAAGAGGGCGAGAGGTTACGACTTTGGCCTGGGCAAACGGCTGAGCAGCAAATTCAACTTCGGCCTAGGCAAACGACAAAGGGACATGCACCGATTCAATTTCGGCCTAGGCAAAAGGTCAAACGAAGACGCCTCTTTTGATGACAGTAATGATTATTTTGAAGGTTAATTTTTGTTTGTTCATACGTTTATTACTGGGAGTTAAACAATATGGACGTACCTGCTATTGATTAATTTTTAACACTAATTTTCCAGTGAGTTAGCTTTCGACAGACTTAATTACATTATAGAACTTTTCGATCAAACTTTTTTTTTTATTGTATGAATATTGTAAAAGGTTTAATTAGTTTCCTGGAACTCTTTTGGATTTCCTTGTGAAATACCCAGCCAATTTTCACAGGTAAATACAGTAGAGTTTCGCATACTTTATGAATTATACTTATAATTACTAATTTTTCTGTGAAATTTTGGGAATGTAAATGCAAAATAAATTATCTTTTCCGTTTACGCAAACGTATGAAAACAATTATATTACTAAATTTAAAAAGAAATTTGAATAAGAATAATGTTGATTTCATATTATTGTTTACAGTTACAATTTACATTTTTAACTATATATGTATGTCTATTGAGCATTGTTTGCACACATCAGTTGTTAAATGCTCAAAATGCATTCATGAAGGCACTTAACCACACATTAAACACACTTTAAGTTAATCAGAAACTGATTTAATTAATTTAAAACTTCGGACTGATACTTATTACTTACTTATTATTTTATTTTAACTTTAATTGTAAACAAAAGAGGATAACAGAGCAAACATATTTTTATTAAAATATAATATATTTAAACATGGTAATTCTACGCAATATTGACTTATCGAAAATTTTGCCAATTAATGTAACAATTATAAAATTGAATGTTTAAGGGGAAGAAATTAACGTATTCGTTTTGATTTTGTAAATTAATAAATTGTTAAACAAACGTAGTTACTTATTGGGTAGGTAGTTAACTTTGAATAAAAATATTTGAACGAGTTACGAGTAAAATACTTATTTCAAACTAAGTGTATATTAATTTTACCTATTTTGTTAATAAATAAATCATTTTTACCACATAATTGGATATAAACTTTTGTAATTTCTTGGAAATCAAAGATCATAGTTGTTACAAGTCAAAATTTTCATCATAATTTTGTCTCAAATAAACTGTAATCTGTTAAATAAGTAGGTACCTATATTATTTTGTTCAAGGAAAACGCAAACTTGTGATATTTTTGTAAAATGCCTAATATTATGTCTACATAGTAATATATATTTCCTCTATTTATTGTTTTATGGTGCCTCTGATGACATGAAAAGTTAACACTGCAAGTTGTCACTATTATAAATGCATCTATGTGAGCTTAATGTGAAAATGTGTCTACTATATGCGGCCTATTGTTAATAGCCCTAACAGACGTTTCGACCAAACAAATCAAAAGCGGCCAGACTGCGTCAGAGGGTCTACTCCGAAACGAAAAAACTGAAACTTAATTAAAAAAAAAAATATTTTGCATTCACAATGCAATTATTATTATTGAAAAATGTAAAAAGTATTTAGAAAAAATCGACCCGTCTCACAACCAGCTCCGATGGGACTCGAACCCACGATCTTTCGCTAACCGGGCGACTGCTCTCACCACTGAGCTACGGAGTCGCTACGAGAAGACTCCGTGCTATAGCTACTGAGCTACAAACCAGTGGGTTAGAGCAGTCACCCGGATAGCGAAAGGTCGTGGGTTCGAGTCCCATCTGAGCTGGTTGTGAGACGGGTCGATTTCTTCTAAATACCTACTTCATTTTCAATTTTTCAATTACTCAAACTTTGTTATACCCCTCCCTCTTCCTTTCCAATTATGTCAGAATCGAGTGGAAGGAGTGGGGCTAACAAAGTTTCAGATTAGCGTTTCGGAGCACGGTCCCAGACTCGATTAATAATAATTATGGTCGGAAGACTACGCTACAGAGGGTCGGTCGAATATGGTTTGGAGCACACCAAAGAGGTCCTTTCCAGAAGACCTTTGAGGTCTTAGCCCACTTATACCGCACCGCTCCCACCCAACCAAAGTATGAGCAGCCAAATATGTACACAATATCGTGTACCAGCGCGCGATAAGCGAGCTGGCCGCAACTTATCGCAAGCTAATACAGTGCACGAGATTAAGTCCATATTAGGCTGCTCATACTTTGGTTGGGTGGGAGCGGTGCGTTAGGTATAAATGGGCTAAGACCTCAAATCCGCTGTCCGGTCGGAACGTCTGTTACGGCTAAAAGCTACCACTTCTAGTCATTGATCTCATAATAATGTACTATCTTCGTAACTCGTTAAATAAATTAAGTAGGTACTTAAGCGTGTAACATAAAGTTTTCTTTAAGACTTAAATCGTTGTTTTCAATATAACCCTTGAAATATACAAAATTAAAATATACAGCTCATAGAAGTATTGCATCATTGAATGTTATTATTTTGTTTGTTTTTTACCCTTTGAACATTCACCCGTCATTATCACCAGGGCATAGGCCTTCCTTATGGATGGATAAGGAGAACGGGTCATCATGACCCAACACGTGGCCCTAATGCAGATTGCTGGTATTAACGACTGCAAACCCAGCCAAGAGTGTCTTCTGAAGCACGCATGAGCTAGAAATTATATATTTTTGGTCACCCACTCTGAGAAAAACAGGATCCCCAAAATCCCCCCATAAAGTATTTATTAGCCGATTGTTTATTTTTGTATCCTACTAAAGGTACTATAAAATAAATGTGAAAGCTTAGATGTTTTGATGTTTGTTGCTCAATCACGCGAAAACGGCTAAACGGAGTTGGCTGAAATTTGAGACACAGATACTTTGTATCCTAGAGAGGAACATCTACTTTTTATCCTGGAAAAATATCACATTCCCTCGGGATAACGTCGTGTAGTCCACGCGGGCGAAAAGCTAGGTGAAAAATAAATTGAACTCAGGTAAGTACTTTGAGGACCCCGTGGCATAGTGGTAAACGCGCTCGGCCTATCATTGAGGATAAGCAACTTCTGAATGTCCGTAATGTCACGGGATGGGTGACCAAAAATTGCATTATCTCAAGCTCTCCTCCGTGCTTCGGAATGAACGCCACATTAAGCTGCATTGGGCCTGCGTCATGGCACGTTCTCCTTATCCATCTACTAGCGGATCCTCGCGGTATCACCTGCGTGTTACCCGTTCCCGAGGGAATATCGGGATAAAATATAGCCTATGTCACTCGGGAAGAATGTAGCTTTCTAATGGCGAAAGAATTTTCTAAATCGGTACAGTAGTTTAGGAAACTATTCGATGCAAACAAACAATCAAATCTTTCCTCTTTATAATAAGGAAGGCATAATATGCCCCAGCAGTAGGGACTTTTAATGGCTGGTGATGAGGTACTTAAATACTGAGCTTCAAAAGCTTAAAGAAGTGCTTACACCGCTTTAGTTAGTGTCAGTCAGCTGTTAGTCTGTACTTTTAAAACCGAGATCCGGTTTAACTGGTATGTTTGGAACGTGCGCACATATAACCGCAATGTATGTTTTAACCGCCTCTGTGGTCTAGTAGTTTACACCACCGACTTCAGATCCAGAGGTCCCGGGTTCGATTCCCAATGGGGGCACATATTGTATTCGGTTTGGTTCGTGGTTAGGACTTGTTCTTAGTCCGGCTAGCAACCACCATCTAATCTAAGTCTGCCGCCATAACAATAATGTTATCAGCATTATTGTGTTCCGGCAGTAAAAGATAAGATAGCCAGTTCCTCAGTGATTGAGGATTCCGAGAGTAGTGCGCTTCCACCTTCAGCCTTATCACCACTGAACATCAGGTGTGATGAAGGCTAAGTGCTACTCCGTAGTAGATAAAAAAATGTGCCAAAAAAACAATAGAATAAGGATAAATTTGACACATAATGTCAATACTTTAGAAAGGTTAACTCATCAAAAACATAAAATATGTGAAGTGAGAGCCAACTTCAATATTAGGAAATATGCCTTGGTTGTTGACTTCAACGACAAAAGATGTGAGATCTAAATGGGTGCCAAGTTTAACGGTCAGTCCTGAAAATTTAGTACTTACATAAAATATAATTTCAAACAACTTTTATAACAACTTAAAATATAATTTCTTCTTATAACTTAGGATAATATATTGAAGCCTAAGGTCTGACTTGGCTAGTTCTCGTATACGAATTATTATTAGGTACTTACTGAAACAGTCATGGAAGAGCCCTATGTTCATCTCTAGTTTCTAGTCTACCAGCAAGCCAAATTTTCGGAAGAATACAATAAGAACTTCGGCTTTAGAGCTGGCGAAGGCTATAATATATATATATATATATAATTCGTATATGAAAACTAGCCAAGTCAGACCTATATAGTATAGAAAAAAAGGATTTTTCTCTTCTTTTCTATACTGTGGGTGGGTGTATTAACTTGGAGCCATCTATCGTTAACTTTAGTGAACTATTTATGTGCAAAGCGTGCACCTACATGGAGAACATAGCAACTTTCGCATTTTTTGGCTTCTCGTTTGAATGTATGAAGATTGCGCCCCCTGGTGGTCGGGTTAAAGTACTATGCTCCGTTTTGACGTGAAAGAAGGACAAACAGACAAACAAACACACTTTCACATTTATCATTACGACTCCGTAGCTCAGTGGTTAGAGCAGCCGCCCGGAAAGCGAAAGGTCGTGGGTTCGAGTCCCATCGGTGATGGCTGTGAGATGATGGTCGATTTTTTCTAAATACTTCATTTGAATGCAAAAAAGTAAAAATTTAAATAACTTTATAATTTATATTAATATTAATAATTAATTTAAGTGAAAGGTCGTGGGTTCGAGTCCCATCGGAGCTGGTTATGAGATGAGGATCGATTTTGTCTAAATTCTTCATTTTCCATTTTTCAATAATAAAAATTGGATTGTGAATGCAAAAAAGTAAACATTTCAATAACTTTATAATTTATATTAATATTAATAATTAATAAATAATAATATGGATATCGTGCTAGACGGCGCAAGTTTGTAATTAATTTAACGCGAGGACAAAAAGTATTTGGGTAATCTGGGGCTTGAACTTGGTTCTCTCGAGTCCTCAATATTGAATGGCCACTACGCCGTCGGCGCTAGCCGAACTTCAAGAGGTATGACGAATTATTGGTATATAACAGAATAAAAACTATTACAAACTTATATTTGTACTTCATCTAATACAAGATCTTATACAGGATAGGTGCATAGGGGACGCAAATATAAGTTTGTCAACGTTTTATTTAAAAAAAATACTAGTTTCGGATTTTTTCCTTTGTATTCACCAGATTACCTGTCTGCATGCCAAATTTCAGCTTTCTAGGTCATCTGGAAGTGGGTTATAGTTTTGATTATAGGTGAGTCAGTGATAAAAATAACGATTTTTGGACGTAAATATCTAAATAACTGTTTGAGGTGTGTATATAAAATTTGGAGCACATATTTATCTCGCTAGTCTCAATACATAAGCCAAATTTGACATATTTCTGTGTAATAGTTTTTGAGTTATGAGGAGGTCAAAAGTGGCTCCAAATGGTTCGTGTTAAGATACACACGGTGCTGCTCGCCAGTTCTGTTTTCTTTTGAACTTGGCTGATACGCTGCCGCGTATCCAGAAACTAGCTTCCCGCTTGCGATGTATTCCCGTTGGAATGAGACATTTTCCCGGGGTAAAAAAGAGCCTATTTAAAGCTATCCTACACCATAATCTATCTCTGTTGTAAATTTAATCCAGATCCAGCTGTTTTGCTTTGATTATAATTAAATATTAAAAGATCCCAAATAGTTTGTACTTACCTTTAAAGAAATAATTAGCCAAAAGAATAATAATTTCCATATTTACCC
Source organism: Crambus lathoniellus (assembly GCA_949710035.1). Lineage (NCBI taxonomy): Eukaryota > Metazoa > Arthropoda > Insecta > Lepidoptera > Crambidae > Crambus > Crambus lathoniellus. Next base: position 5,638,725 of record OX453312.1, read on the forward strand.
GTTTGCGGGCTTTGGTTGCATTACTTTGATGAACGATTTACATAACTCATATTGATGCCCATAAAGATAAATTGATTATGATGAATGGAAGGGCAAAGGGCTTCCCGGTCTTGAGCATCGCGTTTCAAATCGCTCCACTCTTCCCAATGCTTTTCGCTTCTGCCAGTACGGTACGACGATGTCACGTTAGTCGAGGACGGCCACGTCTTATTTTTCCTTGGGGATTTCAATCGAGCGCCTGCTTAGGTAAGTCTAAGATCGGAATGATAGTTTATTAGCATAAGTCAAAACCTTAAGGTAGGGAAGAGATATTACAATTTACTACTTGAAAGGGCCAAACAACGTTGTAGTTGCACTGAAACCTTACCACGAGCTACTGGCAAATTGCACTACCAGCAAAACATCATCTAAAACTACAATTGACACGAAAAGAAGAAGAAGAGGACCACGAGTAGTAAAACAGTGTGTATGGTAATATTGTATGTAAGCGAGAAGGCGCTCTACACACACTATATCGCTCCGTCCTTCAATCAACATTAATTTAATAATGTGCTGACAGTAACTGTCATCCATAAACAATGACGTTTTATTAATAGACACGTTATACTCTAATAGATTGCATTTTAAAATGGCGAATTTGTTTTTCATTACGTAACTACTACACGCTTTATGAGATAAAAAACAAACACATGTTGTCAAAATATATTTATCTCTTCCTAACAACAGGCATTTCCGCATATCTATCTCTTTTTCACTAAAATAATGTTAGTAAGAGACATTATATACACAAACCCCCACTGTCAAAAAGAGATAAAACAATTATTGCAAGCACTGTCTTAGGTGCCAGTTTTCGGTCTCTTTCAAGCGTTCACAAAACTTTACAAGCATCTCGCTCATGCATGTCGAACTGGCAACAGCGCAAATGTCATCACTCATTATTAAATGTTCAATTTAAAATTATTATATCAATAATTACGTATGAAATGAATCAATTTTCTTATCTTTTAAAGATCCGGCATAGTTTTTGCAACTTCTCTAAACACAAGAAGGCATAAAATTTATTATTTGTGGCGTAATCGAGAAATGAGAGATTTTCTGACAGATGATTAAAAAAGAAAAAAGTTAGTTCCAAAAAACTCAACAGATGGCGTTCATCAGACATGGGTTTGCTTTTTTTAAATTTGCTGGCAAGGGCCCTGTTTAACCATTTTTACAAGTCTACAATTATGTAAGAAAGCTAGTGAAGTACTTGTATTTTTACTCTAGTAGAACATCAGAATCACAAGTTCGCGGCCATTTTAAAAGAAATCATTCACTATTATTACGAGTGTAATGTCAGTGACATTGACATTAAGATAATAGTAGATTGTATTACAAGGGAGCAAAATAGCATATTTACGGCGAGGGCGCTATTTTTAATCCAGAGCGGAGTGAAGGATTCTAAAGTAGAAACCTGAACGCAGCGAGGGATTCAATATACGTCGCCCGAGGTGAAAATAATTTTGCGGCCGAGTAATACACTCTACTTTTATTTCGAATTTATGGAAAGTAAATACACTTTGCTTTTCATAATAAGAAAAGCAACAAAAACAACTAAAACTACCTAGAAAAATAAAAGAATGGTGGCGGGGGGCATAGCCTTCTCTATTTTTTTTATTATATTTAAAAAATTTGAAGTTCAATTAAACAAAAAATAAAAAAATTATATGTCCATCGGATGCCTCCTATGTATCTCCGGGGTTTTTAGCTTCGACGCACCGTTTTTGATATATTCTCATTTTTATAAAATTCATTTTTGAAACAGTTCCGGCCCCCCACCCCATACAACATCAGTAGAAAACTTTTTCATTGCCGATGAGATAACTCTATGGTTGACTGTAACCAAATTCAGTTCTATTTTTAAAAATACTTTTACACCCTAGGGTGCAATGCAGAGTTTTGAATCCGCTGCTCAGTTTAAAGGCCTGATCAGACGAGGGACTGAGTACTTTGTTGTCCATCGATATAGATCTCTTATAAATTGTATCGAATAACGCACACAAGGAACTAAAAGTACCGCGGACAAAAAGTCCCCGAAAGTACGGCGGACACCGAGAGACTGGACTGGACAAAAGTTCGCGGTAGTCCCCGAAAAAAATAGAACAAACGTAAATAGGCGTAACAACGCACACAACGAACTTTAGTCTGCATTGAGCGCCCGATAGTGAAGTACGTCTTCGGGCAACAAATGACCGCACACTATATGCGTTGAGTCCGCGACAAGTACCCGGAGGAAATATTTTGGACGTACAGGGACTTTTTGTCCCACGGGGACAACAGTCCTTCGTCTGATTAGGCCTTAAATATACATCACTTTTCGAATATGAGAAATGAAAAATATTTATCAGCCAATGCATTTATATGTCATTAGGTATTCCAATGACACTCTTTTTTGTTACCGTAAAAAACACTTGTTATTTACTTCGTGAAACAGAATTTACAACTCCATGTTACATTTCGAAGCTTGTGAACTTGTAAACTTGTATCTTTCGAGAAGTAGGCCCATCTCTGTGTGGTAATAAACAATAGAGGTGAGTGGATTCATGTCTGGTCAGCGACATCTATCGAGCTAATAAATAAACTTTTTTTTTTAATTTGCTGGTAGAAAATCTCTCATTGGCACAGCGCGTTGACATGACAAGGGTCTGTGTGTGACTAAGTAAACTTCGGGCAATTACCTTACGTTTTCGTCGCCACTCTTTAGTTCAGATAACGTATCTACATATAAAATATCATTGTCCATAAAGGCTCGTTTATAGGGCCCTACAGACGATCAGTCCGCCTGTTGGCAACGGTCTGCCAGTGGCCGCAATCGGCCACACACTCACAGTTCCCTTTTGAAGGCTTGAGCACACCAAACGCAGGTCAGGAGCAGCGCTGTTTGAATGCGGGCCCGCGCATGTTGTAATACAAGAAACTCTATAAACTACGTCACACTAAATTTGAACGCGGGCCCGCGCTCAAACTGCTCTGCGCCGCACCGCGCCGCACTGCAACTGCCGGACTACAAACCGGCGGCGGCGGCGCGGGAGCGGGGCAGAAGCAGCGCAGGCGCGGCGCAGAGCAGTTTGAGCGCGGGCCCGCGCTGTAGTATAACTATGGCGGCCATGTTAGCATGACACACCGAGGCAGGGCGTTTGCAGTGCAGCGCAGCGCGTCGAAAGCAGTTGACGAGAGTTGTATTTTTTGATATTCGTGATGGATTCCGGTGAAAAATTAATAGAATTAGTTCGTAAAAATAAATGTTTAACTATATGATTTAAAGGAAAAATATTATAGGAATGTAACATACAAGCTGCGATTGTGGGAGAACCCGTCAGAGTGAACGCGGTTTGAACGCGGGCCCGCGTTGCAACTGCTTTAAAACTGCTGCTGCGTTCAGTGTGCCGACTACCGCGCGCTCCCGCGCTGCTACTGACCTGCTCTGCTTCTGACCCGCGTTTGGTGTGCTCAGGCCTTAAGATTTAGACTGACGGCTAATGCGCATGCATAGTGTGTAGCCGCTGGGTGGCTCGGACCCTCGACAGTTATCGGCCAGACACAAACTATCGAGTCATACTAAAACTGACGACTAACACTGGCGTGCGTTCCGTCGCTTCGATCGAGTGCACTCGAGCGCACTCCGGGGCGCACTCTAGCCGTTCCGTGGCTCGGTGAAATTTTACTCTGACAGCTGTCAGAGTGTAGTTTCACCAGGGGGGGCTCACTCCGCAATTCAATCGAATACGCGCTGTCTACCGCGAGGTAGAGAAATCACGGGTGTCACGCGCGCTCAGTTGTGCATGCGACGCCACGCGAGAAAGAAGTTACCTAAGTAGTTTACTTTCGCCACACTTTCGCGCCAAAACACAAGTGTGTTACCTATGCTTTTACCCATAGCAAAATGCGTAAATATTAAACATTATTATTGTGCGGCCTTCGGTTGTCTTAACAACGACAGGATTTAAAATTTTATAATCTTCTTAAAAAACCTGAAAGAATTTTTTTTGTGTGACTATACTGTCTTACTCTATAAGTATCTAGGTATAAAACTTAATGATCCGAATATTTGAGGTATAATATTTGATCCGGACCCCGCCCCACCTTTGCGTAGGTAATTAAGACGAAAAAAAAATCGACAAAGTGATTCTCGCTTTGCAGCTCAGAACAATAGCTTTAGTTATTGTTCTGAGCTTTGCAGCGTGACGCTAGCGTACATCGCCATGGCAACCGTGCCGTGGCGCACATAGGAACTACGCGGACGCGCGCTGCGCCCGCGCTGTTACTACCTAGGTACTTACTTACCTTAGCTTGTTCTCACTTCACGATAGACGTTATCGAATAACTACGCTAACATCAACAATATGTACACTAAACTAAGGTAGGTACCTACTTAATATACGTAAGTATTTCGTTCGAGTAGCTGTAGCACTTTTAAAATAGGTACATACCAAATTACAAAATATAGCTACTTTATGTCTTAGAATAATATAATAATTGTGAATTATGAATGCTCTAATAACCACTGAGTTACGGAGTCGTTACGGCCTGGCCTGGCCACGTAAATGCGCGGCGGCGGCGACACGGCGACGAGCGAATTGCGCAATCATTGCGCGCTCGCAACAGACGCCTAATCAAATAAGTCAATGAGACGCACCAACGGATGCGCAATTCGCTTGTCGCCGGCCGTCGCCGCCGCGCATGTTCGTTGCCAGGCCGTTAGAGTATTCACCCGGACAGTGAAAGGTCGTGGGTTCGAGTCCCATTGGGGTAGTTGTGAGACGGGTCGACTTTTTAGCGACTCCGTAGCTCAGTGGTTAGAGCATTTGCCCGGACAGTGAAAGGTCGTGGGTTCGAGTCCCATCGGAGCTAGTTGTGAGACAGTCGACTTTTTCTAATACCTACCTACTTCATTTTCAATTTTTTCAGTAAGTAAGTAAGTAACAAAAATTGAACTGTGAATGCAAAGAAGTAAAAATAAAAATTCTAGGCTTTCTGTATTTAAAATCATTTGCGCTATTTGTTATTTCTTTTACTTACTTCGTCGTTACATTGCAGTCGAGTCGACCCTAGTGCGGCAACCAAGACCACCCAAAACCAATTTGGCTTAAGCGTTTCCGAGTACTAGAACCGTATTACGTACAGCTACGGTTCAATTTCGCTTGTAATGAACGGTAAATTAGTAAGGCAGGCGTGCGGGTGCAAATTATTTTAGACCTAATTGTCGCGTGGAAAAGATTGATAATTCATTGTAACTGTTTCGGAAGTGAGCCTTCTGCTAGAAATATTATTCTGTGGTTTCACTATGGTTTCACCCGTTCTGTGGCTCAGGTCCGGTTGCTCGTACATTTAACTTTTGTCAAAATTGACAAAAGTTAAAATTTAACTGTTGTCAATTTTGACATCGGTTAAAGAAAAATACGTTGGTTATCTTAGGGTTAAAAGTGTTGTCTGTACTATTTTATTAACCTTCCCTTAATTACTAATGTCAATATTCAAACCACCCCCACCCTGTCGGTTATTTTGAGCGCTGTTAAATCTGTAATTTGACTGCCCGTTAAAGTAACCGCTGCTTCAACAACGCATTTTAAATTTGACCGCCGGTTAATTTTACTTTAACCATAATTTAACCCTTTAGTTAACGTAACCAAGCTTCGAGCAACCGGACCTCAGAGTGCAGCAACCAAACAACCGGTTGTTTTTCAACCAAAACGACGGAACGCAGTCCTGCTAGTGTGCCGCACACACGCTGGGGCGCGCGCGCCTCTTCACCGGCTTGCTGACACTTTTGACAACGTTTTGCAAACTTTAGATAACTAAGTATATTTAAATATTCTGAGGCCAAATTCAAAAGCTAGCTATGTTTTGGCAAATTTATCAGATTAGCTGTAATTTAATTACTTAATTTACATAACTTAATTTAGTTTTCATTGCAAGGTAGCTCAATTACTGATAGTTGTAGTTTTGGTATTTCTTTTTTGTTTGTTTTCTTACAACTATAAATATAAACTTATCTCATTAGTTTAGAGCACTATTAAGATGTTTTTTTTTCATTGATGTAGGTAATTAGTAAGTTAATGAATAAGGTAGCATAAAATAATTTAACTCGAGGATAATGGTGTGGGCTTCACTATAAATAAGTTATACTTAATTATACTATCATAATTTTAAGATATATTGTGAATGCTGTTTTTATCCCAAATAAACAAATAAAATAAATAAAATAAAATAGTGTGTGGCTCCAAAGCCGGTTTTCGATTATTGTCGACAAGCAATGATTGGTCTAGTGTGTGGCCGATGAAGGTCTCGAACTTCAGACGGCCGATTCGATCTCTAAGGACGGCAAGCGGACTGGTCGTCTGTGGAGTCCTTAAAGATAGGTGGTGCGTCAGGCGCTAGGCGGCGCAAATTGTGCTATCATTGTGCGCTCGCGACAGACTTCTAATCAAATAAGTCAATCTGACGTACCAACTGATGGGTGCGCGCCGCCTGACGCGCCACCTCACCTTAAGGATTCCACAGACGATCAGTCCGCTTGCCGTTGCAGACTCTTCTTTAACGAGCGCCAACTGTTATGGTGTCGACGCATTCGAAGTCGTCCAGCCGTAAGGTATACCTAATAGGGAAGGAACAGGGGTTAGAACAAGCCTATGCCTTCTGATGGAAGCCAGCGGGGTTGGGAGGGGGAGGGCCCACCCCTGTATTGCACCGGCATCCGATGACTCAGTGTTTCCCCAATATCCCGGAGATGATGGACGGGTCTGCCATGGGCAAACAATCACCGGCGCGCCGCGACAATGTCGTTACGAGAAGTTTAGCATAGTGGCCTGGTAACCTGTGTAACCGGTTTTCTTTTAAAACCTATTGCGGGCACCAGCTTCTCACACTTCAGGTCATAGGTTAAATAGTATTACCCTCAAATATGAAATAAATTATTTATTTATTATTATTATTATTTATTTAGTGTAAGTTCAGATCGAAGCCTTCCTGAACTTCCCTATACCTACCTACTATACTCGCCTATTATACCTATCTTCTCTGTCCACAGACCCTGCAGAATACCTACCTAACTAGACTAAATGGATACCAAAAGTTTCATTTTAATGCAAAATATACCCTACTGAAACGGCAACCTCCAAATCAATGCAGTATTGAGCCATAGGCCGTCAAAGCTTTTATGAAGAAATCTTGACTAACAAACCGGTCAAGAGCGAGTCGGACTCGCGGACCGAGTGTTCCGTGCCATCATACATTCAAATAAATATAACGTGAAAATATTTTTATCGGCGAGGCTAGATTCGTCAGAGTATTTGCGGAGTAGAATATTGCAGTTTTAGGTCAACGCCAGCTCTTGACCGATAGTGGAATTAATGTAATTTTTGTTGATGATTTCTGAAAAAGTTTACTATTTAGAGACATCGTTTTATTTTTCCTGTAGTTAATCTTTACGTAAACTTCTATCACATAAAATAATTTAAGTTTTTCTCTATGCAAACTTCGGAGGAAAGGGGGGTGGGGGGGATCAACGGTTTTTTTTTACATTTTTCATCAAAAGTCGAAAACTATGCGGATAAGAGAATGTGCAAGCTGCGCTCTATCATACGATACCCCATATGCCCTGGTAGCCGCTCTTCGAATTTTAAAGACTTCCCCCTTAGCGAGGCGGTGCGATGCGGGCGACGGTTGCTATCTTGCTATGCTGTGGCCCGGACCGCACTGCCCCCTCCCACCAGGCTTGGGAGATGGTCACACTTGCTCTTGCCACCTCCCACCGCGTGGGGGCCTGGGAAGCTGAGGGCCTACTCTGAAACGCAAAACCCGAAACTTCGTTATACCCGCCCCTCTCACTCCCCAGTTGTGACAGGATCGAGTGAAAGAGACGAGGCTAACCGAAGTTTCAGATTTGCGTTTCAGAGTACGGCTCCTGGGCCGGCCGTCGAATCGTAGGGGGGGAGCTTGCCATACCGGGCCCTCCACATTACGACTCCCACCGATGGCGGTGAGAGCAAGTAGTAGTAGAGGATTTAGTGGGTATTCCTCCTTTCTGACCCCCCATCGTAAAAAAGAGTCTGTTGCAAAAAATATTAATATTTTTATTTCTCTCTTATTTGCAAAATAGTTGGGTAAACGTCATCTAAACCTATTCCAAATTTCAAGTTGATAGCTACTGGTAGTTCTCGAAATGTCTATTTGTGACAGGCAGACAAAGTCTCACCATAAAGGGTTCCTATTACCATTTTGGTTCGGAACCCTAAAATGCACAAAAGATTAAATTTTCGTATGTTTGTTTTGTGTGTATGTTTTTAATAGAAAAGAACTCAAAAACTATTGCACCGATTATATAAGAAATAACTAAAATTCAATCTATTTCGCGTAAAATAAAAGTGCTTTTTTTTTTTTAAAAAAAAGGCCTTCTTCGTCAAGTTTATTTCTTTTAATTTCGGCATGGCCCTTTCAGTGGGGTATAGGTATATATTGTGCATTAAAATAATACTATAGGTAAGTACGCATTAAGTACATGTAGATTCGGGGTCTTTTCTGACCATTACCTTTCTTGTGGTGGTGTCAGAAAGATAGTCAGACATACCGATGTACCTACTTTACCGATACCGATGTAATATCAGTGTGGATTTCAAAAATTTTCTATGAAATTTATGCAAGCCATTGTTTTAACTTTCTCTTATAGGTATTTAACGTTGGTCGTTACAGTATGCAAGTACCTACTGTCCACCACAGTCGTATAATTTGAGCCTCATAAAACTTCCCATGAAGCCTGACCGGTACCGATACGGTTTATAACACTGTTTATAACTAGTCATTTCTAGGTGTCCTCACATTGGCATTAAAATCCAATTTATTTTTATTTCATTACAACGGTCGGTGAATTTCATAATGGCAGTTCGTAATAATGAAAGAGGGTAACACTCGTAATAATTAAAAGTTATTTTATGTAGGTAACTAAGTAGAGGTCTTTGATCCGGTTAGCAAATAGGTCTTATTATAAAATTATCACCTTGAAGTTGTTTGCGAAATAAAATTATTGTTATATCAAGGTAATATTAAATGTCTATCTATAATTTTTTGTTCATTTGGCCTTCAGTGATTTTATCATTCGTATTTTGGGATAGCATTTCACACTCTTAGCTCAGCGTTTATAAGTCAGTGTAACTAAAAATAATAATAATAATAATAACTTTTAGGTCTGTATTTTCCGATGTGAATCTAAATAAAATATCTAGGCAGAACAAGAAAGTACCTAGAATGCTAGACCAGAATATGCTCCTCGGGCTGCTCTTGGCGTTGCCGTGAATATTTCCTGAGCAGCCACACACTCGCTTTCTCGCTCACTCAGGCTGGAATTGCGGCCTCTTTCACTTGCTCCCTGTGGTGTCCAGATTATTTGGAGGGTTGTTAAATAAAAGACATTCAGTGATTTCACCAAGGAACACGCACACGTCTGCTCGGGTTGACCATTACACGAATATTTCGATTCATAAGCATTGATTTTATTTAATCTAGGTATGGTATATGAATAAAAAAAAATGACATTCACTTTGACTTTAATAGTTCCCCCACCCCGACGAGCGCGCGCCATTGCACTTTATTAAACGTCACACTCCCAGAATCGTAGAAGACGATAGAGAAGGCTGTGCCAAAACCCAACAGACTCGCAGCAACATGAGGAGCACGATGAATATCGTGGACAGACCACTTTCCTGCTCAATGCCCTCGCGATTCGGCGAGTGTGTGGCCGCAGTATTAAGGCGCTACTCGGAAAAAGTATGGACTCTTTGATATAAAACTATAGGACGGTTAGAGTTGTTATAAATCTGGTAATAAGATATATATTTCTTCATACCTTTATCTAGAATCGTATAGTTTCAGAAAAACGATTTTATGATTTTGGCTCGACACTTTTTATTTTCGAAAATACCTCTAAAAAATAAGAGATATCAAGATTATTCTTAAATGGGGATACATATACTATTGAAAATTGGTTTAATTAGTGGACACCAATAATATTTAGGATCGTATAGAAGCATTTTTTAAAAATCGCTATAGATTTTGAATGCAAAGTGATTTTGTTTTTTTTGCGTAATCGGCAAAATCGCTCGCTCCCGCGCGCGTCGTTTTCTCATTGCTATCTCGCTTTAGCATAATTTTTCCGAGTATCGCCTTAAATGTAATACATAAGTTGTCTTATTCATGTATTTTAGTTGTAGTTAGGTTATTTTGTAGCAATCAGTGAGGACCTGTAAGTGGCCTTCTGGTGCCTATTGTAACTGATGTTAATTTGTAAGATTGGCTGTTGGTCTTCCTTTAAGAAAAAAAAAATAACATATAAATCTATTGTGAAACGATGAAAGCGATTAGTGAGAGGAAAGTTTCGGTGTCCAAAAACCTTGTGTATCTTTATCAAACCGACAACATACGATAGGGTTGTCAACTCAACTAAAGAATATTATTGCGATCTTATAAAAATAGCATTGTAAACGTAAAATTTTTCAAAGTCTAAGTTACTTATTTAAAAACTTAAGTAGGTAATTCAAGAAAGATTAACACTCCTTATATTGTACCTACCTCCACTTCGAACCCTAGGTATAAACTTTAAGCTATGCATAGTCATTAATATGAGTAAGAATCATTATAATCAGCCGTTTACTCGAAATTTTGAAAGCTCCTTCCGTACCTTCAAAAAAATTGTTAATTTAAAAAGCTAATTCTTGAAATTCCTTTATCTATTCATGACAGCCCTTAAAAGCTGGAATCCTGCGGGCTCCTATCGAGTGAGTTATCTCATGGGATACGGACGGACGGAGCAGTGACGAAATCTAACCTACACTGTGACAAAGGAATCTTTACAAAGCCTGTCTGCATGTTAATGAGTGGTCATTTCAAAACTTTAAACATGACTTTTCTACATAATATGTAATTTTGTTGTTGAAGTAAATTTTTTTACTGTGAGAAAGACCTGACACAAAATACTTGAAAATGGTTGCTAATATAATCCAGCCACTAAATAGACAAATACTCTGCATTATCAATAATAACTAGGTATGTACTTATATAAAACAAAGTCGCTTCTTGCTGTTTGTCTGTCCCTATGTATGCTTAGATCTTCAAAACTACGCAACGGATATTGATGCGGTTTTTTAATAGATAGAGTGATTCAAGAGGAAGGTTTATATTATGTTTAACTAGCGGCCGCCCACGGTTTCACCCGCGTGGTTCCCGTTCCCGTGGGAATATCGGGATAAAAAGTACAAATAAACCTTCCCCTTGAATCACTCTATCTATTTAAAAAAACGCATCAAAATCCGTTGCGTAGTTTCAAAGATTTAGGGACAGAGAAAGCGACTTTGTTTTATACTATGTAGTGATAGTGATTGTTTATACTAATACTATAAAGAGGAAAGATTTGATTGTTTGTTTGTTAGTTTGCATCGAGTAGGCTCCGAAACTACTGGCCCGATTTAGAAAATTCTTTGACCATTGGATAGCTACATTCTTCCCGAGTGACATAGGCTATATTTTATTCCGATATTCCCACGGGAATGGGTACCACGCGGGTAAAACCGCGAGGTTCCGCTAATATAATATATACAAAAAATTCCCGCGGGAACGGGTCTGCAACGTTATAATATTATAACCGAATTTTACGCAGACGAAGTCACGCCGGGTTCGCTAGTTAACAATATACTGGCCAGCCATTCGAAAACGTAAATGCTTCCGAATTCGAGAGAAAAGCCTAATGTAAAAGTCCTCTTAGAACACAATGTTTCTTACTTGCGCAGAGCCTTTTTTGTGTCACAAATATAAATCAGGCCCATCAAACAAACGAGAGCGTTTCACACACACTTATTAAATTGAGGTCACAATTCACACTCGACACTATTTCTTACGCCCTTAAGGCAGTTGTCCCACCGCCTGCGATGAACGAGAAGCGAGTAGAGCTAGAACCACGCTAGAACTAGAAACGAGTTAGCGAGTATAGCCCAAGAACTATACGATATTTTGTAAAGAATTCAATAACAGGCCAAATTTTTGTAAACGGCCATTAAATATAATTTTAAGAGACTATATTTTGGAATCCAACATAATCTCGCATTGGAAGGTTTAAAAAAAAAGTTATACCTACCCCGAAAATGTTGCAATTTTACAGCAAATAAGCTATCACCAATTTTATCGTGAACATGTGTTTATGTTCACCATATCTAAGCACCAAAGTTGATATCCATAAAGATATTAAACGGGGAACTAATACTTTAGGAAGAAGTCGGTTGTTTCTGATAGCATTTTTAACATATAGGTGTAGTGTAATACCAATTTGAGTTTACGTAGAGAGTTTTTAAACGTTTATTTGTTTTTCATTTACATATATAGGGGGATTATATACTTTTACGAAAGATAATTAATAAATGTATTCAAATGTAAAATGTAAAAATTTTTGTATAAAGGAGATCAGTCAAATTGGACCAAAAAAGTAAAAGTGTCGGCCAACGAAAATAAATTGCACATCACTATTGTAAACAGTGTAACGATCATTTTTTGTTATGACGTCAATAGTGTATCATTAGCGGCCAAGCAGTTATTCAAGTTTGAAAATGAAATTTTTTCTTCATTTTCAAAATTGAATACAGCTTGATCAAAGTGCGGCCAACAAAAATAAATTGCACATTACTATTGTAAATAGTGTAACAATCACTTTTTGTTATGATGTCAACAGTGTACGATAAGTGGCCAAGCAGTTTTTCAAGTTTGAAAAGGTCATTTTTTTCTCTTCATTTTCAAACTTGAATACAGCTTGGCCAAAGTGCGGCCAACAAAGATGTCATCATAAAAAATGATCGTTACACTATTTACAATAGTAATGTGCAATTTATTTTTGTTGGCCGCACTTTGGCCAAGCTGTATTCAAGTTTGAAAATGAAGAAAAAATGTCATTTTGAAACTTGAATAACTGCTTGGCCACTAATCGTACACTATTGACGTCATAAAAAAAAACGATCTTTATACTATTTACAATAGTAATGTGCAATTTATTTTAGTTGGCCGCACTTTGGCCAAGCTGTATACAAGTTTGAAAAAAAAAGAAAAAAATTGACCTTTTCAAACTTGAATAACTGCTTGGCCACTAATCGTACACTGTTGACGTCATAACAAAAAATGATCGTTACACTGTTTACAATAGTAATGTGCAATTTATTTTCGTTGGCCACACTGTGGCCAAGCTGTATTAAAGTTTGAAAATGATGAATAAATGTCATTTTCAACTTGAATAACTGCTTGGCCACTAGTCGTACGCTGTTGACGTAATAACAAATAATGATCGTTACAGTGTTTACAATAGTAATGTGTAATTTATTTTTGTTGGCCGAACATTTTACTTTTTTGGTCCAAACATGTATGAAGCTTGACTGATCTCCTTTTATTATTGTACAGTCGGCCAAATATGTGGTCTACCACCGTAAGGGTGAAGTTCGTTTGTTCGTCAACTAACAACAAGGTTGATTTTTCTTTGCTTGAATTTTATGACACTTCGCGAATTCTTTTTTCGAATTTCGAATCGTCGAATATTGATTCTCATCAACAACATACTTTCTTGATTCTAATATTGCGGTATAAGGGCGGTTACAAACTGGCGTTTTTTTCTGCGCGTATACGGTCGTTTCGGCATACGCGCTTTCACGCGAGCCACAATACGGACTTCAAAAAACTGAACGCGCGTAAACGGGCATATTTCGGCGTGTTCGCTCGAACCTCGCGCTTGATTAGCGTATGGCTCGCGCTTATACGAGCATACAAGCACGTCAACGCTCGTACGAGTCGCGCGTGTGGCAAAAGGCGCGCCTGCATTGCGCTTCCGAAAACGAGCTTATACGCGCGTATAAAATGCTAATCTGAAACCGCCCTAATGTTCCTTGGGAAAGTTGTTCAGTTATCGATAATGAATTACCAATTTCAGTATTTAGGGGTATTTTTGTAAGGATAGTAATTAACCGACCTGGGTGCAGTTGCAGGAAGCTCCATTAAAGTTAATGCTTCATTAAATCTATTGCTGTCACTTTTTATTTCTTGACAACGAAAAGTGACAGCAATAGACTTAATGAAGCATTAAATTTAATGGAGCTTCCTGCAAGTGGGTGTTAAACCTATTTTTCCGCTGCTCACTTAGTATTTTTAGTCGCTCAACCTATTAAGTTTTAGTCGCCTGGTTTAAGGCGCTACTCGGAAAAAGTATGGACTCTTTGATATAAAACTATAGGACGGTTAGAGATGTTATAAATCTGGTAATAAGATATATATTTTTTCATACCTTTATCTAGAATCGTATAGTTTCAGAAACACGATTTTATGATTTTGGCTCGACACTTTTTATTTTCGAAAATACCTCTAAAAAATAAGAAATATCAAGAATATTCTTAAATGGGGATACATATACTATTGAAAATTGGTTTATTTAGTGGACACCAATAATATTTAAAATCGTATAGAATCATTTTTTTAAAATCGCTATAGTTTTTGAATACGAAGTGATTTTGTGTTTTTTTTTGCGTAATCGGCAAAATCGGTCTCGCGCGCGTCGTTTTCTCATTGCCATCTCGCTTTAGCATAATTTTTTCGAGTATCGCCTTAACACCTTGGATAAATGGATGTCCACTGCTAAACGTAGGCCTCCCCCAATGATATCCTGTTCCGGTTACGAACATAATAATAAATGCTTGATAAAATGCTAAATCTATTTATTGTCCAAATCTTAAACTTTAGATGATAATGATATTTTTGATGATGAATGCACCCGATCGCGACGGTAATTGATAATGCACTAACAATTAAAATTACAATTAACTATAAAATGCTTGCGATCGGCGGCGCGTCAAAGTGACGTCAATGCCTACGGTGTTCGGTAACAGTGCAATGCACCGAACATATTCCGGGCCGGCTTAAGATGCTGTGATAAGGATGATGCTGTTAGTAATAATGGTAACAGGTGATAAAACAAAGTCAACTTATATCTAAAGTTAGTATAAGTACTTCTTTGAAAAATACATTGACAAAACATTTAAATGGAATATAAGATTAAAAACGTAAAGTATTTTTGAGTTACTCCGCTTGAGATAACCCAGTTTTGATAATCGTTCTTTTGTTGTGAGGCGACGTTGCCTTGTCCTTTTTTCGCGCACTCATATTTGGTAGACGATCAAACACTCGCGCACCAACACTCGCGTAAGTATGATTTATGATTTTTTCGCTTCTATCGCTTTGCCGCACTTCACTAGCCCTTGGCTGATAAGCTACATTAGGCACATCACACACACTACCACTCGTCACGACACTGATGGTGGGCGGCAGCGGGCGGTCCCCGCCCAAGCGCACTGCGCCCGGGCCGGCCGCGCCGCCGACGACGTCCTGCTCCCGAGGCCGCGCGTCCCGCACCCAGCAACGCCTTCCTCTTCGTTTATACAGCCAGAACAGGATGATACCTACTGCTATGGCTATAGCTACGTAACTGATGACGTATTGATGAACGTCGTGGTAAGATAGGTCATTTAAGTCTAACTTCTCGCTTGACTTCAGATTTTTTATTTGCTCTCCAACAGCGGCGATAGTTAAATTTAAGGAGCCGTCTGAGGCGTTCTCTTCTTCCGCTGTCGAAACTCTCAAACGAATAAATGAATTGATTTGATCAAGCTTTGGAGTGTCAATTTTAGGCGATACAATAAGTTTATTTGTATGATGCTGAAGTGGATGCAAAGTGAACTGTTTTCCCTTTACAATACAGCTCTCTTTGAAATAAATTATGCCAGCGCCGCTCAGCTGTTGCATTGTAACATGATCCTCGCATACAACCTTTACGGAGTAGGTATCACAACAAAAGTAAAAATACTGTGATGGCGAATTTAATGATAGCCATTGATTGTTGCATGTTTTCTTTACAGTAGCACATTTTGATGATAGACTGTCATTAGCTCTCACACACAAATTTTCGTCACTTTCTAGGTGTTGTATAGGTTGTTGCAGCCGGCATACGTAAAAATCTTCCATGTAGGCACATTTTTGTAGATCATTGATATCCATGATTAAATACGAGTCTCGTTGTAAGTTAAATGCTACGTATTTTGATATGGGAGTTATGCTAATCATATTATTGTTTTGTTGGCGGGGAACTGGGATCAATGAATACATCTGATAGTTGTCTCGACTTACGAGGGGAATTGATATTTCAAATAGTATGTATTCCTTAGATACTCTCGTCTTAACGTGAAGTAATCTGTATAATTCTTGTATATTAAGTAGTATATTATTAATAGGTAAGGTGAGGTCTTTAGACATCTGACTACTTATTATTTGTAATTCGGTTTTTAGTTGCGTAGGAGTAAGCAGGTGGATACTGATAAGGCCATGATATATATCGGTAATAGTATTCAATAAAGTATCTTGAAGTTGTTTTAATGTTTGCAGAAGGTTGTTGCCAGATAACGCCGTCAAAGTGAACTCTTGAATAATGCTAAGGTTTGCTATTTCTGTTTGTAACATATTTGATGTAGTTTCCAAATTATGAAGTTGTTTATGAATAATTTTATGCTGCTTATCTATCGTATCTTCGATTCTTTTGATCAAATTAAACTCCGCCTCGATGACTGAAGTCTGATTTTTCCAAAGTTTATGTAAGTATCTTTCATTGTTTTTTATTTGTTTAATGTCGTGATGGTACTTTTCCGCGAATTTGCTATCTAGTATGCCGAACAGACCGTATGCTATATTTCCGACCCCGTCGACAAGCCCTCGGCGCCGACGCCGTCTGGTGGGCTCGTAAAAATGCTGGTTTAGCAAAAGTTCGTCGTAATATTGTAATTCTTGATATGTGTGCTTTAACTGTAGTAATATTATGTTGCAATTTATTTGTTTTTGAAGAGCGTTGCAGGTATTATCTAAATAGGTTGATAGTTTCCCAAAGGCTTCTACTCCTGTCCAGTAGGGCTCCATATTAAAGTAGACTACAAGGTTCCATTCGTCTCGAATTATTTTGATTTTTGATACAGGGTCAAAATACAACGATTGATTATTCGGAAGCTGTGACATAGTAGGCTGGGCTCCTGATGTTGTGATCAATGTCATGAAAAATAGTATTGCTGTGACGATAGCTGAAAATGAATATTTTGTATTATTTTTCTTTGTAGGTTTTTGCTGATGTGAAATTTGATCTTCATCGCTTTCGCTGCTCAATGGTAATACAGACAATTTTATCACGGGTCGTTTTATGATTCCATTTTTTGTTTTAAGGCTAACAACTCTGACGAGGTTGTCTTTTCCAGGATGGAGTTCTGTTACTCTCCCCATGGCCCACTTACCAGGGGGGAGATTTTCATCTTGAATTGTTACTAGGCTTCCTATTTTAATGTTTTCTTTTGATTTTGTCCATTTGGATCTTGCTGATAGTTGTGATAAGTATTCTGTGTTCCATCGCTTCCATAAATCTTGCTTCAGCTTTGATAAAAGATGCCACCGCGTTCTGGCATCTTGCTCTGTTTCAATGACAGTCAGCTCTGAGCAACCCGTTAGAAAATGTGCGGGTGTTAAAATACTAAGATCGTCGGGGTCCTCGGACAGCGTGCATAAAGGTCTGGTGTTTAGGCAAGCTTCAACCTGACAGAGAAAGGTGGTATATTCCTCAAACGTTAATCTTTGCTCACCTATGACACGTTTAATATGAAACTTAAGGCTGCGGACTGACCTCTCCCACAAACCACCCCCACTGGGCCATGATGGAGCATTGAAATGCCATTGTATATTCATTTCTGTGATTTCAGTCAAAAAGCTGTCATTAAAGATTTGCTGTAGTTCTTCAAAATTTTCCTGTAAAAGTCTATTTGCTCCTACAAAGTTGGTGCCCTGATCTGAATACATATGATGTGGTGTGCCCCTTCGTGCCGCCATTCGACGAAGAGCTGCTAAAAACGCTGAACTGGTCATATCAGACACAATTTCTAAGTGTACTGCCTTGGTGGCTAAGCAGACAAACACCGCTATGTAGCCTTTAGTTGTTTTAGTGCCACGTCCTTTACTGAAATTGATGTAAACATACCCTGTGTAGTCAACGCCGGTATGATAGAATGGGCGCTCAGGATTGCTTCTAGGACTTGGCAGATCCCCCATCAGTTGCTGTTGCATGTTAGGGCTATTCTTTTTACATACAACACACCCTTGAATATGCTTTTTTACAGCTCTTACGCCTCCGGTAATCCAGTACTGTCTTCTAAGGTTAGCAAGTGTCAGCCTGGGTCCGCCATGAAAGGTAAGTTGATGAGTTTGATTGATAAGCATGGTAGTTAATCTGCTTTGATGAGGGATGATAGCTGGGTGCTTCATATTTTCGTGCAGATCGGCATTTGCTAACCGACCTCCCACGCGCAAAATTCCATCCTGATCTAGAAATGGATTTAAATTTTTCAAAATGCTTTTAGATGGTAAGTCATTGTTTTGCTTTAATTGCTGTATATCTGAACTAAAATAATCCATTTGTATATTTTTAATTATAAGCGCTTTTGCTTGTCGCAGTTCAGGTAACGTGATATAGTTCGGCAGCGTTTTGCGTTGGCGCGTAGGTATAGACACTCGTTTAATCCATGCTATAATATGAGTCACCGTTCGAAACGAACTGTGTTTAATTAATAACTCATTTATAATGCTTTGCTCGGATGCTGATTTTTGTACGATATTAACACTCCTTATCTTTCTTTCTTGATCTGTTGTGTACTTAATTTTATCCTGATGATTTTCATCTTGAAAAGTTTCGAGCCACTGTGGCCCTTTCCACCATAAATCATGATTTTTCAATTGACTGACTGATAGTCCGCGACTAGCCGCGTCCGCCGGGTTATCGCCCGTGCTTACGTAATCCCAGCTGTTCGGGGACACGACTTCGCATATGCTTTGCACTCGATTAGCTACAAATGGTTTCCAGCGAGATGGGTCGCCTTGTAGCCAGCCTAAAACTATCTTAGAGTCACACCAACAGTATAATTTAATGTTTTTGTAAGGTTCTAGGCATTTTAAGATCTTACTGATTAATTTGGAAAGCAAATGAGCTCCGGTCAATTCTAATTTTGCTAATGTTAGTACTTTCTTTTGTGGCACTACTTTTGCTTTTCCTGCTACTAATATTATGCTTGCTTTGCTTCCAATTTTGATTCTGGCATATACAACGCACCCGTAGGCTTTTATTGACGCATCTGAAAACCCATGTAATTCAATGACGCAGTTCTCTTGAAATCCAATCCACCTAGGAATTTTAAATTCATTGATTTGATGTAATTCTGTTTTTAACTTCAGCCATTCCTCATTAATGCTATGTGGAACATTTTCATCCCATTTTAAATCAGCCAGCCAAACTCGTTGAAACAAAATCTTAAGTGATGTAGTTAAAGGAGAAAGCCACCCCAGAGGGTCAAATATTTTTGATATTTCCCCGAGAAGCTTTCTTTTTGTTATGCTATTATTTGATTTTTCCGAAATGCTGCTATTAAATGTAAATATATCTTGCTCTGGTAACCATCGAAGACCCAATGTTTTGGACATGATATCTGTTTTAAAACAAAAATGATTATTTTGCTCATTAGACTCTTGATTTAGATTTTCTAAAAGTGCTGGGTGGTTTGAAATCCATTTTCGTAACAAAAAGCCTCCTGATTTTAATAATGAATACATATCTGCGATTAGTTGTTTACCCGTTTCGATATCATGCGACCCAGTAATCCAGTCATCCATGTAATATGAACTTTGTAGATTTTTTGATGCTGTTGGATAATTTTGGGATTCGTCTAATGCTAACTTTTGCAGAGTCATCATAGCTAGGAAGGGGGCCGCTTTAACTCCATATGGGACCGTGCTCAATTGGTAAATTTTAATAGGTTGATCTGTGCTCTCTCGCCATATAATTTTTTGGTACTCTTGATCTTGTTCGTGGACCAGTATTTGCCGATACATTTTTTCTATATCGGCTGTCCATGCATATTTAAAGATACGCCATTTAAGGATAAGTGACTGCAAGTCTTGCTGCAGGTTTGGTCCTGTGTACATACAGTCGTTCAAACTCACCCCAGACGATGATTTCGCGGATGCGTTAAACACAACGCGAAGCTTGGTGGTTACAGCCTCCGAGCGGTGAACAGCGTGATGAGGAAGATAATATTCTAAGATCGAATTACGTTTGCTGGGTTTCATGTGATTTAATGCTACATATTCGTCAATGAATCCTTTATAATCGCTCGCCAGCTTTGGGTTTTTGTTAAATTTGCTCTCTAGGTTGTGAAATTGAGCTAAGGCCATAGGTTTTGATTGACCTAATTGCTGAATGACGTCCGACTTAAGCGGCAAGCGTACTTCATACCTGCCGTCAGCCTTTCTTGTGGTTGTGTCATGATAGAACTGGACACACTTTTGATCTTCTATTGATAGTGACTCATCAGCACAAATATCCTCGATCTCCCAAAATTTGCGAATTTCATCCACGTTATTCAAAATGACGTTGCATTGGTAAGATTTCGTCATGTTGCCGCACAGAACCCACCCTAACTGGGTCTGTTGAGCGATAGGCTCGTTGTTGTTTCCTTTCAAAATTCCACCCATCATTATTATTGAATAAATATCTGCTCCCAGGAGCATGTCCACGGGCCGACTAATATTAAAGTCGGGGTCTGCTAATTTAAGATTTTCAATATAGCTCCATGATGGTTTTGAGAAAGAACAATTAGGTAAATTTTTAATCAGTGAATTCATAATAATAACGTTAGCGGTGAAAGTGAATTCGTTGTAAATGGATGTACAATTGATGATTAATTTTCCTTTGCTGTTATTTTGCTGTTCTCCTACACCGAAGACTACACCTTTACAATACTGCCTTTTCAAACCAAGTTGTTGTGCTGCGCTTTCTTTTATGATAGAAATTTGCGACCCTTGGTCTATGAGGGCTCGCAATACATGCTGGGAACCATCTGCTCCGGTCACCTTTACGAGGGCGGTTGATAAAAGTATTTCCGAAATATCCTCCGATGACACGTGCGAGGTCGTTGTCATATTTTCACTGCTCGTTTTTGGATATTGGATCATATTTCTTCCGGTCGGCGGATGTTTACGATTAATAAATGCATCGTGTAACAAAGTATTATGATTACCGGAACAATTGCGACATCGCTTGGGTGAATAACATGCCTTGCCCTTATGGTCGAATAAGCAATTTACGCAATAACGATATTTATTAACTGTATTTAATTTTTCTTCACCATGCATTTCTTTGAACTTTGAACAATAAAATATAGCATGATCCATATTGCATAATGGGCAACGATATTTCGTGCTTGAAGTTGATGTATGAAATGATTTTAAATAATTTGGATGCTTATTATTTTGTCCCGGATAGCTTGAATGATTGAATTTCTTGGGTTGATTAACTTGATTAAATTGTTGATTGCTTGGTTTTTGTATGTTTTGATCAATTCTTTTCCGAGATGATTCGAGAATAGTGAATTTACTCTCTAGGAAATCAATAAATTCTTGCAAAATCGGCAAATCCCTTGGATTCTTAATGGATTCAATATATTCTCCATAAGAATCGCTATCAAGCTTTTGCGATAAGATGTGGACTAGCATTGGACCCCAAGTGCTGATATCTATGCCCAGGTTCTGAATAGCGTGCAGACTCTCTTTTGTGACGTCATGCAATCGCTTGATTTGACTCAATGATTGTTGTTGCATAATGGGAAGGTTTAACAGCGTATTTAAATAAGATGTAAATATTAATCTTTTATTATTAAAGCGATGATTTAATATTTCCCAGCACACAGTATAATTATCGGAACTTATTTGCAAATGATGTATAATCCGTTCCGCATCCCCCGTGACCTTGCTCTTCAAAAACTGCATTTTTTGCGCATTTGATAATGATGGATTGTTGTGTATTGCTTCATTAAATAGGTCCTTAAAGGACACCCACTGTTGATAACTTCCACTAAAGGTAGGTATATCTATTTGAGGCGTAGACTTCTCCCTATGAGAAACAGACCATAATTTAGTATTGATCTCTTTTTTGATAAAATTGAACTGATTTTCATGATCGCTATACTCCCTTTCGTACTCTATTTCTTCGCCGTCAATCTCTCCTGCTATTTCCCAATGTAGGTTATCTATCGCCTTCCACCTGCTTTCCAAGGTCTTCAAAGCGTCCTCGAATTCCCATTTATTTTGAAAGGAATCGACATTAATATTACTTACGCACCTTTGAAAGGCCTTGAAGTTGATATTTTGCTTCTTTAACATGTCATCTAATTTGCTGTATGTACCCCTTGAAGTTCTATGAAAGTAACTGGAGTCTCTGCTTTCTTCTTCAGGTCTCGTTTGCTGAATACCTCTTACCTTCTTACTTGATTCTCCTGCCTGCTTACTTGTATCGACCTTTAGCTGTTCTGATTCCGCTCTCCTGCTTGCCCCTTGCTCGGCCTGCTGTTCCTCCCGCAACTGCTGTTCCTTTCTTACCAGTTCCCCATAAGTTCGTTGCATTAAATCTTTCGCCGTGTTGTATAACTCCCTCATCTGTTCATATTCATTCTGAACAAAATAAGGATCGCTCGACACTCCAAACCGTTCTAACTTTTGATGATTCGACTTGAAAGAAATCCACAAGGTTTCCAGCCGCTCTAGTCGCTGCTGACAATATTCCACGGTTTTCCGCTCTGCTCCATCTTTTTTAAAGTTACTCAAAAGTTTAGATACAGACTCATATATCTCTGCCTGTTTGTCAGACAAACCTTCCATCTTGCTGTAGTAGGATGATGATCAATAAGTAAGAAAAAAGGAAAGATCTTACTTGTGTTCGGCGCTAGAGAGTACCTCCGGCTTTGCTGCTATGATGCTGTAATAACCTTCCTACTTTGCTTAGCTATAGCAAAGTAAAATCTCCAAAAGCACTGCAATCCCAGTGTACTGCTACTATAAGTCACTGATTTCAACCTCACTGTATTTAAAGACACTAAAAACGTCTCTACACACGCGAGGTCCTTTTTTAATCTCGAAGGACCAAATTATGTTCCGGTTACGAACATAATAATAAATGCTTGATAAAATGCTAAATCTATTTATTGTCCAAATCTTAAACTTTAGATGATAATGATATTTTTGATGATGAATGCACCCGATCGCGACGGTAATTGATAATGCACTAACAATTAAAATTACAATTAACTATAAAATGCTTGCGATCGGCGGCGCGTCAAAGTGACGTCAATGCCTACGGTGTTCGGTAACAGTGCAATGCACCGAACATATCCACTTTGCTCGATTAGAAAAGGACGGGACAAGGGTTGTAACAAGAAGCGGTACTGAAAATGCTAATTATTTGGTTGTTAAACATATTATTTGTCACATGGAATAACTTCAAGTTACTTAACTTAAAGTCACTTAAAAAAAATTAAATGTTCAAATCTTGGGTAGCCGCCATCTGCCTCTATGACTTCTCGGAGTCGGTCTCTCATTGTGCCCATCAGCCTCGAGCAGATGTCAGACTCACGTGTTTCCTCCCATACCTCATTGCAGTGCCCTTGCAGTGCTTCTGCTGTTCTTTAGTTGCGGTTCCATCATCTCTGAACCATAAGACACATTTAATTCTCTAGAAATCTCACTAATATTGAATCCATCATTGTGAAGTGCGATTATTTAAGCTCTCTCGGCTATGGATAAAGGAGATCAGTCACGCTTCATACATGTTTGGACCAAAAAAGTAAAAGTATCGGCCAACGAAAAAAAATTGCATATTACTATTGTAAACAAAGTAGCGATCATTTTTTGTTATGGCGTCAACAGTGTACGATTAGCGGCCAAGCAGTTATTCAAGTTTGAAAATGTCATTTTTTTTCTCTTTATTTTCAAACTTGAATACCGCTCGGCCAAAGTGCGGCCAACGAAAAAAAATTGCACATTACTATTTTAAACAGTGTAACGATCATTTTTTGTTATAGCGACAAAAGTGTACGATTAGCGGCCAAGCAGTTATTCAAGTTTGAAAATGTAATTTTTTTTCTCTTTATTTTCATACTTAAATACAGCTTGGCCAAAGTGCGGCCAACGAAAAAAAATTGCACATTACTATTGTAAAAAGTGTAACGATCATTTTTTGTAATGGCGTCAACAGTGTACGATTAGCGGCCAAGCAGTTATTCAAGTTTGAAAATATCATATTTTTTCTCTTTATTTTCAAACTTGAATACAGCTTGGCCAAAGTGCGGCCAACGAAAAAAAATTGCACATTACTATTGTAAACAGTGTAACGATATTTTTTTGTTATGGCGTCAACAGTGTACGATTAGCGGCCAAGCAGTTATTCAAGTTTGAAAGTAACATTTTTTTTCTCTTTATTTTTACACTTGAATACAGCTTGTCCAAACTGCGGCCAACGAAAAAAAATTGCACACTACTATTGTAAACAGTGTAACGATCATTTTTTGTTATGGCGTCAACAGTGTACGATTAGCGGCCAAGCAGTTATTCAAGTTTGAAAATGTCATTATTTTTGGTATAAATACGATCGCAAAACGGATTGACTCACCACGTAAAATGTAATCGTTTATCAGAATATCAGTTATTACATTGAGATCAGTTCCTCGTCAGCATTATAACTGACCCACGAACGTCCCACCTGCTGGGTACGTTAATCGACTAAACAATAATGCAATACTTTTAGCTAAATAGTAACTTTAACTAAGGTCTAGTACACTACAGAGCCAGAATAAGGAAATACCCTAAAATAGATATTGACTACAACACAAAGTGACTTTGGCCAAGCTGTATTCAAGTTTGAAAATAAGGAGAAAAAAATGTCATTTTCAAACTTGAGTAACTGCTTGGCCGCTAATCGTACACTGTTGACGCCATGACAAAAAATTATCGTTACACTATTTCCAATAGTAATCTGCAATTTTTTTTTTGTTGGCCGCACTTTGGCTAAGCTGTATTCAAGTTTGAAAATGAAGAAAAAATGTCATTTTCAAACTTGAATAACTGCTTGGCCGCTAATCGTACACTGTTGACGTCATAACAAAAAATTATTGTTACACTGTTTACAATAGTAATATGCAATTTGTTTTCGTTGGCCGCACTTTGGCCAAGCTGTATTCAAGTTTGAAAATAAAGAGAAAAAAATGTCATTTTAAAACTTGAATAACTGCTTGGCCACTAATCGTACACTGTTGACGTCATAACAAAAAATGATCGTTACACTATTTACAATAGTAATCTGCAATTTTTTTTTGTTGGCTGCACTTTGGCCAAGCTATATTTAAGTTTAAAAATGAAGAAAAAATGTCATTTTCAAACTTGAATAACTGCTTGGCCGCTAATCGTACACTGTTGACGTCATAACAAAAAATGATCGTTACACTGTTTACAATAGTAATTTGAAATTTATTTTCGTTGGCCGGCACTTTTACTTTTTTGGTCCAATTTGACTGATCTCCTTTCGAGGCATTGTAGTAAAATAATGAATAAATTTTACTTAAGTTTAAAGAGTGTAAGAAAATACCTGTGACATTAATTTGTCAGTGATATATTATGTTCTTTTCCAGTGAAAGAGTTTTCTACTTTTAAAAAACCTCCTTAGTTCTGAAGTTTATGAAAAACTGTGACGGTTGTTTATTGTTGCAAATTATGATCTAATGCATAGGTCACAAAGGCGAAAATAACATTGTGTGTTTGCTCTATGATTTCATGTCAGTTTTCTCAGTTAACAAACAATTATAAAGATTCGCCTTTAGCGATATTTTGTTGACACGGGAACTAATGTCAAAACTGGTAGACCACTTTCTTGGCCGGCTGTACCATTTAAAATTATGTCCAGCAACGACATAATTTTTTTGTAAATGCGTTGCTTCTGTTAAAGCTGATGAGTTTTTTTCGCCTGTTTTTCTTGTCAGTTAAAAGATGTCCATAACAGGGGGTAGGTAAAAAAATGTTGGACGATTCATAAGCATTAATTTTATTTAATCTATATGAATAAAAAATTTATGACTAAGTACATGTTTTAGTATAGAATAAGAGTCTTATTATTTTCCTCCAAAAAGGGTAATTATGAGACATGGGCGATAAAAAATAAGACTGCCTTAATTTTCTATATCTTTCAACATTTTTGACATATTTATGGGAGGTTAACAATGATACAAAAATTTTACAAACTCAATAAAATGTTCTTTTATTAAAAGACAAAAAGTAATCAAAAATATCGTCACGATATTTTGCAACAATATTTTTTCATTGCCTAGTTTAAGTTAAAAAAAGCAATTTAAATTTATTTTCTAATTAAGTTTGTAAAGAACTTGTTTTTTTTTAATGGAAAACGGTTCAATTTGAAGTTTATTTCAAAGAAATATAATGCTGTCTTATTTTTACCCAAAATTTTGGGTATTTTATTTTTACCCCACCTATCCCTACATATATATAAATGCTTTTACTGATATGACATAATCCTTTCATAAAAGTTACACCTTTGCAAAAAGCTTGAAAACAGAGAGTCTTCACGAATATTTTAACAAGACAAACAACAGTTTCATCTCATCCAAGTAAAACAGCTCAAACAATATGAGACTACACGGCTCACGGCTCACCAATTTAATTTCATCTTCACGTACATTAACAAACTTCAATATTAATTTTAACAGGTGCCGCCGATTTCGCACTTATATCACCTTGTGATATAATTATCTATTTTCTAGAGGCAGCCTTTGTTATATTAAGGCGATACTCGGAAAAAAATGTGCTGAAGCGAGATAGCAATGAGAAAACGACGCGCGCGGGAGCGACACCGATTTTGCTGATTAGGCAAAAAAAACACAAAATCACTTCTTATTAAAAAACTACAGCGATTTAAAAAAAATGATTCTATACGATCCTCAATATTATTGGTGTCCACTAATTAAACCAATTTCCAATAGTGTAAGTAACCCCATTTAAGAATAATCTTAACTTTTCATATTTTTAGAGGTCTTTTCGAAAAGAAAAAGTGTCGAGGCAAAATCATAAAATCGTGTTTTTGAAACTATACGAATCTAGATAAAGGTATGAAGAAATATATATCTTATTACCAGATTTGTAACAACTGTAACCGTCCTATAGTTTTAAATCAAAAAGTCCATATTTTTCCGAGTAGCGCCTTAATAGTTTAGTAATAAAATATTGAAAATTACGTAGTATTAGAAAAATGTCTCACAACAGCTAGCTCCGATGGGTTCGGGACCCACAATACCTTTCACTGTCCGGGCGAATGCTCTAATCACTGAGCTGCGGAGTCATTAGGAAAGTTAAAATAATTTGAAGTAAGTAGGTATCAAAAGTTTTTGAACTTCAACTGTAGAACTAATATACCTAAACGGTTATTTGTGAAACACCAGCAACCTCGCCAGAATAAATAACTAACTGAAATAATAAACAAACTTTTGTATGGATAGTTTATTTTTTCGAAAAAGTTGTAGAGAAAAGTTTGTTGACTATGGTGTTCAAAAATTCAAAATTCAAAACATTTATTCATTTTAGGCTGATAGAGCACTTGTGAGCGTCAATGAAATTACGCTATCGGTTCGCAAATTCTACGGCGGGAGGCCTTGTAACGAAAAGAACCGGCAAGAAACTCGCCAAGGGCTATTTTTTTCTCCCTGTCATATTTCATACAGAGTCGTCAAATTGAAAAGTTACTAACATAATTATAATATGTGTTGGTAATCTACTCCTGCGAGGTTGTTGGTGTTTACAAATAACCCTGTACCTACCATACCCTGTACCCGGTTACCAGACGTAGGTACTGCAGGCCATGCATACTTGGTTGTCATTCCAAACTTACGCACAGAGTGCTTCAAGTCCTCTTTCATCATGTGAACAGCCAAGGAGTGGAATGCCCGTGCAAGTGAACAGGCTTTTTCTGGGCGAACTCGCTCCATCTTAGACCTTATTAATTACCGTACTCTATGATCTTAGACCTCATCTCCGCTCTTGAGCCAGATTGAGGTCAAGAGTAAGCCCATTTAATATAAAAAAACTATACTTATCATGTTACTAGCGTTTCATCTGCATGGAATTTGGTGCTTCTAGCAACGCAATGCACTCAGACCCGTAAGAGTTCTTTTGTATCGAAACTAAAAAGACGTGATGAGGTAATTAGATGAATGAGTGTTACGAATATGGGATGGGCAAATGCGGAATATTCACATTAATTCCGTCTGCATCCACATTCCCATCCGTATCAAAATAATGCAGTGCATTTACTAACCGTTGTGTAAGTAACAAACGTTGTCCTGCCTTACCTAACCGTGAATTTTGAATCTGAATTGTTATAATCGACTAAGAAATGATGTGGTCATCAACCACAACCACTAAACGCCGCCACTGACCTATTCCCTGTAGATTTCATACATAGGTAAGCTGGCGTCGACTAGGCGCGCCGAGCAGAATCGTATCGAAGAAAGTCGCCTGCTATACAATTTCTATGAAGCTGCGTCCATTAGATTAGAGAACCATGGCGCGCCGAATTCTTCGTTTGTAATGGACGCAGCTCACGCAGCTTCATAGAAATTGTATAGCAGGCGACTACCATTCGATTCGGCTCTGTTTGGCGAGCCTAGTGGATGACAGGCTTTATAAAAAATCGCCGCACACTGTTGACGCCCGCCGCCGCCGCTAGGCGTCACTTGTTTCTTCTTCTAGAATAGCTGCGTTTGTGGCTGTCACGTGTGACTCGTATGCGGCGACCATGGAGCTAAGATGGAGCTATACTTAATACTGAGGTAACTGGAGTTTTCACCCTGAATAAAAAAGTGTGCCCAGCAAATGTGACATTTAGTATGTAGTGGCTATCAGTTGTCTCATATGACCATACGTATTTTTTCAAAGTGTAGGTGAGACGGAAGACAGCCACAGTGTAATTTGTGGACACAAAAAAGTGTAATTAAGTACTGCACTCTCCAGTTACCTCAGTATGTTATAGTCTAGCTCCATGGCGGCGACGGTTAATCTTTCTTCTTGTGTTTGACTATGGACACAAATAAATAAAAAAATAAATAATTGATAGTACCAAGTGCTCATAATACATTTACATTTACATTTATTTACAAGGTTTAAATGGTATGCATCAAAAGGGATGAGTCCCTGACATTGAAACTAGTAGGAACTGTATTTTCAGTGCCAGTGATTCCTCGACATTTTTAACTTAATTATAAAATTTACACTTTACCCACAGAACACGGAAAAAAAATGTCTTTCCATGTTCTGTGACTTTACCTTTGTTGTACCTATTGCGACTTATTAATTTCGTGAGCTTATGTTAGTGAGTTAGCTTTTGACATCAAAAGTCTCGATATCCAGCAGGTCTGTTTTGGCATTATTTTCTTTATCTTTTGTTTGTCGCAAACAAATAATACCAAAGAACTATCACATTACAGTACTTACTCGTATTGAAATTCGAAATATAACAGGCAATTCATAAACAGATTAATTTTATGGCCATAACTTCTTGATTATCTTAATCCTAATTCAAGATTAATAAGAATTTCCTACGGGTAGGTAAATTTACGCGCATCAAAAACGTATCAAAAATTATACTTACCAAATGTACCAAAAAATCTATTTTCACTTTTTTTTTATTTATAATGGGCTTGCTCTTGGCTTCACACTGAACCTTAGGGTTGAGAAGAAGCCTAAGATGGAGCGAGCTTACCTACCCAGAAGCAGCCTATTCACTCTTGCTTTAAAAATTCTTTTATAAACCGGCCTGTAATATTTATCCCGTGTTTTATAATAAAAGAAAAAAAACTGATTACATCTAGCTGTTCCTATTCATTTACAAATGCCAAGTGTTTTAATGAGTTATGAATAACAATTAGGGAAAACTGCAGCAGACATTATAGAGGGCCCTTGGCGAGAAAATAATAAGTTATGGTCTCCTCCACGTCTCCTCTCTAGGAGTAGGGCAGTAGCCCCGGTTTTGGCCACTTTTTGCGATAAAAGTTATCTAAATTACCTGACTACTTTTCGTGATTTTTGTCAATGGCATTAAGAGAATAATAACAATCTTTAGAATTCTTTATAGCATATGTTTTTTTTTCACTAAATGCCATTTAAGTAAGTAAGTAATGTGTTTTTTTCGATAAAAAAAATCATAAATTTGTTAAGGATAAAGGTAAGGATAAATAAACCTTCGATTTTCAAAATTAAATTATTTTATTGCAAGTTGCAATTGATTGATATTTGCACATTAGAATTTTGATTTAATCTGGATTAGGCTTTGATTTTTCGCAATACTTACAAAGTTTTACAAAGTGGCCCAAACTAGGGCATTTGGCACCTTCGCACATTTTGTGTTATGAACAAAAAACTTTTTAAAAATTAATAAAAGGATGATAAATTTTCTACAATAAAATATATTGTATAATTTAAGAAGTGAAAAAATCCTTAAGTAGCCACAAATGGATCTCCTTCCCTATTTCGATTTAAAAACTAGTTTGAATAATTAATTTAATTATAAACGCAGAATATCTATATGCAGTCGTTATAAATAAAGATGTCTCGGTGCACGCACCAGTTATCAAGTTGCCGATGCCGCCGGGTTCGGTTCCCGGTCGGGTAAATATTGAAAACTAACTTTTCAATATTTCCTCGTGTCTGGGTGTAAAAATAGTTTGTTTGCATTACTTACTGTATTTTTGATGCAAGCTTAGTATTTTTGTATTAGGTAGATAAGGTAAGGCTGGTATTGGTCAGGCGCAGACATTTTCACCTACTGTTTTTTTATTCATCATTATACTTACCACCTGAAATAAGCTGAGGTTGCCCCCCCCCCTCAACCAAATGGGTCCCCCTACCATATCCTGGATGCGCTCCTGGTAATGGTAATTCTTATAAACAAATCTTTTGTAAGTGTCCGTT
Organism: Crambus lathoniellus; assembly: GCA_949710035.1. NCBI lineage: Eukaryota > Metazoa > Arthropoda > Insecta > Lepidoptera > Crambidae > Crambus > Crambus lathoniellus. The sequence continues at coordinate 5,669,697 of OX453312.1, forward strand.
TTGTAAAAGACCGCGTATTTTGCATTTTCCAATGGAAATGAGATATTTACAGCAACAAAACGCATCCTAAATGTTAGCCCGACATTTAATGTGCTCCTCGGTACTTAAATTAATTATTTCTGAATCAAATTAAACCCTCATTGTGACTACGTCCCGAATATCAAATCAGAACCTATAAATCAGGCAGAAGAGAAAAACAATTACTTTTAAAACGCCCTAGTGGTAGAGTATGTGGTCCCATAAAATATGCACGCCTCCAGGTTTTGAATAATTGGTGGAAATAATGCGTACTTTGTTTATGTAGGCAATACTTGAAATGATCCCAAATAAAAATATAAAACAGAAGGTCAGGCTGTGTGTGATGAACCAATAAACCGATTTTCATTAAATGTCTCTGTCTGTCAGTGAGAAAGGTTAAAACGTTGTTGAGAAGTTTTCGTGTTCATAAAAGAAAGCACTAGGTAGTCAGCGTCAAAATGATCTCATCTCAGCGTTCAAAGAACCTACCAAAAATATATGAACATGTTACAAAAATCACTCTTAGCACAATACTTTTTGATATAAATAGGTAGTATGACCAAACATTTTTTTTAAATTATTAATAGGTACAAAACTGTAAACAAAAAATATTGTAAAATATAAATTAAAAAGTTACCTAAAAGCATCCCCTAAAACACAATACCCGAATAAAACCACAAATGTTTAGTATGAAAAGATTTAAATCAGTAGACCGTAATAAAACGTAGATGTAACGACTGCTGACCTAACTTGAACCTTATAAAAGGATAAGTAAAGTAACAGTAAATAGGAGGCAACTTAACGTCATTAGGGTCGAGAATTCAAGAGCAAGACGCGAACACTTCTCAACTGCCACGTTTTGTAGCTAAACCAATTTAAAATACTTAGATTCTATTTTAAAATCTAGACGTTACTCTGAGATACTGTACAAAATGGACGGTATTCTTGTGAAAAGTTAATGCTGTTATTTGAACTGTGTAGGCACTTTGAATTAGACTTTGAGGACGAATCCATTATAATAAGTAAAGATATTTGTTTATATAGTTTATAAACAAACATTAGTTCGTAGAGACATTATTTTATAAAAAGTAAAGATATTTGTTTGTTTGTGTATGTTTGTAATGAATAACCTTAAGGTGCTACTCGGAAAAAGTATGGACTTTTTGATATAAAACAATAGGACGGTTAGAGTTGTTATAAATCTGTTAATAAGATATATATTTCTTCATACCTTTATCTAGAATCGTATAGTTTCAGAAACACGTTTTTATGATTTTGCCTCGACACTTTTTATTTTCGAAAATACTTACTTACCTCTAAAAATACGAAATATCAAGATTATTCTTAAATGGGGTTACATATACTATTGACAATTGTTTTAATTACTGGACACCAATCATATTTAGGATCGTATAGAAGCATTTTTTTTAATCGCTATAGTTTTTTAATACGAAGTGATTTTGTGTTTTTTTTTGCGTAATCTGCAAAATCGGTGTCGCTCCCGCGCGCGTCGTTCTCTCATTGCTATCTCGCTTTAGCATAATTTTTCCGAGTATCGGCTTAATAACGCAAAAACTACTAAACAAATTTCAAAAATGCGCATTATCTACGAACCTCCCAAATATGTCTGCGTGCCCCTTGTGTTCGTCGAAAAACCGACACGGATCGCTCCGCGCACGGTTTGAAATGCTCGTAGCGAAATACTTTTCTGAAAACCGCATCTCGCGGACAAACATACATACATACGGGTCAAATTGAGAACCTCCTTTTTTTAAGTCGGTTATAAACCAAAACCTTCTCCTAAATGTAACAAATACTTTTCTGAAAACCGCATTAAAATCGGTTCAGCCAAACGCGAGACAATCTATTTAATTTTATTTTATTTAAAAGACACACAAACGGCATAACACATTAAAACATTGACAAGTATTGCACTTATGGTAGTTTATCTGATGTGTACACTTATTACAGGCGTGTACAGCATTCACATATTACATAGTGATTTTTTCGCCGTAATGAGAAATGCGAGGGCGAGCTTTGAAAAACGTGCAACTGAAACTCAAAATAAGATAATTAGGACAGTGTATGACTACAATATTTATGACGAGCATTTTAATGTGATATATAATTTATATTGAAATTAATTAATTTATTATTATTATTATTTCTTTTAAGTTTAATGCTTCTTAATGTAAACTTAAATGTAAAAATATGGGTGTAATTTAGCCTGAAATAAATGCATTTTATTTTTTATTTTTTTATTACACGTCACTAAAAACAAATTTAACGTATAAGTAAACAACATATTGCAAAAATTAAGTACTAACAACACAAAATTTACAAATACACAAAAAAGCAAAGAAATTAATAATAAAAAAAATAATACAACAATATTACAACACACATACAAACATACAGGTCAAACTGAAAACTTCCTTTTTCAAGTCGGCTCGAAAGACCAATTTGATGTATGGTCTGGATGCCACACACCAAAAGAGATAAATGAACAATATGAAATTGATTAAAAATAACTTTTATTGCGTAATTAATTGTAACGCTAATTGATGAGTCGCGGGTTGAATGTAGACTGACTGAATGCTATGAAAAATATGATTATTAACAAATTAAATGTAGGGCGTTACGTATGTCGGTCAGTACGTTGACCGTACACTTATAAAATGTCTTGTTGCGATGTCGTATTACAATATAGTGCACACGCACAGCACTTAATAAACCGACTTTAATAATTAAGCTCGTGTTACAAAAACATCTCAAAAAGGCCTCTTAAATTTCGTTCCTCCATGAAACTCTTATTAATGTTGACAAGGTTAATTTTGTGAGGTAACTAACGCACTTCTCGCGGGAGTCGTCAAAGGGCACTTAAGTGCAAAGTTCCTCGCTTAAAAACCTTAAATGAACATGTATTATTAAAAGTCTTATATTCAGGCATCTAAAGTTCTCTATTACATGGCAAACCTAGGACATAAGTATTAAGTTTACAAATGCTATGTGACTTAACTTTTTGGTAAAAGAAAAGTTTTGTTTCTTTAAATACTTAGGTAATCCAAATTTAAGGAATATACCTACAATTTATTATGATCGGCCATAACAAATTCAAAATTAAGTTCACAATTAATACAATTATCTTAGTCAGAATTGTATTTTTAAATTGGTTCGTGTGGCCATTAGTCCATGGAAATCGTACATTTTGCCTTGCGCTAAATGAGGTAGTTCTGATTTTTTTGTATGTTAGTAGTGATGAGATAGTAATGACAAATCAAAGTTTTCCACCTCGAAAGCCCTCCGGATCATTGTTAAATATTTAAAAATCCAATAAATTTTTAGATTTTTTTTAAGTTTTTATCAATTTTTACCACCAAGGACCTGTGTTACGGCAAAAGTTACTATGCACGCTTTAAAGTAGACTAAATTTGCAATAAAAGGAGAATAATTTGGTTTTTGTAAGTCAAATAGTTTTTAAGATGGGGCAATTTAAAAGTTTGCAAAAATTCAAAAAATGAAGTATTATAGTTTTTTTAGTATTCGACATTTTGACCCATAGTAGTGGGCTTATGGCAAAAGTTAAATTATTAGTTATAAAAGTCCATTAAATTTCCAACAAAATGAGACCAATTAGTAATATCAACTTACACTTGATAGTTCCTGAGACAGCTGTTCAAAGTTATTGAGGTAAGTAAAGAATTATGTAATAGAAGGGTTTGCAAAATGAAGTACGCCATAAAGGAAGGAGGATCTGGGAGGTGGTGGGATTAATTATGTACATTGTATGTATAATTTTGATGGACCAGGCACGTCCTATGAATCCACGGCACACTTTTTGGGGGCAGCTTGCTGAGGTATAATTTCTTTATCGAACTGCTCAGGAAGGTGAAAATCGTCATTTGATGGTGGGTTACCAATCAATGGTTCATCAATGTCATCACACATCAGGTCTGGTATGTTCTCGCATGATTGGCCAATGCAGTAGCTGCAAACAGCCGAACATTTGAGTTCTGCTTTCCTGCAACCACATCTGCTGGTACAACCTTACATCTTTGGTATGCTTTCAAGGTGATTAAGGTTTGCGTGTCATTAACAGGGTAGAACGGGAACGTCTCCCAGATCCTTCTTCCTTTAGGGCTTACTACCTTTTGCAAAGCCTTCTATTACATAATTGTTTACTTACCTACCTCTATAACTTTGAACAGCTGTGTCTTAAGAACTATCAGGTGTAAATCGACAAATTTAATCTCATTTTGTTGGAAATTTAATGGACTTTAATAACTAATAAAAAACTTTTGCCATAAACCTACTACTAGGGGGTCAAAGTTGACGTAAAATAAAAAAACTGTAATACTTCCTTTTTTGTGATTTTGCAAATTTTAAAATAGCCGTATCTTAAAAACTATTTGGCTTACAAAAACCCAATTACTCTTTTTTTATTGCAAATTTAGTCTACTTTAATTAAAGAGTGCATAGTAACATTTGCCGTGACTCAGATCCTTGGTGGTAAAAATTTACAAAAACTGAAAAAAATCTGAAAATTTATTGGATTTTTAAATATTTAACAATGATCCGGAGGGCTTTCGAGGTGGAAAACTTGGATTTGTCATTACCATCTCATCAAATCAAACAATATATCAAATAATATAATATAATAATAATAAATAATAATAATAAATAATAATAATAATAATATAATATTATAATAATATAATATCAAAACTTAAAAATGTCTACAAGGTATCCTCATACGAGCATGACCCGCATCCTTATCAACAAATATTCATATTACTATGAATAATATTAGTGTAAATAGATTTAATAATTATAATTGGGATATGAAGAAGTATATTACCATGGATAGAAATAGGACAAGTAAAATCATGAACAGCTTTTCGCCCAAATGAATTAACTACCTACACGATGATTTCCCGTGGGAATAAAATATCCTCCCGGGGTCAAAAGAAGCCGATATGCTATTCCACAGACAAAAGATTTCAAAGATCCGTCCAGCCGATAGCCGTGATTGGGGAACAAACATACAAGCTTTTGCAATCATAATAGTAAAATGAGATAAGATACATGACATGATAGTATATACTTCAACATAAGTCAACTTCAGTATCAGCGATCTACTCGTCTCAATATCCGACTTACAACCACAGCCCACGATGATCATCATCACAACAACGATCACTCTGTGATCTGCACCTTCAGTATCATATTATCTCCTCTCATTACCACAGCACGTACACTCTGCTGCCTCCAGTTTGTATGCTGTGTTGGTTCGTACGTTCAAGGATAGCGGGATCCTCATTATTATATTAACTCGATGCTAGCTCATGATAAGTACCTACTGGATGCTACAATTGGCATCTGAAAGCAGTAAACTCACAACACACATAGTAACCAAATCAATTTTATTAATCATTCAAAAGAAATAGATGTATCTGATAATGAATCAATAGAAATAAATGTAAGTATATGAATTCTCATATTCTTTTATAAACATTAGTATGTAAGGTACTTAGTAACTTCAACCATAGTAGAAACAAATGTTCAACTGACCAGATCTAAAAAAAAATATGGATAGGATTACTACAGAATATGTGAAGGAACTTCAAAGGTCCGTGAGAATGGTAAACTGCTAAGAATTTTAGTATCACGAGCCTACCAAATGAGACGGTAAATTTGACAGATCTACTTGATTTTTGGTTTAATAAAGATATTAATGCTCATTAAAATAACAATAAATTAGATTCACATAATTTGAAATCATATTTTGTCAATACGTACACTAGGACGGTAGTATTAAAATCCTCAAAAACTAATTATAAATCATACCGCCAATAACAACAAAAACACGGCAAAACTAACTTGGTATGCTACAGCAGTGGTTACTTGTGGCTTTATTTGTTAGAACAAGTTTAAAACATGAATTAAAATGTTTGCATGAAGCTGTATAGAACATTTTAATAAATTGAGAGGTGTGATTGAGCAATAATCGTTTTACTTTATTTTGCTTAATTAGGAAAACATCAGTTACAACTTGACAGTGTAATAAACACGATCTACTTAAATGCACTATGGACTGTTTACATGTTTTTGCATTAGAAACATAATTTCATCACTATGTTAATGAAAACAACTAGAATAGATATCAGTGAATGCTTCTTGCAGTGCTGTCTAAGCAACTAAGTATTTCTGCTTTTGATTTGCATCTAAATCATTAAGAGAGATCTAGAACACTACGCAGTACGCACAAATAGCAAAATAGCTTCTAGTGATTTTGGCTGTAAAATTTTCCATCCGTCTAAACCAAAACTGAGTTGCCCGGAAGAAACCGCAGTAAGACGATAAGGCCACCATTTGGTTAACAGTTTGTTATCTTTGTATTATTATTATTATTTCGTGTGTGATTGTTCCGTTCGTAATATTGTGTACAAATAAAGAATTAATCTATGTAGGTATCTATCAAACTAGGTACTTAGATAAAGAATCTTCGACGTTCCCGGAAAAATGTAAAGAATGATGATTTCTAATCAGTCTTATGGCTTTATTGTCTAATTATGTAGAAGACTCGGAAAAGTATGTTCCTGATAAACTTTCTCTAGCACTCATCCACAATTTAGTTTGAATTTAAATTAAATTTGAGATTTAAGTTTGCCACTAAACTCAAATTTAAAAAGTCAAGCATAGTGAATTCTTTTAAATTAAGCTACATATAACAAAAATAATAGACGAAATGTCCACTTGAACAAAGTTACAAAAAATAAAATAAGTAATAGGAAATAGTAAATTTTGGATATCTTTGCATACCTACATTGCTTCCATCCCGAACTAAGTAACTCAAGCACTTGTGTTATGGCATTTGGGAACAACGACGGGGATTACCACATACAATCGGGCAGAATGTTGAAAAGTCCGCTTTAAACATTCACCCGACAGGGAATCGAACCCGGTAGGTACCTCAGAGACAGCGGCACCCCGAAAACTATGCGTACGTACACCGTATCTACAACACTGCTATGGAGGTTGTTAAGCTTATACCAGAAACTAATATTGTTTCCATAGTTAAAAGGTCTATAACAATCTAAGTGACACAGATCACAGTTTATAAAAGAATTACCCAATCGCAATCCTGGAATACTAAATTCGCGACTTTAATAGTGTGCTCTTATTCAAAAGTGAATCGTCATCATGTCCAATCTTATCAAGATCAGAAATACATCCAGTTCTGCGTAAAGGTCACCTGGGCATAGACCTAGGCATAGAAAAACAAACCTAGCTCATGGATATTGACCACTCATGAGAATCAAGATATGGTATGGATTTCGTATAAATGGAAACAAAGGTAATTATAAAAATCTTAAATAGATAAGACAATAACCCCTACTCAAATTGTGGAGCATGTGGATACTTATAATGCAAGGAAAAAGAAATGATGCAAACATAATTTAGTATATAAATATCTTGATAAGTAAGTAGGTACTATGTTGCGATAATTAGAGCGCATATTGACAATAATACTTTAAAGGTATCTACTGCTACAGCTGTGGTACCTACTAGATACTCAATGTCAAGCACGTAGGCAACTGTAGATTTAAAAAGCTTTTCATTCTTCCCTAAGAGTATTTTGATAACATCTAAATGATTCTATGAAAAGATAAGTTTTTATAGTTTTGTTTTGTTTTAGGTAGACCTTTACAAACTTTATTTAAGGGGGTGTTACAATCAATTTAGTCGGTTATGCGAGATGAAAATTAAATCTTAAATAGCTTTATTCGATATGCAAATAAATAAACATGAAACATTTTAATCAAAACAACTTCAATACTTTCCCATAAACAAAATGCTCTGCATCATCTCAAATCCTCTTTGACCAGATTCAGCTACGAAGAAAGGGTATTCCTCCTTCGCTCAAGACTCCCCTGGGTCGGCCACGTCACCCTGGAGCCGTATTCGTCCTCAGATGCTATTTACCTTGGAATGTATACATTATTCATCGGCAAAAGATCGTTCCGTGTCATTCTACAATAAAATCATTAGGTTATCAACACAATATGCCCTTCAGGAGGAAAATTCATGATTTATACTGTTCACTAGCTACAGTAGCTACCTACATCCTTTATTATTTACAAAAACCATTTCTTTTATTAAGAGCTACTTATCTAGTGCAAGAATGTAAAATGAGTATTGTAAAAACAAGAATAAAACGTTTGAAATTATCTTTGTTCTGTTGTAGTTTCATTTAAATCTAATAATCTTAAAAGTGGCCATACGGGTAGTAAACCAGTATGAAATATAAGTAGGTACTCATTTAACCAGCCTGTGAGAAACGTACTCACTTAACATTTAAACATATTCAGACGAATGTATGCCACCAACATACATCGTTCGTACTCTAAAATCCGGCGAGTGTATGCCACAAACATATACCGCCCCCTTAATTCCGACGAGTGCATGCCACAAACATACATCGTCCCCTAATATCCGACGAGTGTATGCAACATACATACATCGCCCTCTAATATCCGACGAGTGTATGCAACATACATACATCGCCCCCTAATATCAAATTCAATTCAATGCATTTCAACAAACAAATTCAATGTATCTCTTGTAACCAGTGAGCATGCATAGCTTGCTCACTCAACCCAGTGAACACCTTATATTTGTTCGCTCATCATTAAAAATTAAAAATATTCACATTAGAGATATCCAAATTCACATAAAGACTTAAATATTTAAAGATACCATATTAAAATATTCGTATTTAAACTCATATTCATAGTTCAAGCAATTTATATTGCTATTCACGGTGTTCATATTAATTGAATCCACAAAATTTGTACCTATTAATTAATAGATCAATAAATAGAAAGCCAGAATTCAATTGTAAGTAAGTAATACGTACCTATTAAACCAATCTTACCAGGTAACGTAGGTAACCAGTAAGCATACATGACTCACTCAACCCAGAGAACAACACGTTCGCTCAATACATTAAAAACAAAGGAAAATTAGTAATAATTAATTTTAATAATATTAAGATAAATGAAATGTGAGCAACCAATCATAAATTATTCTTACTCTGTACTACTTCTTACTAGCTTCATAACTTATAGTTTTCTTTTATTCACTGTTGGTATTAGATACCACGTTAAAACATGGATTGTATGCAAGATTTAGTAGCCATAAGTGATTTCACTCTGTGCAACAGTAAAGGCTATCAAAACTAGCTCCAATTAGTGCTAGCACTAATTACTTAAGACATTACATGTAGGTACACAGCCAAAACTGCCAGTCCTAGCTCCATGTGTAAGATTATAAACAACATAAACAGCAAGTACTCTAATAATATAATAATGCCAATCATCTCCATTAATTCTGTACAATCCACATTTAATACATCATGTAAATTAAACAACAACAATCAAGATATTATGCCAGATTCATGGTACGCTATGATCGTGCCATACGAAAATATCTACTACATACCCGCGTTTAAAATTATGTAAGTATAATCGGAGGGTAGTCCCGCCGTACACGAACACAATTAATCAATTCAAATAAAAGTGTGATCTAGTTTATGTCCGTTCCGTCGGAGAGTAGCCCCGACCATGTACGGAACACAATCCGCCACACAAATATTCCAATTTTAACGCTTTAGATTTAACTAACACGATCGGAGAGTAGCCCCGAACACGAATTAGTAAAATCTTAGTACTAAGCTACGCATAAAGACTTTTTAAATTATGTTAGTATAGTCGGAGGGTAGCCCCGACCGTATACGAACACAATCAATTAAAACACAAATGCGATTTAGTTTATGTCCGTTCCGTCGGAGAGTAGCCCCGACCATGTACAAAACACAATCCACCGCAAAGGTATTTAAAATGTCATTTAGATTAAAAAAAATACGCATTAACATGGAATCTGGAATATTTATCCTTTCTCTGCGTGAAGAGAATAAAATAACTCGTTTGGCATTACTATAGCACAGAATAAGCAAATTATTCTTATTATCAGGTTTAGAAATAAACTTACGTGGGTACTTTACCGCTTCTGAAATATGAAGAAAACGCAGACTCCAGATAACACTCATATAATTATTGATCCAACTTACAGGTACAGGCATAGTACAGGTATAACAATATAGATACAGTCGACGTCTTAGTGAACTTATCCCCCCGAGGCTAGTTTGAAGAATGACCTCTCTTTGCTCGTTAATCGGGCTCAAGTCTAGCTACCCCCCACCAATTTTACCACAGATTAGCCTATTAAATTTAACAAAATGGCGGCAAGAGACGGCATTACCAGTGTTGCTATTAAAAAATAAGAAAAACCTTCTAAAATCATGACACTACTAACACATAAAAAAATCAGAACTACCTCATTTAATGCAAGGCAACACCACTTATTTGGTACGATTTCCATGTACCTACTACATGTTAAAGACATTTCAGAGCATGAGTGAGAAAATTATTTTTTTAGAATAGAAAGAAAATTGTATTTCCTCGCGCATTTCGTGAGAATAGTTTTATCACTACATAGTATAAAACAAAGTCGCTTTCTCTGTCCCTATGTCCCTTTGTATGCTTAAATCTTTGAAACTACGCAACGGATTTTGATGCGTTTTTTTTTAATAGATAGAGTGATTCAAGAGGAAGGTTTATATGTACTTTTTATCCCGATATTCCCACGGGAACGGGAACCACGCGGGTGAAACCGCGGGCGGCCGCTAGTTAAGTGATAAAAGCTTTCGCCTATGCAATTGCTAGCTTCGAGTTATCAGTTGTAATGTACTCGTACTATTGAGGAAGTTTTTTAATAGATAACTAAACAAGTACTTATCACGTAGAGATAAAGTGATAGATTTCCACAGTACCATAGAATAAGCCTGCTTATCGAGGAAGGCCTGATAACTTTGTTACAAGAAAGGAATGAAGAATGAAAGGTAAAATCAAAATTAAGGATATAGTCGAGAGCACAAAACCTCTTAATCCAGTGCGCCTGTGGCTTGTGCGTGGTCAGTTCGATGGTCATCACGTAGTTTTTGTTACAAGAAAGGAATGAGGAATGAAAGGTAAAATCCGAATTAAGAATATAATTAGCTATGAAAGTTTTATAATACCTACTTACTTATAGGTTTCTTTAATAGTCGAGAACACAAAACAGTGCGACTCCTCTCTTAATCCATTGCGCCTGTGGCTTGTGTGTGCGTGGTCAGTTCGATGGTCATTACGTAGTTTTTGTTACAAGAAAGGAATGAGGAATGAAAGGTAAAATTAGAATTAAGGATATAATTAGCTATGAAAACTACATAATATTAGGCTTTTTTAATAGTCGAGTGCACAAAACAGTGCGACTCCCCTCTTAATCCAGTGCGCCTGTGGTTTGTGCGTGGTCAGTTCGATGGTCATCACGTAGTTAGTGGAGTGCCCGGTGGTGGACAAAGTGCCCGCACGGAGCAACGTCTTGTAGGTCGGACATTCGTACAAGCCCTGCTGTAACTTGTGGTTCTGCTCCGGCTTCATGTAGATTGTCGCCATTTCTGCAGAATTTATTGGAATTTGGGAAACGATGGAAAGAGACGTAGGGACTCCTGAATTACGCGTATATTGCACATATATAATTGGTAATTTTTTGGTGTGTTATTAAAGGATTTTTAGTTTTTCCGTGACCATGGCCCCTGGTGCCTCAACTACTGTTTAAACTAATACTAATCTATCCTAAACTAAATTCTTAAAAACGCTAGTAAAGCTTACCAATTATGTGTGCAATATACGGTGTTAAAATCCGTAAAATGTGGTTTTATTCCAATGAACAGTTCGCGCAGAAATCTAAGATGTGTGCTCATTACTCCTGACTCAGTTGAGATAGGTAAAGTTATTTGAACATGAGAACAAGCCGTTTTCTAGTTTCTTCATTGATTTGCTATTACCTGAAGATACCACATTGATTGACGATTGAAAAGTGTACCTAGATAAATGGCGTTTCTTCTAAAACCCTCTTATTAATAGATAAACGTGTAAAGTCACACCAGCCGGCCTAGCATGAGCGGCTTATAACGCGCGATATGATATGGTACGGCAAGTTGTCTTGCTTACCCCACTAAGGTGTAAATCTGTTGTTGTCTCGGACTTCTTTATATCGAATAAATGTGACAGCATCAGTTTAAAACTTGTGTAAATTAATTTTATATTTACTTTTTTGCATTCACAATGCAATTTTTTGTATCGAAAATATTGAGAATGAAGTAAGTATTAGAAAAAGTCGATCCGTCTCACAACTAGCTCTGATGGGACTCGAACCCACGACCTTTCACTGTCCGGGCTAATGCTCTAACCACTGAGCTACGGAGTCGCTCAGTGGTTAGAGCATTTGCCCGGCATGTGTAAATTTGCTCCAATTTTATTAATAAGGGGGTGATTTAGAAATATTCTCTACCTGTATGCAGTTCCTTAGGCCTGCTTTCTTCCAGAGACATGTCTCCCATATTCCACCTTGCGCCCTCCAAGTATAGCCCCCGCACGCAGCATCCGTCTTCCGGCCGCTTCGCCGGCGCTACACCGAGGGCCTAAACGAAATGCTTTTCTTTTAATAATCAAGTTTTAAGATTTACACGGTGGTTGGTGTTCCGTCTGTAAACGAAATGTTTATCCTTTTAATTATTTTTTTTTTAGATCTTCACGACAGTCGGTAACTTATTCTATATAAGTATTGATTTGGTTACATAATGGCTTAAGTGTATTGGGAACATATTTTAACATATTTTACGGTTAGTTTCAACAATCTGTCTTTGTTAGAGTTAAATGGCCAGGATATTTCTTTTAATTAGTACAAACCAATGATGGCCGCATATAATAGCCATCTTGGCTCAATGACTTCTTAACCAGAAAACTAACCTAAGGCAAACGACCCCGATTTGATCATTTGAAATTAAAAAAAACTTTCTGAACAGATTAGTTTACCTCGGTCGCATATGATATGGTATCAATAGCAATAAACTGCCACACAGATTCTTTAAATTTCATCAAGTAACTAACCTAAGAAGCTACGAAAACAGTAGTATGCGGTAAAGTTATATTAAACTAACTAGCGGCTGCCCGCGGATTCACCCGCGTGGTTTTCGTTCCCGTAGGAATATCGGGATAAAAAGTAGCCTAAGTTCCTCCTTAATACATCAGCTAGTCCTGTCAAAATCGGTCCAGCCGCTTCAGAGATTAGCCGGAACAAACAGACAGACAAAACTTGTAACAAAATATATTTTGGTATATGTACCGTAGATATTATAATCATATGCATATATTAAAAAGCGGTTATTTTAATATTACAAACAGACACTCCAATTTTATTTATTTGTAGGCATAAATAATTTATTTTATAACTAAACATACCTTCCGAACTGATTACTTACCTCAAACGCATACGATATAGTATCAATAGCTATGACGTGTTTCCTGGCGTAGTTCTGTAGCGCTCCCGTCAGGAACGCTTGTGGGAAGAAGAAGCCCGAGATCCAGAACACCTTGGGAATGCCGCCATCAACCCACTGTTGCATGAACTCCACGCGTAGGCAGAGGTCTTTCACCCACGCCGCTAAAGAACGTGTAACTTAATTAAAAGGATTGTCCAAAAATGAGGCTTTAAACGCAACAATTATGGTACAGCTTATTTTTAGTTTAGCTAGAGTGGTTCAAGAGTTAGAGTGCTGATAATGACGTCGAGAGTTCCATTCCCTTAGCCCGAATTCTCGCTCCCTTGTGGGAAGAAGCCCAAGATCCAGAACACCTTGGGAATGCCTCCATCCACCCACATGGAGTTTTGCCTGAGTCAAATAGGAAACTACTTTCATCATCATCCTATCAGCCGAACGACGCCCACTGCTGGGCATAGGCCAAGGATCTCCACAACAATCGATCCCGCGCTGCCCGCATCCAGCGGCTTCTCACGACCTTGACCAGATCGTCTGTCCGCCTTGTAGGGGGCCTGCCAACGGCCCTTTTCGAGAATTCGAGAACCTTTACGCCCCAACGGCCATCGACTGATAATGTTTATTTATTTATTTATTCATTTATTTAACCTTTATTGCAAGAGAAATGGCGGACTTAATGCTAGTGAGCATTCTCTAACAGTCAACCGGAAAGGATGTCAGTGAGAGAAAAAATAGGCGGCAATAATAATAAGAAAAACAGCAAAATAAAGAAATACAGTATGTATCAAACACAATATACTTACTTATATTAAATACATAAATATATAATAATAAATACATATTATACAATATATAAAAATATTATACTTATATACCTACACTTATATATACCTACTTATATACATGACACAGTAACGACCAATTAGACCGGTTAGATTACAAAACTCGGAGCCAAATTGCTCAAGTAATATTCTCGAGCCAATCTCTTGAAGACGCACTTACTAGGGGCATTACGAATGTCCAAGGGCAAAGCATTCCAGAGTCGTACAGCCGAAAGGGAGAATGACTTTGAGACAAATCCGGAAGAATGAGCGGGAGTTTGCAACAGAGAGTTGTTGCTAGAGCGAATGTTCTATGCTGGCAGTTATCAACAAGTCGTGCTGTCGTCTATGTAGGGGTCTTAAATAGAGTATATCTATATACGAGTATTTCCAATTACCTAGTGGTTTCAGCGATGGGTAGGCCTTAGAGCTCCACATGAGCGGCACGGCGTTCCGCGCCAGACTGACCGCCATGTTCTCCAGAGCTTCAGACATCACCACCAGACCCTTCAGAGCTTTTAGCAAATCCCTGGGAAATGTTAAATAGTTCAAAGAGCAATGCATAGTACGAGTTCGTACTAGAACGATGTCAATCACATGACATAGATACCTAACCTACTAATAAATCTCATGGTCGTTATCAAAAGTCCAATTTCATTCAAAATAATCAAGCCTAAAATTCAGATTGATAAATGAAATCTCTATCTATGCAATGTGGAAGCCTGATTTTCCCTGTGGTGGGTATGAGTACAAATGTGGGTCTGGTACAGTCACAGAATTTAGTTTCCAACCCACCTAATGTTTATTATCGTACAGCAAACTGACACAATAAGATCTAGAGTTTGGGGCGTTTTTTGGCGCTAGTTACTGTTTTTTTTTTACCTGAGGGAGTTCATGATGACCATCAAAAGGCGGTTGTAGCGGATCGCCTCCTGGATTAGGACAGTGTTCAGGGACTCCTTGTACGATACTGGATACCTAGTTTAAACACATAAATAGGAAAACAATGAAGAGTATTTCAAAAACAGAATTTAAAAAAAATTGTGATAAGCATATAGTAGCTTTCGAGAACAATAGACTTTTGTCATAATCTGATTTTAAAAATTTTCTTGAAATCTATATGAAATATATATGATACTAGCCTTCCGCCCGCGGCTTCGCCCGCGTGTACTACACGACGTTATCCCGCGGGAAGGTGATATTTTTCAGGAATAAAAAGTAGCCTATGTCCTTTCTCAGGCTCTAGACTATCTCTGTACCAAAATTCATTCAAATCGGTTCAGTAGTTTAGGTGTGATTGTGTAACACACAGACAGACAGAGACGCATTTATAATATAAGTAAGGAGTAAGGATTATAAACGATAAAAAAGCATGTAAGTATATAGACCGAATCTAATTTTTATAAAGACTAACAGTTTTTGAGCAAAGTACCAATCCAAAACAGGTTTTGTAAATGAATGACTTTAAACATTTGGATAAGTTATAATAATGAGTATTTTATTACTTACGTAGTAGCGATGTGTTTCTGATCCAAAGCTGGTGGCAACACCTAAAGTTGGAAAATCTAAGTAAATAGGCAATTTTTATTTAGACCGTGTCTTAAATATTTTATCTTTTTTTATCGTTTTTAAAAAATTACTTCTGTTCTGATAAAGCAGACAAGTTTTAGACATTTTTTGTCAGCTGATGAGTGACGTGTAGAAACATAAAAGTTGAAAAGCGCTTGACTTCAAGTTTATTAAAAAATAAAGACGTTGACCTATGAATTTCAAACGTGATCGATTCTGATACCCTATGCTGAAGGCGTTTTTCAAGCGCCCAGTCAGAAAAAAATCGCGTCGACGGATTGACGGCGCGCGTCATAGCAGTTGGTTTTGTTGTTATACGCGTCAATGGTGCGCGCAAATATGCAGTGTGCATAGTATGCATAGTTTATCACCATAAAGCCTGCGTTTAAGTGTAGTAAAACGCGAATATATTTTTTTTATCTTTCTTCATATTAACCTCTAAGATCTCTTTCGCCGCTTTCTCCGTCATCTCTTCAGCTGTCATGCCTCCTCCACCAGACACCTCCTTCGGTTGCAGATTACGTAGCGTATCTAAAATTTATGATAGGGTAGGGCTGTAGGAACTATAGGGATTTAGGTCGTAGGAATCTAGGGAACTACTAAATCTGTCACTCTTCAAATTGCTAGTGCAAACAAAATAAAAACACGAGTATTAACGACCATTTACATTTAAAAGATAACCAAGTTACATTAAACATTGGCATTAGTCGGCAGCTGTTCTCCGTTGTTGCTTTTGGTCCTTCGAGACGGATGAGCGGATAATGTTGGGCCTCTTACTAAATAGAAATGCACATTGCAGCATAAAACATTGCACCAACAATCCAGAAAAAAAAGCAAAATTACAGTAAGCAAAACCGTATTTATATCAGCGAACTCAATAAAGTGGTTGGACCATGTCAAACATTCAGTACCTACTGAAAAAAGGACGCCTTAAAAACAGGCTCGTTGCCCTGACAACGTAATATATTCCAAAATCGATCAAAGGAAAATTATGGATCTGTATTTTGCGCAAAAAAAAAATATATAACAGCCGACATAAGTATACTATATTCGTCGAGAGTTGATAAAGACACGGGAGTGAATTGTGTAACTCAACATCAATCAGCCCCCAAGTTTCTTGACTCATTCATTACAAATACGGCCGGATAATTATTTAGCAAGGGAAAATGACAAAATGGTTACCGCATCCGCTCGCCCATTCGGGCCGCGGTTGACAACAACTACGTGTCTCTTACCACGAAACACTGCGAATGCGAGAGATAAGCGACAGCCGCCATACAGTTTGCGATAATTAAGCGACAGTAACGCTGTTCGGAGTCGTATCTATTTATCGAGTCTCGGCGAACAGAGTTTACCACTTCTTATTTCTTACTTGTGTTTTTTTGCTTTATACATTGAGTTTTATACTGCAATTGATAAGAAAAAATACTTACTGATATTGTTATTGGTCTCAGACATCGCGTAGCTTATGTTGGCATTGCTATGCAGACCAAATAGCGAAGGATCGTCGTTCAAGGGCAGTGTTCGGATGTACTTTATGATTTCCTCAATGTTCGCTAGCGCTGGTTGCTGCAAGAGACGCAGTGCATTATTAACCGTGTTATAAGCAGGTCAAAATGATATTGGGAAATACTCTGTGGAAGACAGTAAACGCATATAAAATTAACCGATGGAAGATCAATAGCAGTAACTTTAGCTAAAAATAAATTTCGAACGTGATGAAGTTTTAAATCCAAAGGAGTTTGAAGTGAATCATCAAGACAAAGAGGTCTTACTAGCCTTTGTAGCCAAAGACGATACCAAATCTATAAAAAAACAAATGAGTTATGGTGAAAAGGATAAGGTGGTAAGAAAGAGATTCATGGACCAAAAATAATCATTTAAATATTTGTCATAATCATTTAAACAAAATCAATGAAATGTAATCAGTTGTCACTTAGATACCTACTGTTAATTTTTGTGCTACATATTCCTAGCTAAGCAAATACTATCCTCACGATGATTTCTGAAATCGCACTTTCTTTTAAAGTGTATTCAATATTTCTATTTTTTTTTATCCACAACGGTGTAGCACTTGACACCTGATGTTAAGTGATGATAAGGCTGAAGATGGAAGCGCACTACTCCTGGAATCCTCAACTACTGAGAAACTGGCCATCTTATCTCTAACTGCCGAAACACAACAATGCTGAAAACATCGTTGCTATGGCATCAGACTTATATAAGACTAGCGGCCGCCCGCGGTTTCACCCGCGTGGTTCCCGTTCCCGTGGGAATATCGGGATAAAAAGTATCCTAAGTTATTCCTTATTACATCAGCTATGTGCCAGTGAAAGTTCCATCAAAATCGGTCCAGCCGTTTCAGAGATTAGCCGGAACAAACAGACAGACAGACAGACAAAAATTGTTAAAAATGTTATTTTGGTATATGTACCGTATCACAGCCGTCTCTATCGTCTTCTACAAGCCATGCTATGATACGGAACGGCAACATTGCTGTGAACCGGTTTACTAAATCTAAGTTTAATCTAAGTTTAATCTAAGTTTACCTCTGAGTACTAAATCCTATGGAGGTGGCATACCTACGAAAAAGTGAGGTGTAACTAAGTCACAATGTAAGAAAATCTTGGAATTCAATTTTAAACTTCTTCTAATTGTCGTATTAATCGGTCCAGCCGTTTCAGAGATTAGCCGGAACAAACAGACAGACAGACAAAAATTGTAAAACATGTCATTTTGGTATATGTACCGTAAGTATATTTAATCATATGCACGTAGTAAAAAGCGGTTATTTAATGTTACAAACAGACACTCCAATTTTATTTAATTGTATAGATGTATAGAAGATATGCCATCTCCATAGGATTCAGTACTCGAGGTTTACTCGCTGTTTACCTGTCAAACGGTGCAAACGGTGTCAAATCGGTTCACTTAAAACTACGTTGCCAAATTTATGCGCATGGCTTGTAGAAGACGATAGAGATGGCTGTGACCGTATATATAATCATATGCGTGTAGTAAAAAGCGGTTATTTTAATATTACAAACAGACACTCCAATTTTATTTATTTGTATAGATGTATAGATAGTGTGGGGTGCCGTGTAGTGCCGGCACATAAAAAGAATAGCACTACCCCCTCTCTTCCCGTGGGTGTCGTAAGAGCCGACAGAGGGAAAACTGCCAAAGGAGATGGGCAGCAGCGTCTCCATTTAACAGCAGGCCATACTGCGATCGCCAACCCGCCTGCCAAGCGTGGCGATTATGGCGAAACCCCCCGATATGGTTACACACAACAAAAATCGGCCCCCAGTCCCCGGCGGCCCCGCTATTCTTAGCTACGGTAGCGGCTATGGTAACGGCGGGGCAGGGGGTGCTAAGAATCCCCGGGTAGGCTCCGGCTACCAACACCGACGACTTGACCTGGCAACCTACAACACGCGCACGTTGAGGCTCGACGCGAAGCTTATAGAGTTGGAAGAGGCAATTAGTAAGTTGCATTGGGATATTATTGGGTTATCTGAAGTCCGAAGAGACGGACTCGATTACCCTTCAATCCGGTAACTTACTATACCACCGGGAAGGCGACCAACAGTCCCTAGGTGGTGTCGGGTTCATCGTCCATAAATCCCTTGTCAACAACGTGATCACCATCGGAAGTGTTTCGAGCAGGGAAGCGTACCAGGAGCCGTACTCTGAAACGCTAATTCGAAACTTCGGTTAGCCCCGCCCCTTTCACTCGATTCTGTCCCGACTAGAGAGTGAGAGGGACGGGTATACCGAAGTTTCGGGTTTTGCGTTTCAGAGTAGGCCCTCTGATACTCAGAATATCGGAACGATATTCGCTGAATGTCATTCAGGTCTACGCTCCGACCTCGAAACACGACGATGTCGAAGTGGAGGCTATGTATGAGGAGATCTCTAAAGCCATGCATAGCTATAAAACCCACTACACGGTTGTGATGGGGGATTTTAATGCTAAGTTCGGGCAACGCTGTGGTGATGAGTTGAGAGTGGGGCAATTTGGATTTGGGCAACGGAACGAAAGGGGCCAGATCCTGGCAGACTTCAACGAGAGGGAGAACCTCTACATGAGGAACTCCTTCTTTAAGAAGCCCGTAAGCCGCAAATGGACCTGGATTAGTCCGGACGGTAAAGTCAAAAACGAGATAGATTTTATTATGTCAACGAGGAAGCAAATATTCAATGATGTCGTTGTGATCAACGCCGTAAAGACGGGAAGCGATCACCGCATGCTTAGAGGCACATTGAATATCAACGTCAAGCTGGAAAGATCTCGACTAATAAAATCTACGCTCCCACCAATACCGGCTCAAATTCAAAACCCTGAGTGCTTTCAGCTCGAGCTCCAAAACCGCTTCGAAGCCCTTGGGAACAGCATCGATATGGACGATCTATGCAACATGGTGGTGGATACTGTCCGCACGGTAGGGTCCAAGCACTACAAAACCCACCGTCCTAAATTAAAGAAACTCTCCAGCCACACTATCCGACTCATGGATCAGAGAAACGAAATGAAACTAAAGAACTCAGCGGATGCCCTTCGTTATCGACAGCTAAATAGGCAGATCTCCAAGTCCTTGACAAGGGCCCTACGCCAATTTAATACCGAGCGTATTAAAGAGGCCATTGAGCGGAACAAAGGCTCCAAAGTGTTCGCTAGAGATCTGGCTATAGGGCAAAGCAGTTGGCTTGCAAGGCTGCAAGCTGAGGACGGTAGTATCATTTCATCAACACCTGTAATCCTGAGGGAGATTGAGAGTTTCTATGGACAGTTGTACTCCACGCAAACACCTGTTGAAAGTAAGGCTACAGAACCTAGAGCCAAGCTTACCCGACACTATACCGAAGATATCCCGGACGTCAGCCTGTACGAGATTAGAATGGCTCTCAAGCAGCTCAAAAACAACAAGGCGGCGGGCGATGACGGAATCACAACAGAACTTCTGAGAGCGGGCGGTAAGCCGATACTTAAGGTCCTCCAGAAGCTCTTCAACTCTGTCATCCTCGAGGGCAAAACGCCAAAGGCATAGGGCAGAAGCGATGTGATGCTGTTCTTCAAGAAGGGTGATAAGACTCTCTTGAAGAACTACCGACCCATCTCGCTTCTGAGCCATATCTACAAGTTGTTTTCGAGAGTCATTACGAATCGTCTCGCTCGCAGGTTCGACGACTTCCAACCTCCCGAACAAGCCGGGTTCCGAAATGGTTATAGTACCATAGACCACATTCATACGCTGCGGCAAGTTATACAGAAGACCGAAGAGTATAACTTGCCACTATGCTTGGCGTTCGTGGACGAGAAAGCCTTTGATTCGATCGAGACCTGGGCAGTGCTGCAGTCTCTCCAGAGGTGCCAAATAGACTACAGGTACATCGAGGTGCTGAGGTACTTATACCAAAACGCCACCATGTCGGTCCGATTACAGAACCAGAGCTCTAATCCTATCCAACTACAGCGAGGTGTGAGACAGGGAGACGTCATTTCTCCGAAACTGTTCACAGCTGCGTTGGAAGATATTTTCAAGCTACTGGACTGGAAAGGATTCGGCATTAACATCAATGGCGAGTACCTAACTCACCTGCGGTTTGCCGATGATGTAGTTCTCATGGCTGAGACCTTGGAAGACCTGAACACAATGCTCGAAGTTCTCAGCAATGCTTCCCAAATAGTGGGTCTGAAGATGAACATGGATAAGACGAAAATCATGTCCAACGCCCATGTTGCATCCGCTCCAGTTAATGTTGGGAACATTACACTCGAAGTTGTTGACCACTAAGTCTACCTAGGACAGACAATCCAATTAGGTAAGTCCAACTTCGAGAAAGAGATCTCTCGTCGAATCCAGCTCGGATGGGCAGCGTTTGGGAAGCTCCGGCATATATTTGCGTCCAAAATTCCTCAATGTCTCAAAACTAAGGTCTTTGACTTTAAGTGTGTGTTGCCAGTTATGACTTATGGAAGCGAGACGTGGTCTTTTACTATGGGTCTCATAAGAAGGCTCAAGGTTACTCAGCGAGCAATGGAGAGAGCGATGCTTGGTATTTCCCTGCTCGATCGAATCAGAAATGATGAGATCCGCAGGAGAACTAAAACGACCGACATCGCTCGAAGGATTGCTCAGTTGAAGTGGCAGTGGGCGGGACACATAGCGCGGAGAACCGATGGCCGTTGGGGCGGAAAGGATCTCGAATGGCGACCGCGAACCGGACGACATTCCGTGGGCAGGCCCCCTACAAGGTGGACCGACGATCTGGTGCGCGGTCGCGGGAAGCCGCTGGATGCGGGCAGCGCAGGACCGATCGTTGTGAGATCCTTGGGGGAGGCCTATGCCCAGCAGTGGGCGTCGTACGGTTGAAATGATGATGATGATAGATAGTGTTAGCTAGCCAGGCGGATTTAGAATAAATCCTACCACCAACGAAGCAGAATACAATATTATTATGTACCCCCAATGGGAATCGAACCCGAGACCTCGGAGTCTAATATCGGTGGTGTGTACCATTAGAACACAGAATCGGTTAAAACATACCTGTTTGTAAGCGCCAGTCTCGTCGAACATGTAGCGATCATTGAGCACGCTGGTCGAGTAATAATCGGCAAGAAGACAGAGCAAGCAGCGGCGGTCCCAGTCGTCGGTCACTCGGCCGCCGTAGTTGATATGCCCCGCGGTATATGTTAGCATCTGATAAGAAAAAGGGAGATATCTAAGGCGTATATTAGACGGTAGGTATTGCTATCAGTTTGATGTCAGTCATGATTATTTTAGCCAATTAAAATGAATTCATTCATAACACTGCCCAATATTCCTCTATATAGATTGGTTAGATAGTCATGCATGACTGATGGAATTGAATTGACTAATGGTTGCATGACCATCTTATGTACGCCTAAGGCATCGTCCTAATAGAACGCGAATGCGCGATCATCGCAGGTTCGCGCGAACTTTACTCGTACGAACGCGCGATCAAACATATTGAACTCGAATAGGTGTCCTAACTGACAAACCCACAACGCAATCGCGCGACTCAAATGTTTGTAATTCTATTCGCGCGAACTTAGTTCGTACGAACGCGCGATCAAACATATCGAACTCGAATAGGTGTCCTAACAGACAATTGCACGACGCGATCGATCTATTCGCGCGAACTTAGTTGGTTGGTACGAATGCGCGATCAAACATATTATTGAATTTGAATACCTAGGTGTCCTAATTGAAATTCGCGCCACGCGCGATAATTGGGTATTTGACAGGTTTTTTTTATTGACTTAAAATGTTCATTTAATTAGTAGCAACACAACATAGGTATTTTTAAATATCTTGCATATTTTCAGCGATATAGAGCATCAAACTTTCTAATTAGACAAGGTGAGCGCTATAAAACGTGACGTCACATTTCTATAGCGCCATACTCTCGCCATAGAAAATTTAGTTTCAGAAAGAGATAGATAGAGTCACAATTAAGTAGCTCTTATTTCGCTTGTTATAATCAGTGATCGGATAATCGGATGCATATTTACCTAAAGTTAATATTTGGCTAACTAACTGTGGAAGCGGCTTCTTAAAATATGTTTTTTAAATATAAATGCCGGGATTCCAGAAAATTCGGGAATGCAAAGCTAGTCGGTAACATGGTGTCAAAACGAAGCCTTTAGCATGGGGTATTTATTTTAAAAAATTCCGGGATTCCGGGTTTATATAACTATAATAACTATTCATAGGTACGTATCTTGAAGTTTAGTTAAGTTCCCAATGCGATTTATGAGTGAGAGGAAGAGTATTGAGTGTTAGTTTAAATAAAACAATAAGTACTTACAATAATACTTTATGGGTCTATATACCCTTTGCGGGTCGCTACTTGCACACAAGCAGGTATATGTATAATTTGCCGTCTCACTCGCATTCATTAAGAAATACCATAGCCTTCTCTATTGTTTGCACCGACGTATCCGTACGCGTCAGAGTGAGACACGAGACACGCCGTGCTTCCGCCCGCGCACCAACCCCGGGCAGGCCCCAGTCACTCGCTCAAGGTCACGCGCTATGTGCCTACCGCTAAGTAGCTCGTAACTGAGCCGATCAGTTATGGGCTGGCTGTCGCACGCGTTTTCCGCACAAAACGCTGCGATACAATTTTATTACCTACCTATATAATTATTAAAGATAAAATCTTGACTAACGATACGATGGTTAATTATTGTAAATTGTTCACACGATTCAGAATAGTAAAGTTTATTTCACTTCAGCCATTTTGTTTAATTTATGTTCTTTGTACAACCTTGACGATTTCGCTCGATGACCTACTCTCGCGAAGTACGCGGGAATCTCGATTCTTGGAGCGCGTTCGTAGAATATGTTTCTTCTTGCAGCAGTTCTGCAGCAGTTTTTGTAGGCTAATAGCGTAGGGATTTTAGCTTTTGATATAGATATAGATAGAAGGATTTACATGTTACGTAGTAACTATTTTCTAATCTTACCCCGGGCACTTCGGGCATTCGTCTACTGCGCAGCATTCCGCGCGAACTTCAGGGCCTCCAAGTTATTTTGCGCGTACTGTACAAGCCGAACTATGGAAATCTAGCAACGTTGCACATGAATTGTCCATTTCTATTGACAACGCCAATGACAATACGACAAATTAAAAAACAAGAGAAAGTCCACAATACTTAACAATGTCTGACAGCCACTGAAAAGATTCAAACTTTTTATATGGAGCCTGGCATAGGTACCTAAAGTTCCAAGTACCTTAACTACCAAAAATGACAAGTTTTAATATACCTACTAAGTTTTATTATACACATTCAAAGTGAAATATTTCAAAAAGTACATCATTTAAGACTTTTGTTTAAAATGTTTTCTCGGTTGGTGTATGTTTCATAGGTGTACACCAAAATATGACGTTTAGGTACATACGTACTTGCAACTTTAAGTATGCCAATGAGTTAAGTTTGTGGTAGGAGGCAGTGAAGTTACATAGATACTGTGTATCCTAAACATTTAACTTACTTAGTCCTTTAATACGATAGGTAGGTACAGGTACTACTGTTAGTTGATTGCGGGATTTTATTGGTGATGCTGTTTTACTTTAATATTCAAGAACTTGAATGGTCTTTCTTTATAATTTCTTATTTATTATTCGTTTGAGATATGTTTCGAAACTTGAAAAAGTATGTGAAGAAATGTAAAATTACAAAGGAGTTATTATTTTTAGATTTATTTTTGATACAAAAGTGCATTCCATTTTAGCCAACATCTGAATATATGTAAATACCAGATTTGATTCTATATAACCAAAACACTATATTTGTCAATTCCGTAATCCCGGGATTTTTCGATACAAAAGTGCATTCCATAACAGCCAACACCTCAACTTTAGGTAAATATGCATCCGATTATCCGATCTCTAGTTATAATACACATTGAATTTCTTTTTTCACATTTGTTATTCACTAGTGTTATATTTCTGAATGTCATATACATTTCAACAACAGTCAAATACCCAATTGCGTCGGCGGGGCACCGCGCCCGAGTAGACTTGACAACGACGCCGCTTCAAATTCAACGCAATCAAATTCACCACGAATTGGTCTCCTTTTTAACAAAGCACTTTGCTCCCCACGTTGTTTTTTTTTTCATTTCCATCTAAGCCCGCACAATAAGTCACCCAAATATTTCCCGACAGCAAAAATTTAGCTTCTCTGACGTCCATGGTTGTTGGTATCGACCGTGCCACTGCCCTTGTCCACGGACTCCACGGTCGGTCGCGTCGTGAATTCGCGCGATGATAGGACTCGCTTACTCGCGCGATGAAATGACTCGCTTATTCGCGCGATGATCGCGTAATCGCGTCCTATTAGGACACCCAGTTTTTGCCATCGCGCGAACACGCGATGGTCGCATCGCCTACTCGCGCGATGATCGCGTAATCGCGTTCTATTAGGACGATGCCTAATGGTGCGTCCAGACTGGTGAAATGTATCATTCTGCCTTTTATTGTATGTTCGTTGCAAGCGTGGACGTGTAGCGTGCACCTAAAGCGCATTCACTACGAACGCGATGCATTCTGCGCGCCCTTCGCGCGCACAAGACGTCCAAACTATGAGAAATTGTTACAAAGTGTAAGTATTAACTTTCATGATACATTGCCGCAATGTGAACGGTTTTTTTTTGCATGATACATTTTATGTAAAAGTTTCACCTACCTCATAACTGCTCGTTCATAACTTTTGTTATAGCGCGGTGACTTCGAGCGATTTCATTGCGCGCCCGCGACAGACGTTTTATCATATAAATAATATAACGCCCTAACTGATGGCCAAATTACACGAAGTCTCTCTTTAACTGCCTCTGTGGTCTAGTGGTTCACACCACCGATTTCAGACCCAGAGGTCCCGGGTTCGATTCCCAGTGGGGGTACATATTGTATTCGGTTTGGTTGGTGGTAGGACTTGTTCTTAGTCCGCCTGGCTAGCTACCACCATCTTATCTAAGTCTGACGCCATAACAATGATGTTTGCAGCATTATGTGTTCCGGCAGTGAGAGATAAGATAGCCAGTTCCATAGTGATTGAGGATTCCGGGAGTAGTGCGCTTCCACCTTCAGCCTTATCACCACTTAACATCAGGTGTGATGAAGGCTAAGTGCTACCCCGTTGTGGATAAAAAAAAAAAAGAAAGTCACCGCGCTTAGACCATAGTCGTGAACGGGCCCGTAAGACTGCGGAAGGAAGATTGTTAGGGTAAAACGGACATAAGCAAAATGCTACATGAGCCTTAATGCAAACCTTCTAAAATGGTGAGTTGAGAGTTGAGACACAAATGCTGAAAACGCCAAGACTTGAGTAGACGATGCTGGCAGTCTTCTTGTATCTACGCTATGTTTCTCAAACACCAACTAAAGTGTAGTTAGCTCTTCCGAGGAGACTACCTAAGTACTATTCTAAAATAGCTTATACTACAATGCAACCAATGCACGTAGAATAGTGTTAACAGGTAAATGTCAATAAGAATATTAACACCACTTTTTAAACAATCCAACGAAGTAAGACATTTTTTATTAGATTATTCTTTTTTGGAAATTAGGACTATAAGCAGGGGGGTGTCACTCCGCAGTTTAGGTACGTTCGGCCGGCGCGCCTGCCGGGCAGGCGTATGGCAGAAGGATGCCGCTCGGCTCGTACGCTCGACGTTCGCGCGTAAAACGAACGATCATTTCTGTGATTTTTGTGCACCGAACAATGACTACTAAACGTTCTTATAATCCGTATATAAGATACTGTCGTGTTTACGGGTGTATAAATAAAAGAAAGAACAAAATAAACAAAAAAACCGAACTCGCAGGTCGCTCGCAACCCTAACCAGCAGGCGAGCTGTTTGAGACATTCATAGAAATAGAAACGCTCGCGCGTAGCTATTGGGTACAGTTTTGCTTGCATGCGCGAACTCTAGGTTATTATAACAGTAGGCAAGCGATGACAAAGCAACCGGAATTGGACTTTATTTCCACGCAGAAAGATTTATTTTTATATGAATGAGCTTGCAGAGTGAGTCTTCTGTGCCTTAGCACTATTATTTATTCTGTGCTACAAGGTCGCCCGTTCGTAGTTCGTAAGGCTTTGCGAACCGATGGCGTAGCTTCTTTTACATTCACAGGCGTTTGTAACAGCCTAGAATGAAACGACATTGGATTTGACTCTTTATCCGAAGGGGCACTTCGTTGTACTACGTGATGAACATGAGCAGCTGCGAGATGCAGAGGTCTCTGTTGGTAAACTGATCAGAAAGAGCAAGTCGTTTTTATAGGAATTAAGACTCCTTTTACCCAAACAGGCACTTCGTTGTACTCCTTAATGAACATGTGTAACTGCCATATGCAGAGGCCGAGGTCTCCGTTGGTGAACTCATCAGAAAGATATTGTATTTATAGAAATTAAGACTGGTCTTACTCGAACAGGCACTTTGTTGTACTCCGTAATGAACATGTGTAGCTGTGAGATGCAGAGGAGTAGGTCTCCGTTGGTGAAACTATCAGAAAAAGCAAGAAGTATTTATAGGAATTAATACTCGTCTCGTCTTACCCGAACAGGCACTTCGTTGTACTCCGTAATGAACATGTGCAGCTGCGAGATGCAGATGCGCAGGTCTCCGTCGGTGAACTCGTAGGGGATGTTGAAGCCGAGAGGGCCGAACTTGCGACGCTCCAGCACCACGCCGTGGAACAAGCAGAGGGAGAACAGCAACCACTGGTTGAAGGGAAATCTTAACTATATTAAGTACTAGCGGATCCTCGTGGTTTCACCCGCGTGGTACCCGTTCCCGTGGGAGTATCGGGATAAAATATAGCCTTTGTCACTTGGGAAGAATGTAGCTTTCTAATGATGAGTCCAGTAGTTTCGGAGCCTATTCGATGCAAACAAACAAACAAACAATCAAATCTTTCCTCTTTATAATATTAGTATAGATTTCTGGAAGCGTTCCAACTGAGCCCCCTTAGAGAAGCGAGTTCAAGACCAACAATTGTGGTAAGTACTGGTATCGTCTTAAGTCTCAAAAATGCAGAGTACAAAAATAAAGCAGCCTATCACATCCATCCCTAAATAAAACGAAAAAAAAAAAATTCAATGCTTGCAAAATTTTATGACGGAATAGACGGCAAATTTCATGTATTTTATTTTTAAAATTAAACAAAACTGCATTCAAAAATTTTAAAAATAAAAAATAACATTCTGTACTTTTAGGAAATCAATCGATAGGATAACTTATAAGGATTCTACCTCTAAAAGAAAAAATCTTGAATGCAGTTTTGTTATGATTCCTTTCAATAAAATTTGCTATCTCCATTATTTCAAGTATATACTTTTCCTTCGTATAGCATAAGAAAAGTCAAATAAGTATGTACTGGGTGGCGCAAAAGTACATGCACTACAAATAGTGCCAGTACTTTTGCGCCACGCAGTATATAAATTTTTTCCTCTAGATATTTACTGTTTGACTAAATAGTTTTGTCTGCGAACCTTGAAGGTGGGCACCTTGCCATCACCAGAATTGATATAATCGAAGAAATCAGGCACTTGGTTCATGTACGCCTTCAACAAATTTGCTTTGATTCCCCTCGGCGGCTCCACTGTCATTTTATAGCCTAGACAACATTAAGTCATGACATTAGATATTCTGCTATTCTGATATTCTGCTGATACACACACATGATAAAAATAACATTCAAAGTAAGAAAAAAAAAGATAAAAACAATCAACTTATAGGCTATGACATAATACTTATTTAGAGGTTATGTACGTGTGTACAGCAGCAAGAAGAGTGTAGGGTCTGATGATGATAAATATAGGTTGCATTGCAATATAAATACCGTTCTGCAGCAAGGCCATTGGGAACTGCGACGAGGGCGTGGACGTGAGCCACAGACGGAAGTCCTTATGCACTAACTCTGGCTGGATGTACTCCACGTTCAGTTCCAGCACCGGCATCCTCAAAGGCGACAGGTGGCAGTTCTGATTGCAAAATGGCTGATGATGATAAATTAAGGTTGCATTGCAATATAAATACCGTTCTGCAGCAAGGCCACTGGGAACTGCGGTGATGGCGTAGACGTGAGCCACAGGCGGAAGTCCTTGAGCACTAACTCTGGCTGGATATGCTCCACATTCAGTTCAAGCACCGGCATCTTCGAAGGCGACAGGTCGAAGTTCTAATTGCAACATGGCTGATGATGATAAATTAAGGTTGCATTGCAATATAAATACCGTTTTGCAGCAAGGCCACTGGGAACTGCGGTGAGGGCGTAGACGTGAGCCACAGGCGGAAGTCCTTGAGCACTAACTCTGGCTGGATATGCTCCACATTCAGTTCAAACACCGGCATCTTCGAAGGCGACAGGTCGCAGTTCTAATTGCAAAATGGCTGATGATGATAAATATAGGTTGCATTGCAATATAAATACCGTTCTGCAGCAAAGCCACTGGGAACTGCGGCGAGGGCGTAGATGTGAGCCACAAGCGGAAGTCCTTGTGCACCAGCTCTGGCTGGATGTGCTCCACGTTCAGCTCCAACACCGGCATCCACGAGGGGGACAGGTGGCAGTTCTGATCATAAAATGGCTAGATTTAGAAATTCCGATTACGACAACGCGATTAAAAATGCAGAACTCAGGCGTGAATCCAAGAGGAGGGTGACGTGTAGTAGCCCCTCCCCCCTGACTTATGAAATCATTGAAATCGTCTGAGTGAATTCACTACCCGCATAGCAAGAGTACTTAGGTACTCTTGCTATTGCTTGCTTGCTTGCTATATAATTATTTTTACTTAGGTAAAAGAGTCAAAAATGCGCCCCCAGTTCTGGAGCTAAGACGAAAACAAATCGTCAATCTTCTGTTGTCGGTATAAAGCTTCATCAGAACAACCTTTTATTGTCAAAAGAAGTGTAGAATTCTTCATAATAAGACAAGATGCGTCGAAACAAACTTCACCTTCTTATAAATATCAGTGTAGATTCTTTGCAGAATTTAAACTTCGGTTTTTTTAGTGGCTAGTTTGGTTTTCTACGACCAAAATCTATCATTCTTACCTGGAAGAACACCCAGTTGCCGAAGTCGCATCCGATCCGCATCATGTTCTCGGCGAGCGGTCCCTGGCCCTGCCCCAGCGAGATGCTCTCGAACCTCTTGCCCATCTTCATTTTGTCCGCAAACTTCAAAAGGTCTAATAAAAAGGTACCAATATTTGAAGGCATGTAAAGTTTCAGATTTAAAATGCTTTGAAGATATTTTAAATTCAAGGAGCTTAAATTGAAGCGTGGACTGTTGGTCTTCGTTTCAGAAATTATATGATATAACTAGCGGCCGCCCGCGGTTTCACCCGCGTGGTTCTCGTTCCCGTGGGAATGTCGGGATAAAAAGTTGCCTAAGTTACACCTTATAACATCAGCTACCTGCGAGTGAAAGTCCCGTCAAAATCGGTCCAGCCGTTTCAGAGATTAGCCGGAACAAACAGACAGACAGACAGACAGACAAAAATTGTAAAAAATGACATTTTGGTATGAGTACCGTATATATAATCATATGCATGTAGTGTAAAGCGGTTATTTTAATGTTACAAACAGACACTCCAATTTTATTTATTTGTATAGAGTATAGATTATTATTTTAATTGTTTGCAAGAATGATTGGTCTTCGCACAATCCAAAGTCATAAAGTTAAACTCATTGGACCCGTATTGAAATTTTTTACTTTTTTGCATTCACAATGCAATTTTGATGGTTGAAAAATGGAAAATGAAGTATTTAGAAAAGATCGACCTGTCTCACAATCCATCCGTCCCATCGGAGCTGGTTGTGAGACGGGTCGATTTTTTCTAAATACTTCATTTCTCATTGGACCCAGCACCGCCGGCCGCGTCGAATCGGTGTCCACTCGATGTCAACGGCTGATCCGTGGGTGGAGACCGCGTTATTTTAACTTAAGGCCCGTGGTATCGCCAACGACCTTGGGCATAGAAAAGTGGCCTAATTTTCCTGCCCGCGACCCGCACCAAAACAGCTTAAACACACGTTTCGTCAAAACTATGTATTATTTTAAAACGAAAAATGCTCAGTTTTAAGTTAAACAAGTTAGCAATATTTTCCTGAAAGAAACGTGAAAATATCACTTGTAGTTTAGAAGCAGTAGCGTATTTCAAGTTGAAAACAGCTTCATTTCAATGTTTTTTTTTTAATAGTATCTTAAAGACTATGTTTTTTTAAAATGCTCAGATTGAAGTTTATATATCAATATTTAATATATATTAATTCTGGATTCATCAGTAGGCTAATTTATGAGTTTTAGGGCCTCAAAAATGATCGTTTCACGACTGCATGCACCTTAACTCATCCTTACCGCCCGCCGTGCCGATGCATCACTCTCGCGCATGAATCACTCGTGTGATAGCTATACCGACATATAAAGAGAGGCGTTCGCGTAGGCTTTAAAAAAAATATTGTTTGATACGAGTAGGTATTAGAAATTCTACTCATAAATGTTACGCGAGCTTGACGAATACGATGAAGGTTTTTAATAAAAAATGCTTACAAAATTAGAAATCCTACTGCAGCAAGTCACCGTCTGAAACGTATTGCAGTAGGATTTACGCGTGTATATCGTTTGGAAATGCTAACTTAGTTCGTCTCTGTCGACGGGGACGTGTTGAAAAACCATTTCGATATACGCTGCCGGGTGGTTCCAATCCAATGAGCTTATGACTTTTAGGAGAATGATTGAATAACACACATTTAAATTATACGTTGAACAAGATGCACTTCGTTTCTTCCTTCCAGGGTATCAATTAAATTTTATTCGATCTGCCTGCTGAAATTTCTATAGTTAGAGACACCAAGGAGTATGCGCTACCAAAGAGTACGCAGTGCGTTTAGTCATATGCGACAAGGATCATATTTTGGCACTTAGATAACATTGACAAGAGCGCTAGTTGACGGATTGAATAGCTAGAGAAGAGTTAGTTCCCATTTCGACCGCGTGTCAAAAGATCCTTGTCGCACAGTAAAACTACTAAACACCACTGCGTACTCTTTAGTAGCGCGTACTCTTTGGTGTCTATACTATAGGTGTTAATACCTCTGATGGAATCTTTGCTGTAAAATAAAATAACACATGTACCAGCGGCAGGGTCCGTGCCAGTGGACAACACGAAGATAATAGGGGCCAGCGGGTCAGACTCCGCGTAAAGCGCGGCTAAGTCCGCCGGCTGCGGTTCCACAAACCGCGCACCCAAACCGGTCACCACGTAGTCCTGTGGTATAATAAACAAATGTTAAATCAGACAATTCAAGAGACCGGGCTGTAATTGTTGTCGTTAAGCAACTTTATCAATGGTCAATGGGTTGGGTGGCCAAAAATTTGTTAACTCGAGCTCTTTCATGCTTTAGAAAGCACGTTATGCCGTTGGTCTCGATTGTGTTTACAGCCGTTACCCACAAATCTGCATTGGACACAAGAAGTGGGTTATATTGCCCCATAGTGAGGACTTTAAAATGGCTAATGATGATGGTGAGTGTTTAATGATCTTACCTGTAATCCAGGTACCAGTTTATCAGGTCGGAGACACTTGAGTACAAGCAACTTCTGGAAGGCATCCAATTGAGAGTCCAGAGGCTTGGGTAATGGCAACCTGCGGATCATACACCAGAACTGAACAAGGACAATGACCAAAAGTGGTTCAAGAGTCCACCAGCAAAGAGACCTATATAACTAAATAGGTCACTAAATACTGAGTAATAAACACCATCTTGTCAGCCGAATGACGCCCACTGCTGGGTATAGGCCTCCCCCTAAGATCTCCACAGCGATTGGTCCTGCGCTGCCCGTATCAAGCGGCTTCCCGCGACCTTGACTAAATTGTCGATTCACCTTATAGGGGGCCTGTCCACAGAACGTCACCCGGTACGCGGTCGATATTCGACAACCTTTCCGCCCCAACGGCCATCGGTTCTCCGCGCTATGTGTCCCGCCCACTTCCAATTATACGATGCAATCCTTCGAGCGATATAGTGGTGGACATTTGGACAGAACCCCATACATTTTGGTCATTCTACTTTCAGGCAGATTATTTCTCGCAAAATTATTAAGATATACATACACACATACCTACATAGTTTACAACTAATACTTTTACTGTTCTGTTTGTCCAAACATTATCACAGGTCTGTCAAAATATTTAATCCTTAATCTTACATGGACGAAAAATAAGCGAGTCAATCATTTCAAAGCACCTCTGCGGGTTCCAAGCATCGTAGTAAGTCCTAAAGAATTTCAGCTGCTGTGGGAAGTCTTCCAATACGAAGCTCTTCATGGTGGGAATGGCCGCTAGCTGCTGCATATCCAGCCACATTCGCAAGGATATCCACTTTGGTTCGGGGTTTTCTAGCTCCTGGATATCAGAGAAAAAACTAGTAAGGTTTGGAATTTTGAGAATGTCACGCACTAAAAAATATGTATGGACAGAACACCGAGTACAAGTCAAAAGCATCCGAAATTGAAGAGCATTTATGCATATGGGTAAGGATCATGAATCATGATATTCATGATTCATAAATAACAAGTGAAAAAGTAGTATTGTCTTTCCCCGCGGGAGAAAATACTTATTCGCATTTCTCATCTGGAATAAACTCATCACTTATCTCATGATAGAACTTACGCATTTGCAATAAAGATACGTTCTGATAATGGAACAAAACAGATTATATAGAAAACTAATCGTAATAACATAATAACTTGTTGCCACCCGCAACTTCGTGTGGAATTCGGTTACATTGCGACTGATTGACTTGATATTTTTAAATTGTAATTAATTTGAATGATGCCTGTTTGAATGAGATAAATGATATCTTATCTTATCATACCTCTTCAATCTTAGCACCGTTGAGCAGAAAGTCGAACTCCGTCTGTCGTATGACCTTGCGGTCGAGTAATATGCGCGCGCACAGGAGGAAGGCGAAGAGCAGCTTGTGTCGCTCGAACAGGCTTCGGCACACATTCACGTAGAGGAGGAACGTGAAGTGCTCGATTATGGTCTCCACGCGCTCCATTATGTCCTCTGCACAAAATCAAAGGTAAATACAGGAGAAAGTAACACTGACTTTTTACAAACCAAAATTGGTATACTTGTACAGATAGATATGAACTTGAAGTGTGAAAAGCGTGAAGAATGGCATACGTCCTCTTTCAGCGCAAAACTAAGCCACGAAGGAGGTAAAAGAGAGAATAAATTGTAATGAGAAATATATAAAACAGAAAAGAAATGATATCCTAAGACAATGTTATCAGAAAAAAGGCATAGTAAATTTTTTTCTCTGGCATTTCACTCCTTTAATCAAAACTTTGACATACGAATAAATCTTATCTACAAAATGTAAGACAAGACGTCGCATTAAAATATACTAGCGGATCCTCGCGGTTTTACCCGCGTGGTACCCGTTCCCGTGGAAGTGGGAATGTCACTCGGGAAGAATGTAGCTTTCAAATGGTCAAAGAATTTTCGAAATCGGTCCTGTACTTTTGGAGCCTATTCGATGCAAACCAACAAACAAACAATCAAATCTTACCTCTTTTTAATATTAGTATAGATGAATACCAACACTCACCATTAGGCTCCGTCTCAGCCATGCTCCTGATGAAGAGCTTGACGAACCACTCTAAGGAATACTGGTACATAGGGTCCACGTTAGCCATCCCAGACAGGCAGAAGAACAGGATTTGTCCGCGATTCGCGACAGGCACGTAGTCTTCGCGGGCTATCTCTATTTCTCCGGTGGTTTTCTCTATATCTTCCACTTTTATCTAAAAGTCAAGAAGTATTGAATGAAGTCCTTCAAATAATTTATACTAGGAATAGCTGTAGATTAAAAATAAGTTGTCTGCACAATCCGTCACTTCAAATAGATTATTACTTATTTTCTGACCCGGTGTATTCTAAGAAAAAGATACATAGCAAAGTGTGTAGCATTTTACCGATTTAGTGCTCCAAAAAACTGTGAAGTGAGTCATTATCATTATCGAAGAATTACAATACGACAGTATGAAAACTTCTTTCTAATGTTCTGTAGTTCTATATTTTTTTTACAAAAACTGAAATAAACTTTTTAAAGATGGTAAACTACAAAAACGTACAAGAATCTCGGCGCTCTTAATTTTAATAGCTTCAAGTGTGAGAATAAGCGGCAGATCGTCTACGGGAGATCCTTCGCTGTTCGACAATCCGTATAGAATATCCGCTTGCATTTCCGCGAGTTGAGACGCCATTTGCGCTCGCGACACGATCAGTTGGCCGCGCAACTCCTCTAGGTCTGGTCTCTCTTGAGCCACTACGATGGAGAGCAACTGCTCAGCTAAACCACTGGAGATAGAATAAGATAAGATGTATCAAACTAAGGCTTACAGATCCTATTAGGCACACATAAGTTTCCCCTTACTACTAAACGCATTAAATATTTAACGCATTAAATCAACAATATCAAATTATAATATCATATAAAAAGTCTTCGTGTCATTCTTGGGCAGCAGCAGCAGCAAAAAGCAGGTATTATTTGGATAATCATATTTACATCTCAACTTCTAGAGGTAACCACAAGAATTGGAAAAATATGAAATGTCGAATTTGCGCTTATTTATTGCTACAAAGTTCAAATTCCTCAATCTTAGTCATTATAACAAGAAAACAAGAAACTGATTAAGAAGGTTTAACGAATTGTAAATTAACTACCAAGATTCTAATTTTATTTCTAAACATAAATTGTTAATTTCCATCCTCAATACATGTTTCTGGACGCTTACCTGGGTACTAGCGCAAAGTTGACAATCTGCACTTTGACGGACGTTTCAGGCGTATACTTGGGGTTAGGCAGTTTAGTGGTGATGTACAGCTTGAATCCCGCCATGTAGGGGATCAGGGAGTCACCCAGTTTGAGGACTAGCTGCCCGGCTTGGCGGAAATATTGCCGCTGAAGGATTAAAAATTTGTGTATAAGTTGATTTAATCCTGAAAGCAATCCTGCTGATAAAAATAGTAATACATCTATAGACAAAAGTTGCGAGATGTTAACAACTTTTCGAAATATGGGTTAAGTCCTAGAATAAAATAATGATCAGTGACAACGACGCCTCCAAACACAACGTTCAAGCTCCTATTTTAGTATTGTCACTTATTACATCAGTTTTAAAAAATGAGGCATTTTTACCCCAACAAAAATGTCCTAACTATTGGTTCAAGTAAAAAATTCGAAAACGAACAATTGTTTCACAGCACTACTTTATCATGTACAGTCGAAACAATTGAATCATGATCAGTGACAACGACGCCTCCAAACACAACGTTCAAGCTCCTATTTTAGTATTGTCACTTATTACATCAGTTTTAAAAAATGAGGCATTTTTACCCCAACAAAAATGTCCTAACTATTGGTTCAAGTAAAAAATTCGAAAACGAACAATTGTTTCACAGCACTACTTTATCATGTACAGTCGAAACAATTGAATCCCCCATGAATTATTAGCAAACCCATTTTGATAATAATTCATTTGAAAGCGTCAAAACTATGAAGGTCAGTCAACGTCAAGAAGTTTGAATGTCGACCATATTTTTTAATATATATTAGAAAATTAACTTAAGGTTGGTCACGATTCAATTGGTTCGATTGTACCGGCATGGTTATCGAACTGCCATTAATATAACAAATCATACCTTCAATACAGGATCCAAAGCCGGATCCAGTTCTTGTCCCACATTTTCCAGAAGCACAGGTTTTCCGAAGCGCAACGCAGATTCGAAGTTCCGCAGCAAGTCTCTATCGTTTGGCTTGCATACTATCAGCCCTTCAATTTTACCCTGGTAAAAGGGAAGTGATTATTTAGTTTTTTGAATACATAACAAAAGATTGATGACAAAGCTGAAAGTTCATCATTCAAAAATGGAAATTATATGTTATTTTTTCTGGTGGTTTTAAACCCAGAATAAAACATAACTTACGAGTATTTGGCATTTGGGGCACCACTATACCATAATACCTTATCAAATAAATATATATATACTAGCTGACCCAGCGCGACTTCGTTCCCGTGGCCCTACCCCCTACTCCACCCTACCCTACCCCACCTAGGGGTGGGCCCTACCCTACCCCTACCCTACCCTACCCCTACCCTACCCTACCCCTACCCCTACCCTACCCTACCCTACCTCTACCCTACCCCTACCCTACCCTACCCCTACCCTACCCCTACCCTACCCCTATCCTACCCCTACCCTACCCCTACCCCTACCTTACCCTACCCCTACTCTACCCCTACCCTACTTCTACTCTACCCCTACTTACCCCACCTTCCCCTATTTTCTCACCGCTAAAACCTTCCTTGGACTTCCACGAACAATTCAAGACCAAAATTAGCCAAATCGGTCCAGCCGTTCACGCGTGATGCTGTGACCAAGGGAAATAGGGATTCATTTTTATATATATAGATTGGACACAATCAATCAATGTTCCAATACCAAACTTTAGTAGCTTGAGCACTAGTATAATGGAAATTGGAAACAACGCCAGATATTATCACATACACCGAGACCCGAGGAAATATTGAAAACCTTTCAATGTTTAACTGACCGGGTATCGAACCCGGGACCTCCAGTGATAGCGGCACCTTGAAAACTGGTGCGTATACCACTCGACCACGAAGGAATATAGGTAGCCATTATTAAATAGAGCTCGACATTCTGTAGGAAATGAATGATTTAAAAATTTATATTGATATACCTACCATAGCTCGTATCCACTTGTTGGCTTGGGTCTGAGGGTCTATGATAAGCGGCCAGCGACGAGAGTTGGACATCAGCACCGCTGACTCCACAGAGAGAGGGTCTCGGGGTAATCCATACATTTGCCAGTTCCTATAGCAATTTCGAGAATCCAGTAGCATTAGCATAGCATCTACCATAATGTCAGATTGATATTAGCAATGGACTACAAATTCAAGAATTTGGGCTAGAATGCCAATTATTCAATCCGCTATGTATATTCTCTACTGAGTTCTGTGATAATGCAATGTTTCAAGAATTGATATTCGTCAACGTAAAAAAGAAGTGCAGGCAAATAGTGCGAGATCATAAGGTATACCAGGCATAATAATACTCAAGTTATCTCAAACGTCCTTGAATTAAAACATATAATAAAAATGGTATATACCTTATCAGCACAGCATCGCCAAGAATAGATAACGGCGTAGAACCATCAGTATGTGGCACTGCTACTTCCTAAAAATAACATGACTATAAAGACAGAAGTTAAACATATGCAAAAATAGCTTCAGATATTCGATAGAATCAGGCGTTTCTCGATTGAAGGCCATATGGTATCGTCTAAAGACTTTAGAACCATTAATTATTTATTACCCACCAATTATTGCATTTAACGAGTTAGAATGTAACAAAAAAAATGTAAATGGTCCGTCTCAAAAGTTTATAAACTCTATATACTCTTCTCCTAAGCTTGAAATAATAAATGTGCCTATTGCCGCGAGTCGGAGGTCATATCAATGTATAACAGACCAAAAACAATAAAGGCTGACACACACCAAGAAGTATCGCAGACGTGCTGCATTGCGAATGCGTCTGCGACACCGTCGGTGTGAACTTTCGCGTACAAGTTTATCATGTCAGCCGAACGACGCCCACTGCTGGGCATATGCATACAAGTTCAAATATTACAAATCATGACGCACGCAGACGCAATGCAGCACGTCTGCGATACTTTTTGGTGTGTGGCAGTCTTACTCCATGATAATTTACCTCCATATGGGTCATCCATTTAGCTAGTAAATCTCTTCTGAACTCATCTGTGAATGGCGTTATGTAGCCTACAGCACCTGTATTGTTATTTCTATGAGTATTTACATATTTTTAAAAAGAGTCATGATAAGGATAATTTCAGGTCTTTAACAGTCATTTTAAAAGTGGAGTATCAAGTAAAACAATTATGGGACTAATAAATTGATTGGCACGCTTTCCAAAAACAGCGGAGCAAGAGATAACGATTACACACGGATACTTTTGGTTATCGTCCCGTGACTGACCCTAGTGAACCGGTGGGTTACTTTGCTACTGCAAAAGTGTAAAATTGCCATTTTTAGCAATGAAACTTACATTTTTCATATGTGGCAAGCATTTACTTTACATTAGATGAAAACTCACAAGCGCTGATGAGAATATCGCCGATCAGGTTGACAATGTCTACGTCGAGCCTCTTGATTGTGCTGATCCAACGAACTCGCTCGCTCGACAGACCGTTCAAAAGCCTGCCAATTGATTCCATTATTTTAATCAAATAACTGAAACCCTGCATTATACTTTTAAAAGGGAAATTATTTTTCCAGGAAAATATATGATAATAAAAAATATACTTACCAATTTCAATTTATTATTAACCATTATCATTTCTGTATTCCTCGCTCGACAGACCGTTCAAAAGCATGCCAATTGATTCCATTATTTTAATCAAATAACTGAAACCCTGCATTATACTTTTAAAAGGGAAATTATTTTTCCAGGAAAATATATGATAAAAAAAAATATACTTACCAATTTCAATTTATTATTAACCATTATCATTTCTGTATTCCACGTGGTGTACACGCCTCGTACAACATAAAAAATAAGGCCCCTGGACTCTAGTCCAACAAGAGTGCATGCGATGTCTACTTACTTCTCTTTTTTCTATTTGCACTAAAGATTTTTATACCTGTTTGCGCGATCCATGCGAGCTAAGCAGAGATTGATATCATCCTCCATCTTCCGTTTCTCTTCTTCTTTCTCTTGTAAGTAAGCGTTTAACTTCGCTATGCCCTCCAACAGCGCTTGCATCTTTGCCTTTGCATTAGCCAACATTGCTGTTAACAATAATTTTGTTAGATTTTTATTAGGTCGAAGATTTTCGTGGTGGTATTATTTCTATTTACGCCACGTTTTTCACGTTTTCATAGTGTTACCATCTCGAGGCCACAACCGTGTGAATGGAGACAAAGACATCTTATTTTATCTGTGTACATCACAGATAATTGCATACTATTATATTCTATACAGTGTGCCCCTCGATATGGTGCACAAACGAAAAGGGCGTTGATTATACCGGATTTTATCGACAAAAAAATATAATAAAAAAATAAAAAAAACAATATTGCTCATGTTACAATGTATTTAAAAAATTAAATTCTTTAAAGTTCCTTTTGTCATAAAAAACAAATAGTTTTTGAACCAAAAGAGATATCGTCATGAAATAAACGCTAAAATACTTGTGAAGGATTGGCAAATAAGTGGAAGAGTAAAATGAATTCATAAAAGATGACTAACATGACATAAAAGAGACAGAAACGAACATTTTCGAGATTTTTTTACACTGTTTTTCATTATTAGCGATTCTTGCAAAATAATCCCATTAAAAAAAAATATGTTATCCATATTTTCTTGTTATTCATTTCATCTGCTTTGTAACAAAAAAAAACAATGTTCTACCCCGTTCCATTCGCTTGCTATGCACAGGTAACTGCGGACGTCAACAAAAAAAGTCAACGTTGTATAGCGTGAACTAACCAAATAAAGTTGCACTTCATGCATTACATAACGATATATCTCTTTTGGTTCGAAAACTATTAATTTTTAATGTCAAAAGGACATAAAATAAATATTTTTTAAATAATCGGATGTGAAAAATATTTTTTTTTTTATTTAATTTATTGAGAAAATAGGGTATAATCAACACCCTTTTCGTTTGTGCACCATATCGAGGGGCACACTGTATAATTTAAGTAGAAATTAGTGCCTAATTGTATACCTAAATCTAAGCACACTTGCGTAATGATAATATCGTCGAATAGACAATTATAATGTTTTAATATTAAGTGTTTACAAACATACCTTCTACAGCAGCGAGTTCTTTAGTAGCCCGTTCCAGAGCTTCCTTCTTGGGCGCTACGGCCTTGTTGACATGGTAGAACTTATACATGGCATGTACCCACATACAAAGCGACTGGCACGCTTTGGATACCTACAAGCACATCATACAAATTGCTTGATTGAAGCATTCTTCCTATTGTGTATCAGTAAATGTCTAATTATTGCAATTACTTTCAATTTGTATTGCAAATTGCAGATCTAGCGTCGACTCTACATATAATAAGTCAGTGATATAATTTTACTAATATTGGGAGCTCAAGCTTAATCTACATAAGTATAAGAAATCAGTGATAATAATTTTACCAATATTGTGAGCTAAAGCTCAAGTGATGAGCAATGATCTAAATACCTAGTTCTTTAGATTGTGAACAACATAGATTCAAAAGCACGATTATTATTCAGTAAAGTCTAAATTTCTTTCACTTTCATGATATTAAAATCTTTTAGCTCTTAAAGTTTACCTACTCCACATGTTATCTTTGGCGATTTATATTTGTGTCAGATCGACACATTAATCGTATTAAAAACCATTTTGTAATGACGTATTCTAAGAGATTTTCTTTTCCTTGCCTTGAGAATCTTCGCAGGGTCGTAGTCCGGATTCTGTATGAACCTCTTAAGCTTCTTGATCATGTCTTCGGTGATGGACTCCTTATCGAACTTCATCAACGAGTCCAGAAACGCTGTGGGATCGGCCAACATCTGGGAGCCTGGCTTCCAGAAGTTCAGGATTTTTTCACCAAATGACGCGCCTGGTTCCTGTATAAGGTAAATAATCAAAAGGCCCGTGTAAAATTAAAGGGTGTGTTCTGTTCTGACTAAGCTTTTCCAAAAACCGACCGGGATAAGGCGCTACATGTTGCAGTGGACAGCACGTTTGCCCTGTTCTGGTGTGCCAGTGTGTTCAGCACGCCGGCCGGCCGCCGGGTGGCTTTTTCACCGCCTTCATTTCCAACACGTCGTTGCTACTGTGACGACGTCACGTTGAAGATACAAGCGTGTGGGTCGTGTTCGACATTAAGTCAGTCAAGGTACGCACTTGATGTCGAACACGACTCACAGCGACTCGATGACGAGTAATACACCGGAGGCTGCTTCATCGGCTTCACTTCCACCGCGTAGTTGATGTGATGACGTCACATTGAAGACACAAGCTTACCTTGATCGGCTTGATGTCGAACATGACGCACAGCGACTCGGTGACGAGTAATACACAGGAGGCGGGAGGTTGCTTTCATCGCCTTTACTTCCACCGCGTAGCTGATGTGATGACGTCACATTGAAGACACAAGCTTACCTTGATCGGCTTGATGTCGAAGACGACGCACAGCGATTCGATGACGAGCAGCACGCCGGCGGGCGGCTTTTTCATAGCCTTCACTTCCACAACGTCGTTGCGGTTTAACTCTTGCAGCGCTTTTTCCGCTGCACGGAGCGCTGGCATCGCTTCGTCTGTTTAGAAAAGTGACGGTAGGTAACTTAAGTTCACAAAAAGATAAGTAAATTTTTTGCCGCTCTTTTTTGCCAGCTACTTTATTATTTTGATTAGAGTTAAGAAAAAATATTTTTATCAATGTTTTTACAATTTATTCAAAAAATATTCACAGAAAGAAGTATAGTAAGATTTTAATATCGATCAGTAAATTACAGTCTACATGACATAATTTCCATGGCAATATTTAAACTTAGTTTCTGCAACAAAAAAATTTTACATTGTCAAATAAAGTTCTTAAAGTTTAATTAGAATGTAATGTTATGTAATATTTTCTTTTCTAACCTAAGTCTCTCTGTGCGTCTTCAGCCATAGCGATAGTTTCTGTCGCCATTTTCTCGGCGATTGCTTGTTCCCGCTCAACTTTGATACGAGCTTCTTCTGCTATAGCCTGTGTAGAAAACATGAAAATAATAAACATAGCTAAAGCCCCACCACACTCATGCTGCCTGTCTATAGAATCGGAGCGAATTAACGAGGAAATATTAACCGATAAGATCAAGATAAGATGCATAAAATCTCAGGTCACGTGATTTTATGCAATCCTATTGGTTAATATTTCCTCGTTTCTCCGCTCCGCAAGCTCGCTCCGCTTCTATGGACAGACAACCTTATTGTGCACGACTGAATAACTCTAATCCAGATATGATATACACATCATATTATAATCTTCTAGTAATAATAAATTGTTTCATTACCCAACATTAAAACATTTTAATTAACTTTAAATTTTTTGCGGTCAGCAACCCTTTAGGCAAAAATTTTTTGTTACTTAATAGATTATTATTTAATCTTTATTTAGGCAAAAATTTGCTTACATTTTAGCTTCGTACTTTCTTCATGTTGTCATGGCAACTAGCTTGTTTTCGATTCGATGCTTCATTCAGTACCAGCTCCTTCTTACTTCTT
Source organism: Crambus lathoniellus (assembly GCA_949710035.1). Classification (NCBI taxonomy): domain Eukaryota; kingdom Metazoa; phylum Arthropoda; class Insecta; order Lepidoptera; family Crambidae; genus Crambus; species Crambus lathoniellus. The sequence goes on from OX453312.1 coordinate 5,713,463, forward strand.
TTTTGAGTTCTGTGCTTCGATCAACAATGCCTGACCGCACACGGGCCACCGAAAAACGCCCCCACGCCACCGATAGTAGTAGTAGTTTTTTTCATACATTTTATATGAACGCCAACGCCGGTAGTCGATCGTCACTTGTTTCTTCTTCTATCTTCAAGTGGCGGAGTTTGTGGCTGGTGTGAAACGGTAATGTAATTTCACTTACCGTGTCGATAGCAATCTGATCGATGACCTGCCTCGTCTCCGCGGCCGCCTTCTCCATCAACGGCTTCAGCTCAGCCAACTCTATCTGCAACTGTTTCACTTCTATCTCCGTCTGGTTCAATTTGTTCAGCCCTGAGTCACAGAGAAATTTCACAGAAAAATTATTATTTCCTATGCGCAAAAAAATTGTTGACCTTGAGGAAGTAATTTATCCATTGCAATTTGGGATTATGCAAATAACAGTTTCTGCAAAAAAAAATTGCTATCAGCAAAGACTTTGGGACTAATAGGCTACTTGACTCACACAGCAGACAGAAAACGAAGATGACAGTTGACATCAAATTTTCGAATGTGAACTATGCTTCAATGATGTATTGTACTATTAAGTCACAATTTGTGACTTAATAATACTAAAAGTAGTTATATCCTAGCAAAAGTGAAGAAAAATTGAGTGCCGTAATATGTGCCGTATAATAAGATTTTATCGTATTGCTGAGAAATATTGATATTTTTGGGCGATTACGGGTTTGGTGATACCCACGGAACTCCGGATCGTGGCGTGCGTGATAGATGTTGAGTTACATAATCAGCCACCTGGTCGTCCTCACCTGTTTTAAATACATTAGATTTGCCCAATAAAGTAGCACGTTTCTTACGAAACGGCTCAGCATGCGATCCGAGCATCTCCATGAAGGAAATCGACATCTAAGTAGATGCTCGTGATACTGCTAGTATTCGAATAGGTATCCTACTAGTAAACGCCAGCCTATGTGGTCCAATGGTACACACCACCGGTGGGGTTACATATTGTATTCAGTTTGGTTTATCTAAGGGTGCTTTGGTCCGCCTGGCTAGCTACCACCATCTTATCTAGGTCTGACGCCATAAGAACGATTTTTCCAGCATTTTTGTGTACCGGCAGATAGAGATAACATAGCCAGTTCCTTAGTAATTGAGGATTCCGGGAGTACTGCGCTTCCACCTTCAGCCTTGTCACCACATAAAATCAGGTGTGGTGTGATGAAGGCTAAGTGCTACTTCGTTGTGGATTAAAAACACGAGATCCTGCAAACAGCAGCTCCTGCAAAAAAGCTAGAAAGAGACCTACCTCACCTGTTTTGAGAGCATTAGATTCGTTCAATATAGCAGTTCGCTTCTTGCGGAACATCTCGGCATAAGCTCCCAGCATTTCCATATAAGACATGGGGGTTACATAGTTGAGGCGGTTCAGCCGCGCGAGGAACATAGCGCTGGCGTCCACCACTGATTGATGCGCGTAGCAACACACCGACTGGACAAGTTAATGTGTTCTGTAATTATTTAGATGTAACTAATATGCCACTATAAAAGGTGCTGTACCGATATTAGAATATAATAGAATAATAGGTGATAATTATTATTCACAATTTCTGATGAATGAATTCGCAACTAAAGTTAAATTTGTTAAAAAAATAATAATATTTAAATTAATTACGAATTATGTTATCTAAATCATTAATATTCGAAAAACTTTTTTACGGCTGAGAGATGAAGGCGCACACGACTTAAATGTTTACTATGAATCAGTCAGCTATGAAACATAACCTGCAAGCTTACAAAATGCATATCAAGTTTTACCCGAAAATATAATAAAGTGCTAATTTCACTCACAACCATGGCTTCGATGACTTCGTCAGAAGTCTGGAGCTCCGACATGTGAGTGAAGAAGTGGTTGGCGACCGACTCCAAGGCAGATTTGGGCCACTCGCTGAACCAGTCAATGGTACAACAGTTTACCAGAGACGGGAACTGTCGGAGGCGCGCACGGAATATCTGGAACACGTCGCGAACTATAAAGTTGTTGTGTAAGTGCTTGCCGCTTATGCACACCGCGACTTTTTGTAGCGCCGTAAAAAAAAACTCGCGTCAACGGGACACATTTTTTACGGCGCGTTTGAGTAATTCAAGTGTGCAAAGGTCTGTAGGCTGCGTGTGACTTGCGTGCGTATTGCGTCTGTATCGATACAAGCGCGTCGACGCGCGCTACAAAAGTCGCTGTGTGCATTTTCGCTTTCAAAGACTCTGGCTCTTTAAAGGCCAAACGATTTGTAATTCATGTATGACTATGGGGGAGGGGAGCTATGAAGAGCAGTGGGCGTTGTACGGCTGATAATGATGATGGTATACGTATGAATAGTATTATGGAGAGAACTGGTGTAATAAAAATAATCATACCGCGCCCACAGGACGCATGACGGCGACGATACGCATGTTGTTCCCAACTCCCCGCTGGTAGTAAGCGAAGAGGTTAATCTTGGTCGCCAGCAAGTTCATCTCCATGACAGCATGACGGACAAACCTGTATATAGAGTTACCGAAACACATATTGTAACTCACCTCGCCCACAGGACTCATAACGACCACAATATGCAGGTTGCTCCTAACTCTCCGTTGGTAGCAAGCGAAGAGGTTTGTCTTGGTCGCTGGCAAGTTCATCTCCATGACAGCATGGCGGACAGACATGTAGATTTTGTCGAGGTCTTCAGCTTCGTAAATGTTGGGAACGTCGCCGGAGCTCAAGATGTTGTTCAAGTCTTCCAAGAACGATTCCATTTTTATCTGGACAACGATTTTTAAATTCATTTTAGAAACTCTTCAAAAGAAAAGGATTATGAAGTTTATACTTAATTAAGCAATAAACCCGTTGTAGAGATCCTTGGGGGGAGGCCTATGCCCAGCAGTGGGCGTCGTTCGGCTGACATGATGAAGCAATAAACCCACATCATCATCATCATCATCATCAGCCATTTAATGTCCCCACTGCTGGGGCACTGGCCTTCCTTATGGATGAATAAGGAGAATGAACCATGACCCACCACATAATATCATATTATTTCATTTTCTTTTAAAATCATTTTTTTTCTGACTCGGTAATGGGTCGACCCACAGGGACCATGGGTAAACAATGGTCATAACACAATCCATACTAACAAATTTTATAAATGTAATAGTGGGTTTGTGTGTTTGTCCATTTTGCACGTCAAGACGGAGCAACGGATCGACGTGATTTTTAGTATGGGGATAGTTTGGGAGCTGGAGAGTGACTTAGGCTACCTACTTTTTATCCCGGAAACATTTGACATTTCCACGGGATAGCGTCGTGCAGGCGAAGTTATGAATTCACCAAAAGTTCTAGCGCAGAGCATTTAACAAGCCGCTAGTAGGTATACCTGTGCATCAGAGAACAGAAAAACGATGCCTCTATTGTCAGCCCCAGCCTTGATCATCGTCTGCCGCAGGTCCTCCCGCCATTCCGTCTGCCCGTACGCTTTGGTGATCTCTATCTGAATGCAAGTCAGCTCCGCCATGTGCGCTGCTAACCGGGTCAAAGACTGGCGACCTAATAATACATCACACATTTCACATTATTTCAAACTTTTTAACCGCCTCTGTGGTCTAGTGGTTCATACCACGGATTTCAGACCCAGCGGTCCCGGGTTCAATTCCCAGTGGGGGTACATATTGTATTAGGTTTGGTTGGTGGTAGGACTTGTTCTTAGTCCGCCTGGCTAGCTACCACCATCTTATCTAAGTCTGACGCCATAACAATGATGTTTTCAGCATTATTGTGTTCCGGCAGTTAAAGATAAGATAGCCAGTTCCTCAGTGATTGAGGATTCCGGGAGTAGTGCGCTTCTACCTTCAGCCTTATCACCACTTATCATCAGGTGTGATGAAGGCTAAGTGCTACACCGTTGTAAATAAAAAAAATAAAAAAAAAAAACTTGTCTCAAAGGGCGTCTACGTGTTGGACCCATGTCCCCACGCAAGCCCTTCAATGGCAAAAAGACTAGGCTTTGCCCGTGCCCCGTAGCCGACATACATAATAATAATGATTTATTCAAAGCAACACTTAAATTAAATAAAAATAAAATATAAATAAAACACTTTCACGGATTTTTTCACGCAATTTATTCAACAACTTGGTTAAATTTTAGTTGTTTTTTGAGATTTTTTGGTTCATCCGAAAAACAACTAAAATTTAACCAAGTTGTTGAATAAATTGCGTGAAAAAATCCGTGAAAGTGTTTTATTTATATGGACAGTTCGCGCAGAAATCTAAGATGTGTTTATGTGAAAAATAAAATAATTCAATAATGCTCAGAGGAAATTATGATATTATCTGTGTGACAAAATTTTTTACACAACAATAACAATGATCTATAGTCCACTTAGCTGTGCGTTAAAATTAATATATTACATGGCGATTCAGATTTAATACATCTTGGTGGTTTATTTTTGATGTCGAACCCCCTTATTATAAAGCGTGGACTAAAATAGTCCTGGTTTAAAACTGGTACTAAACTGGTGCTGTCATTTTCATTTTCCAAATGAAAGACAGAATTAGCATCAGTTTTAAACCAGGTCTAACTTTAGTCCACGTTTTGGAATAAGGGGGTATAAGTTTACTTTTCAAATTCACTGAAACGTCAAAAAGTACATTCGAATTACTCTATATATTGCATTATTCCCTACTCACCAGAACCGCCCATGCCCAGTAGCAGGGCATTAGCCATGGGCTGCCTCATGATGCGAGCCAGTCGACACAAGTGGGCAATGGCGTCTTCAAACAACACCAAGTCAAGAGGTGCCGTCGTCGACATGTTGTACTCATTCAAATAATGATCCAGGATTTCGTCCAGCTAAGTAACAATGAATGTTTCTATACAAATAGTCCGATTGTGTTTTAAGTTTTATACTTTACGATGAACAGATCACAGTATGGGATAGGTAATATCGGATAACAAATATCTATAATAAAGAGGAAAGACTTGATTTATTGTTTGTTTATTTGTAATGGATAAACTCCAAAAGTACTGAACCGATTTATAAATTCCTTCACCATTAAAAAGCTACATTCTTCTTGAGTGACGTAGGCTAAATTTTATCAAGATATTCCCATGAGAACGGGTACCATGCGGGTAAAACCGCACGTTTATACTAACTCGTCACTACATAGTATAAAACAAAGTCGCTTTCTCTGTCCCTATGTCCCTTTGTATGCTTAAATCTTTGAAACTACGCAACGGATTTTGATGCGTTTTTTTTAATAGATAGAGTGATTCAAGAGGAAGGTTTATATGTACTTTTATCCCGATATTCCCACGGGAACGGGAACCACGCGGGTGAAACCGCGGGCGGCCGCTAGTATTATATAAAGTAAATTAGTATCAAATTATCTTTCAATGTTGTCAATAATTTTTGAGTAATCTTACCTCTTCCTGATCAGTGATCTCGATGTACTTCCGGTCATCGGCGCCAAGATCCATGAAATCCCCAAACAACATGAGTCTCCCACCAACAACCTCAGGAGGTTTCTTGCCAAATTCCGTGCGGATCTTTTTGTTCAACAAGCTAAGAGAAACGTGACATATTCAAATTAGAACAAGTTTTTGTTTTTGGAAAAAGCTTAATGAAATCGATAGGTTAATACAGTTGTGAATGGTTGTAAATAAAAGGGAAAATCAAGACAAACTTTGATTTTTATCAACTAGATAGAGCTCCGTTTCTTTTGTTTGGATTGACCATTGCACCAAACAAAATATGTCAGTCAATTGCACGGAACAAATGTACTAACTTGACAAACCACTGACGGTCTTCTTTATTCACAAGGCGGTCTTGATAGACCCGCTGATGCTCATGATACCACAACCGAATCACATCGTCTTCATCCTAAAAACAATCGGATTTTATTTATTTATTCTAGAAAAGCTATGATGTTACGAAGTGTTGGAACAACATTCCGCCCCCGCTACGAAACTCTCTTTCAGTCCAGTCTTTCAAAAGGCAGCACAAAAAGCATTTACTAGAGCCACAACTTAATTACGTTAAGGGCAGGCGGTAAGTGAAACGCGTAAAACAGCTTTCGGGGTTTTAAACTTGTAACATAGAATTATCGACAGAAATAACTTTAAAAAATATAATAGTGAACAGGAAAAGTTACTTTACAATAACACCGTGGAAAATTTTAAATATTTAACTCACGTTAATGGCAAAAAAATCGCAAACTTCACTAAAAACAGCGAAATCAACGTTTTCTGTTTTAAAGATATTGTTAAAGAATAAAAATATTTTTAATAATATTTAATGTTAAATCAAATGGCAATGAAACATAGAATTGATTCACCGCACGATATTTGCCGTTTTTTATTTTATATTGGGAACAATCTGGCTTCAAACATTGTCAATATTAAAGCGCGAATTGCTCATACATTTTCGTATGGAACGCGGAGATAAATAAAATATTGTATAAATACAAGCCACACCGGGGGTAAAATTCAGTAAGCCCGCTGATTTCAAGGTGAGAGCACGTCGCTTTTTCCCAGCTCCTGAGCTACGAAAATTACGAAATCAGACTATCTGTACGCAAACTCTTTGAGCAGTGGTAAAGAAAAGGTAGGTAAAGTCAAATTTTCAAAAATCCGGCGATACCTACCAATATCGGAAGATAAGTAGTTTTCCACTCAACAATTTATTTGGTACGTCATCACAACAGATATCTGGTCAAATGCTGGAGCCAGGAAGTGGCTGATGGAACTACTCACCAATTTAATGTAACCACTTCGAGTTTGGGCTTGTTTGAATCGTCTTGATAGAAACTCTAGTGCCAAACAGTTTCGAAGGTCATGCTGGAGTCAGGAGGTGGTTGATGGAACTCTTCAACGACTCAATGTAACCACTTCGAGTTTGGGCTCTTTTGAATCGTCTTGATGAAAACTCTTGTGCCAAGTAATTTCCAAGGTCAAATTCTGGAGCCAGTAAGTGGCTGATGGAACTCTTCATAAATTCAACGTAACCACTTTGAGTTTGGGCTCGTTTGAATTGTCTTGATAAGAACTCTTGAGCCAAGTTGTTTCCAAGGTCTATTGCTGGAGCCAGGAAGTGGCTGATGGAACTCTTCAATGATTCAACGTAACCAGTTTGAATTGTCTTGATGTGAACTCTTGACAAGAAAATAACAACGCAATATTAAAAATATCAAAAAATCCAAGATGGCGGCCAACTTTTTTGTTTATGGGCCGATTTTGATCAAACGCGGTTTATGGTACTATTTTGATAAGAAAACAGCAACGCAATATTAAAAATATTAAAAAATCCAAGATGGCGGCCAACTTTTTTGTTTATGGGCCGATTTTGATGAAACGCGGTTTACGGTACTATTTTGATAAGAAAACAGCAACGCAATATTAAAAATATTAAAAAATCCAAGATGGCGGCCATTTTTTTGTTTATGAGCCGATTTTGATCAAACGCGGTTTATGGTACTATTTTGATAAGAAAACAGCAACGCGATATTAAAAATATTAAAAAATCCAAGATGGCGGCCAACTTTTTTGTTTATGGGCCGATTTTGATGAAACGCGGTTTACGGTACTATTTTGATAAGAAAACAGCAACGCAATATTAAAAATATTAAAAATCCAAGATGGCGGCCCACTTTTTTGTTTTTGGGCCGATTTTGATGAAACTCGGGTTTCGGTACTGTTTTGTCAAGAAAACAGCAACGCAATATAAAAAATATTAAAAAATCCAAGATGGCGGCCAACTTTTTTGTTTGTGGGCCGATTTTGATGAAACGCGGTTTACGGTACTATTTTGATAAGAAAACAGCAACGCAATATTAAAAATATTAAAAAATCCAAGATGGCCGCCCACTTTTTTGTTTTTGGGCCGATTTTGATGAAACTCGGGTTTCGGTACTGTTTTGTCAAGAAAACAGCAACGCAATATTGAAAATATTAAAAAATCCAAGATGGCGGCCAATTTTTTTGTTTGTGGGCCGATTTCGATGAAACTCGGGTTTTGGTACTATTGTGTCAAGAAAACAGCAACGCAATATTAAAAATATTAAAAAATCCAAGATGGCGGCCAACTTTTTTGTTTATGGGCCGATTTTGATCAAACGCGGTTTATGGTACTATTTTGATAAGAAAACAGCAACGCGATATTAAAAATATTAAAAAATCCAAGATGGCGGCCAACTTTTTTGTTTATGGGCCGATTTTGATGAAACGCGGTTTACGGTACTATTTTGATAAGAAAACAGCAACGCAATATTAAAAATATTAAAAAATCCAAGATGGCGGCCAACTTTTTTGATTATGGGCCGATTTTGATGAAACGTGGTTTACGGTATTATTTTGATAAGAAAACAGCGACGCAATATTAAAAATATTAAAAAATCCAAGATGGCGGCCGACTTTTTTGTTTGTGGGCCGATTTTGATAAAACTCGGTTTTTTCAATACTCCCTTTAATTCGCAGTGTTGTCCCTCAACAACATATCAAACAAAAAAATATGGCTTAAGCGTCGTATTTTTTAAAAATTATTATACTTGTTTACATTATGGTTGAAACGAAGGGAAACATGTAAAAAAATCTAATTGTCACTTAATGCGCTCAAAGTGACTTTTATTGTCATTCTTAGTCATGATGGCGTCTAGAAATTCTGTTCAAAGGTAAATTATTTTAATTTTAATGGTTTTTATTTCTCAAAATGCGGAATGTACACTGTTTTTCTAAAATAGTGTCCTTACTGAATTTTTTTATGTGTTAATATGTGTTACTTACATTTATAATCACGACTTATGATGTTGAGAACAGGTATGTTGTTCATGAACAACACTGCGAAGTATACAGCAACTTACAAAATGCTTTGTTAGTTGTTCTCTAACGACACTGCCCGTTAGCTAGCGAAAATGTTTTAATAGTATATAACTAAGTTTTTTTGGTTTCCTGAATGTTTTATAGCTCATTTTGCATGATAATCGATTAAGCTTGAGAAAATGTTTAATAATGTTTGTTTATCGATAGCAATTTTGACCGTAGAGAGAATGCTTGTTATTATTCTCCTGTTTGAGTTTCCCTACGGTACAGGCTATCTCTTAGCGAACTGCAGAAGGAGGTTTGTCTGAAAGCGCGCACAGCATTCATTTTTATGGGTTTTAGGCACATTCCTATGATGCGACAGGTCTTATTCAGGGTTAGATTTACCTTCTTTGTATGCGTGAAGCGGTGCCAAACTGGACGCGCATATTCACCCGACGAAATCATAGTGAGAACCCTGTTATTGGGAGGACCTGTGAAAAAGTGCCCCATGATGCTGAAATGAGTCGAAAAAGCAGGTTGTCCTTCAAGCCAAAGATGTACTAATTCTTTGCTTCAAGCTAACTTCTTACTTTGAGTTTTGGCAGTGGTTTTGGTACGATAGAGTCATATTCTGGGAGCAGGCCCCGAGATTACTTATAGTAGTTTTATGTTTGACATTATAGGCAACACATCACAAAACGAGATGTTTCACGCTTTCTTATATAAAATATCAAAACTTGATTCAGTCTTTGATGGATTAGGTCGAAGTGCGTTGTCCTCATAGTCCTCAGACAACATCAGTCTAGCATCTTCGATAGTCTCTGCTAGAGCGGCTTATGCTAGGGCATCAACATATAGAAAGTGAACAGTACCGGAAAGGGTAGTATTTTTTATATTGTCATGGATAATGAATGAGTATTCTTTGATTTTGTTAAGTTATGATAATAAAAGATTAACGAAACAGTAATTTATGTTCCTAATTTCCTTCCTAGAGAAAGGCGCAGTGTTGGTGGTGAACGACATACATTATTCAACCTACATCTTTGAGGGATGCGCAATATCGTTCCTCAACGACATATATTTTCTCGAAAATGGCACATAATATATATTTTTTTTTATTTTTCTAGATAGGTTTAATCCATAAATAAAGCGCCTAAATAGAAAAAGTGACGAATTTTGAGATTTTTTTTTCTGCGAACTAAAGGGTTAATACTCAATACTCAATCATTTTATTGCATACCACAATGTAAATTAAGATGTGACGATTTTGTACTATTTTGACAAAAAAACCGTTCTTAACACAATGTAAAAAAATACAAATGGTCAAGATGGTGGCCGTTTTTTGTTTTTGTTTCTCTCTTTTCGCTTATTAAAATGTAACAGGTTTTTATTTGAAAGCTTGAGACAGAGTCAAGTATCATCATCATCATCATGTCAAGTAAAAGATTTAATTATTTATTAATTTGCTTTAACACAAGCACAGTAAATTACGACGTAACATCCTTCGTAATTTACTGTGTTTTTGACAGCTGTAAACTCTATTTAAAAAAATAAAAAAAGTAAATAAAATAATAATTGATATTAAGTTACAGAGTTTGAAAATAATGATTGTGACATGGGATGATTTTGATATATAGACGAAGGCGCTTTAAAGGTAAAGAAATATGAATCGGCTTATTTCCAATCTGAATATTTTTCTTTAACAAAACTTCAACCCATTCAAACGTCAGGAGTAGGTTAAATTTACCTTGCAAAATTTCATGGCAGACAGACAGACAGATACAATTATAGCTGCAACTAAATAAAACATGTAATATATTTTATTTTGATACTTCTAAAATGCTAACCATAGTGAAAAATAAATATATGTAGCTTTCTTCCGCAAATAATCGCAAAACTTGCACCTTCACCGATCACACTACTCTACACGTGTTTCGCCCCAACCCGGGGCATCCTCAGGAGATGTTTGTCCGTATGCAATCCAGCACCGAATGGTTAGGGACTTCCGCCAAGTGACGCCTGATTCAATCAAATGCTAACCATAATTATTTATTTTATTTTATTTCGCAATACACCAAAATGTACCTGCCGCATTTTAATTTTGTTACAACCCTTCCGTAATTACGGAAATACCTATGCAGACGTCGGTATCAACTAACTTCAAGGGCGTTGGCCTACTATATAAAAAAATGGTTATACTGTGGTAATTGTAACATTTATGTATATATAAATGCGTTGCTGTTTTCTTGTCAAAATAAAACCAGAAACTGAGTTTCATCAAAATCGGCTCACAAACAAAAAAGTTGGCCGCCATCTTGGATTTTTAATATTTTTAACATTGCGTTGCTGTTTTCTTGTTAAAATAGTACCAGAAACTGAATTTAATCGAAATCGGCCAGCAAACAAAAAATTTGGCCGCCATCTTGCATTTTTATATTTTTAACATTGCGTTGCTGTTTTCTTGTCAAAATAAAACCAGAAACTGAGTTTCATTGAAATCGGCTTGCAAACAAAAAAGTTGGCAGCCATCTTGGATTTTTTAATACTTTTAATATTGTGTTGTTGTTTTCTTGTCAAAATTGTACTAAAAACCGAGTTTCATCAAAATCGGCTCACAAACAAAAAAGTTGGCCGCCATCTTGGATTTCTAATATTTTTAACATTGCGTTGCTGTTTTCTTGTCAAAATAGTACCAGAAACTGAGTTTCATCGAAATCGGCCTGCTAACAAAAAAGTTGGCCGCCATCTTGGAATTTTTTATTTTTGACATTGTGTTGTTGTTTTCTTATCAAAATTGTACCAAAAACCAAGTTTCATCAAAGTCGGCCCGCAAACAAAAAAGTTGGCCGCCATCTTGGATTTTTTAATATTTTGAACATTGCGTTGCTGTTTTCTTGTCAAGAGCTCTCATGAAGACAATTCAAACGAGCCCAAAAATGAACTGGTTACGTTAAATCGTTGAAGAGTTCCATCAAACACTTCCTGACTTGAGCATCAGATCTTGGAAACTACTTGGCACAAGAGTTCTTATCAAGACAATTCAAACGAGCCTAAACGCGAAGTGTTTATGTTGAATTGGTGAAGAGTTCCATCAACCACTTCCTGACTCCAGCATCAGACCTTCGAAACTACTTGGCACAAGAGTTCTCATCAAGACTATTCAAACAAGCCCAAACTCGAAATGTTTACGTTGAATTGATGAAGAGTTCCATCAGCCACTTACTGGCTTCAGAATTTGACCTTGGAAACTGCTTGGCACAAGATTTCTCATCAAGACGATTCAAATAAGCCCAAACTCGAAGTGTTTACGTTGGATCGTTGAAGAGTTTCATCAACCACCTCCTGACTCCAGCATCAGACTTTCGAAACTACTTAGCAGAAGAGTTCTCATCAAGACTATTCAAAGAAGCCCAGACTAGAAGTGTTTACGTTGAATTGATGAAGAGTTCTATCAGCCACTTACTGGCTCCAGAACTGGACCTTGGAAACTACTTGGCACCAAAGTTTTTATCAAGACCATTCAAATGAGCCCAAGCTCAAAGTGGTTACGTTGAATTGATGAAGAGTTCTATCAACCACTTCCTGATTCCAGCATCAGACCTTCGAAACATTTTGGCACAAAAGTTATCATCAAGACGATTCAAACGAGCCCAAAATCGAAATGGTACGTTGAATTGTTGAAAAGTTCCATCAACCACCTCCTGATGACTCCAGCATCAGACATAGGAAACTACTTGGCACAAGAGTTCTCATCAAGACTATTCAAATGAGCCCAAACTCCAACTGGTTACGTTGAAATGCTGACGAGTTCCTTCGACTGTCTGTAAGATGCTGCATCAGCCCCCAGATGGCAAACATGGCAAATCAAACGCATCAAATACGTAAAGTTACTTTCTGACAAAAAAAAGTTATTAATTTTTTTAATTTTCTGAATTACATTTTTTCGTGCTAGGGCGGAGATGTTTGTGTGCGTGAAGGCACACATATACAGATTAGCTTCGTCAATACCTACGCGCTGGCTTACAGCCGGCCCTTAATTGAGCATACATTACATTACATAATTATTATGAAACCTGCATAAAAAAAATTATTAAAAAAATAATAAATAAATAAATAAATATTTTCTTACAATCACACCAATTATCTAAGCCCGTAGTTAATTTCTTAAGAAACTGTGTCTACGTGAACTTGATAACGGATAAATATATTTTGTTTGTAAATACTTTTTGTTTGTAAGTAAATACATACTTAATATACATAGAAAACACCCAGACCAAGACAAAAAGAGTAAATACCTACTCAAAATTATATACGTATGCAATTTTCACTATCCTTTATTTTTGTTTTCGCTCCACGGAAAACCAGCGTTTTTAAACTGTAACATTATGCCGAGTGGAAACCTTTACGGTTGATAAATTTTATTAGCAATATAAAATAGTTATTGAAAACAAAGCTCCTATGCGACTCGAACCCGCGACCTTGCACTGTCTGGGGAACATTCGTCCGACATTTTAAATTACTTTTTCTTATTTCTAATTTAATCTACCGAAAGGGTTTCCACTCAGCATAATATTGCAAAAGTTAAATTCTGAATGCAAAATTGAAAAAAAATTGTTTTAAAGAAATAGTTGCAAGATCACTTATGCTATTTTCTTTGAAAAAAAAGGAGAGCTAAACTGACTAATTGATTTAAAAGCATATCCGGCCGTGCACTATAATAGTTAGTAACTTGAAAATCTGCAAAAGGACCTCATTTAACTTTTGTGAGATATGTTTCAAAGAAGTTGTATGGGGGAAAACCTTAGTAAAAACATCTCAAATAAAATTTTAAACCTCAGTAAAGTACCTATATGATGATATGTATGACCCAACAATCCAGCTAAAGCTTACCTTAACCTGAGTCGAGTCCATCATGAGAATGCCTTGGAACACCTTGCTAAGGTCTCTCAAATTGAAGGTGTAGTGGGACTTAGTTGGTGTGGGCAGAAGTTCCTCCACCAGCGACGTGAAGATCTCTATGGAAGCTTTCAGGAACGGTCCTTCGCGAACCTTCACATTTTTGTCGATGAAGCGCGTCCATGAGCATAGTATCGTGTTGAAGATCGCGTACTGGTAAAATAAACTTTAAATGTATTTAGGCTGATTGGAACTTGTTCATGTGTTCTGGTTTATACTGGAGCAATTAAGTTATTCGTAAGCACAGATTACTACCAATAGATACCGCAATTTAGGCATCCGACCTTCGCTAAGCATCTATGATTTATCAATCATTGATAAGCTTCGATCATATAAACCCTAGATACACAATTCCATACTAAATGCGCTTGAAAAACTGATTCCAACAGCGCTGTCAGTAGTTACACTAAGTTATAGATATGTCGATTACGAATAACTGCCGTCATCACATTTGATATTCGACCCTAAGCCACATTACGATCTTATTAGATGGAAAGCTCAGACGGTCGGCCGACGCTAGAACAGCGAATCGTATTTCGTCATGTCTGCATCTCTGTCTTACTAACGCAAATAGAAGAAACGGTTGCGCGGGAGGAATATTGCAAAATTTTATTATAAATAATGAAATTAAGATATTTTCGGTACATGTTTGACTTTAAATTCATAGTGCAGTTATATTTACGTTCAATACTTACTGAAAATATGATATTCCATCCCTTTTTTTTACTTTTCTTGAATGGTTTTTCCCACAGCCTTCTCTATCGTCTACTACAAGCCATGCTATGAAGCGGAACGGCAACATTGCTGTGAACCGGTTTACTCCTCTGAGTACTAAATCCTATGGAGATGGCATACCTACGAAAAAGTGAGGCATACCTACACATACCGAGAAATTTAAATGGTAACCGGTCACCGGCCTCAATTATGCATTACTATGACGTCACGTATTAATGTTGCCAAAAATAGGTCAAATAAATATATTGCTGTCTCTTTTTTCATGGAGTATAGGAGGTAAGATAGAACAAGATGGCTGTTTATGAGCACAATGTCGATTTAGCTCATATTTGTTAATCGGATAGTTCATATACTTAGAACAATATGCCATCTCCATAAGATTCAGTACTCGAGGTTTACTCGCTGTTTACCTGTCAAACGGTGTCAAATAGGTTCACTTAAAACTAGAAATGCGACGTTGCCAACTTTATGCGCATGGCTTGTAGAAGACGATAGAGAAGGCTGTGTTTTTGCATTTCTTCACAGCACATTTAGGCATCGTTACGCCGGGCGGTCAAATGACTACTAAAGCGATCCAATGCCCACTTTCGAATTGGGCATTCGTTGGCGGTTTCACTCTCAGTGCGTTTACGCTGTATCTAGGGTTTATATGATCGAAGCTGATAAGTGACAATGCTTGTCAACGTCGTTTCAGTGCTGGCTGACCAATGAAGTATGTCGTTAAAGTTGTTGTTATTGTCATTTAAGTAGCAAATCACGTGTCCGGTGTTCCGTCTCTCGCCCCCCCTTCCCAACGCCAAAATTGTAACATTGAATTAAATCAAAATATTATAGGTGATCTGTGTTCGTAAGGTATTGCCTAAGGGCGCGTTTACAAAGGGTCCCTTTTTCTACCAAAGCAAAAGTAAATAATGAAGAAATCTAAATTATTAGGCCAAGGCCCCACCGCAGGTAGCACGCTTAGAGGCTAACTAGAAGACAAGCTTAGTTTTCAAGACGCATCGATACATTGTGGCCATACTGCCTGGCTTCAAAGCTCGTTTCTGCCGCTCGCTGAGTGGGTCGCTTGACGCCTCGATAGTAGCCTAGCGGTTATCAAAGCGAACGGACATGTCGGTTATTTGCTTGGATTACTGAGATGTATTATGGAAGAATTGACACTTTAGATTACCAGCCGGCCTAGCATGAGCGGCTTTTATCGCGCGATATGATATGGTAGGGAAAGTTGTCTTGCTTACCCCACTAAAGTGTAAGCAAGACGGCATGCCGTACCATATCATATCGCGTGATAAAAGCCGCTCATGCTAGGCCGGCTGGTAATCTAAAGTGTCAATTCTTCCATAATACATCTCAGTAATCCAAGCAAATAACCGACATGTCCGTTCGCTTTGATAACCGCTAGGCTACTATCGAGGCGTCAAGCGACCCACTCAGCGAGCGGTGGGGCCGCGCACAAAACGTGCCTTGTGTTGGTTCACTAGGATAAGTCATCGATGCGATCAGCTAATCTCTTGCCGCTAAAGCTTTGGTTTCCTACGATAGCGGTGCCGTCATTTAACGGCCGTAATACAGCGGTGAATGACGTCACTAGAACGTTGTCTATGTTAACAAAATGGCGCGGTTTCCTAAAGAGCGGTATTTAACACAGTAACGTCAAAAAGCGGTGCCGCCATTTGCATGACGGCCGTCTTTACGGCGTCGGATGGTTCGTGAACGTTTTTCTCGATAGCGGTGAAGCCATTTTTATAAAATATTGTATTGTTTTGATCGGACGACGAAAAAAATGAGTTCCAACTCCAACTGGAGCAGCGAGGACGACGAAATTTTAATAGATTTCGTACGTCGGTAACCATGAACCTTCTGTACCACGAGATCTTAATAAATCGTTTTCCTCCATACGACTATTTTCCTCTTCTGATGATAGTTCATCCTCCAAGTAAATTATTAAAGCTAAATCAAGGTCGTCCATTTTCTATGCTGGATACGTTTCGTTTGACGTTTGTTTAAAAAGACGGTGTGTTAATACGGCCGTGGAACTGTTACTTTCCACATGTCGCCGCCGTAATGACGGCCGTCTTTTTGCGTCCGTAATATTACGGCTGCTATATGACGGCACCGCTATCCTAGGAAACCAAAGCTTAAGCGTGCCACCTGCGGTGTGGCCTTTGCCGTACTACTTACCTTGCTGGCATACTCCATTTCGGTGAATGATATGTAGTGGAAGTGCCTCATGAGGCGCATGGTGACGGGGTTGCGGCCGCCGCCGGGCGGGCCCATCGCCGCCACGATGCCCACGTCCACTATCATGCGGAACTCGCCGATGTTCGTGCGGTCGTACCAACCTTAACCATATAACTCACTGAGCTGAGCACAATTTTGGCATCACACAACACATGGGACTATTTTTTTTGTTTATTTTTGCTTTAGTTCTTTTTAGTTTTATGTGTGTATATTTTATTGTGTGTTGCTAAAATAAAAAAAATTCTTTCTTTCTTAAGCGATTTTAGTAGCGCGATAGCTGCAACAGGTAGAACGTTCATTCCGCATCACGGAATTCCATATTTGGCTGCTGCCAACGACAAACATAGTTGGCTGATTATTTTGATAGTTCTATTTAATCTAAATATTCGAAGTATTTCGAAGAAGTAACTAACAACAAAAATAAGCAAGTGTATTTTCCTGTCGATATCTACTTCTTCTCCAACTTCATACTTATGTAAGTTGCAGGGTAGTGATCTTGTTGGGCAATACAGTTCTTACATCGTACACATCTGTTATTGTACCTAGAAAACTCTAAAAATGCCGTCAAAAATAAGATAAGCATTGGAGCTGTCAGAGACCATCAAAGAAGAATCGGTTTGCAAGATCTTAAATTTTAAAGCATTAAGGAGTAAACTGTTTACTTACCAGAGAAGTCCATAAACTGCCTCAGCAGTTCTATAGGCGGTTGTGCCCCATACACTTCTAGCGCGGGCATGTTCAGGTCGTCAATGAAGAACACCTGTCGCTTGGTGGGCGGTGGGCCAAACACGCCACGGCGACGACGTTCTAACTTGCCGTCGATCACGTCCTGCGTAAGTAAATTGAAAAAACTGATCATTCTTTAAAACTAGCTGCACGCTGCGGTTTTGTCCGCGTGGTACACGGTCCCGTAAGAATATCGGGAAAAAATAAAACATATGACACTCAGGAATTATACAGGCTTTCTACTGGTTTTTTTTTTATTTTACATTTTTTGAATCGGGTCAGTAGTTCCAGAAATTACATCCAAAGATGTACATGAGTCACTGATCATCATCATCTTCATCATTAGCCGTATGACGCCTACTGCAGGGCATAGGCCTCCCCCAAGGATCTCCACAACGATCGGTCCTGCACTGCCCGCATCCAGCGACTTCCCGCCACGTGGGTGCTGCCCACGGAACGTCGTCCGCTCACTGATACAATCTGACATTTTGCAACTACTTGTATTTATCCCGAGTTTATCATACATCTAAAAAGATAAGTTGCATGCAATCACGAATATGCTGTATGATTGCCTGGCGAGCAGTTTATGAGAAATGCCACAAACCTGCGTCTGATTGGCTGAAGTTCTTGCAGAGAACACAATGAACTCGCATATGAACTTCTTGTGCAACCCTCTGGACAGTTTCGAGGAGATGGTGACCGTCTTGCCCGTACCGGTCGGGCCCACGCATATAACATGGTTGTAGTTAGATATCTTGTACCCGAGCAACGCTGCGCTCCGGACGTTGTCAAGGGTTGGTACTTCGATGTCTGAGTGATAGATAAGACGTGGCTACATTTTATGTTCATTTACAAGTTTGTACACATAATTGGACGACGAGGTTATGTTTTTAAAGATAAACATTGCTAAAAATGGATCGGCGCTCGCTTTCAAGAAATATTCATTTTAAAATGATAAAGCCCTATGCTATTAATGAATGATACATACCACATAAACAAGAGGTGAGAATTTAATAATTTTTAGTTACACAACTACTACAGACTGTAATGTCCCTTTTCGCGCGATCATTTTGATGCTGCAATGCTTTTTTTGCTGGTTGTTTAGAAAACCGAGTTCACAAATGCAAGTTTACATGTCACACTATTTGCTCTAGAGGCTTTCTAACTGACATTGGATTTAAAAGGAAAGTTCGGTGTGGATCAGCTGTGTCAGTGCTTACCAGCGAACTGCCACTCTGGGTCGACTTCGTACTCCTCCAGGTTTGCCATCCAGTTGTACCAGTATGGATTGGCAGGCTCCCCGTCTTCAGTGGGGTCTGTGAATCCTCCATCGTGCAAGCTGTGTAAAATAATACGAATAACCATGCTACACTTAGGCAATCCAATTCGAAATTACTAAAAGTAAAGATATACTTCGATCGTTTTTCCAGCTTTGATTTATATTCACTCTCAAATTTGGTAACAAGATTTTTTGAAAAATTCTCTCATATGCTGGCTGGATGCTATCACATGATTGGTTGCTAAGTTATTTTTTTATTGCACTTTGTGTCATTTTCTCTTAAAGTGGTAAAACTGGAAAAGATCTCTTTTAGGGATCACCTTTGCCATATAAACTTTATTCTTGTAAAATGTAATTAACTATGTAATGGGATGTGTGCAGTAAAGAACATACAAAAGAATAGTGCTCTATGTCAACCTAGGGTGCCCTTAAACCAGATTAAAAGAAATCAGTATTGAGAAGTCGGGCATCAGCGTGTACTGCAAGTCTTCAAAGGACTCACGTGTAATCATAAACTCTCCCCTCCGAAGGGAACGCTGGTCTCAGGTTGTTCTCCACACACAAGGCGCGCATAAAATCAGAGAACACGGCGCGGCCGAAGTGGTTGCAAGTTGCACCCACGCTCCATATCACCGCCCACACCACCCAGGCCGGGGCCAGACGAGCTGGTAAAAAATTCAAGATTCTAGATTCAAATTTGTTTATTCAATTTAGATTGTTATTTACAATACTTGTGAACGTCATAGAAGCTACGCCAAAAGAAAAGGGGTACAATGGACCTACGATGGGTATTATAACAAAGTACCTACAGTTCTTTTATCTATTCACTAGCTTTACGCCCGCGGCTTCCCGTGGAAACGTGATATTTTTCCGGAATAAAAAAATAGCCTAAATTTCTCTCCAGACTACAAAGTATCTGTGTCCCAAATTTCAGCCAAATACGTTCAGCCGTTTTGGCGTGATTGAGTAACAAACATCCAAACATCTAAACTTTCGCATTTTTAATATTAGGTATAAGTAGGATTTCCTTGGGTATGTGGGAATTACCCGTCGTTGTTTCCAATTTCTATAATACTAGTGCTCAAAAAGTGGTTGCAAATGGCGCCTACGCTCTACGTCACTGCCCACAATGCCCAGACTGAAGCCAGGCAAGCTGGTTGGATTTAAGGAGTGGACTTCAAAACCTTCATTTGAATGAAGGTTTTGAATTCATCTTACGAAGGTTTCTATTATCCCTAATTAAACCACGCACCGGTCACACTACCCAGACAAATGGCATACGCCCTTTGTCTGGGTAAAGTAGAAAACTGACTTTCTGCGCCGACCTGCCAGCACTTATCGGAACCGGTCCGCGCAGGTAGTTGGCGCAGTAGGGCCAGCACACCTTGAGCGCGACTCGAGTGAGAAAGAGTCACGGGCACTTTCAACCAATCAGATCGCTCGTAGATAGCGCGCGTGACTTAATGGGCGGGGCGTGCTGATTGGTTGGAAGGAACGCGACAAAGAGTCGCTATAAGTTGTGCAAGACCTACAGGAAATCTCTATACTCTGTGCCAAACTAGCGTCAATAAATAAATGCGCGGAATGTCTTATGTCACCGACAAGTTGCGGCCTCATAATCTAGGCTAGTCGCGTTGGTAGATCTAAACGTTGATTGGAAACATTTACCTATATAGGTTGTGACTTTGTGATCTAGGTTGTAACCACAATCAATGCTTCAAATCGATTAGCTTAGGTTAAGTTAGCCTTTATAAAATAATTATGTCTAATGTATACTTCATTATATTGGTTTTTATCAAAACACTTGTTACTATAACAAAAGATAAAAATTCCAATATCCATTTTATCCATCCGTTTTTTGTCTATTAAGTAAGGTAATTTAACATTAGCAGAATTCAAGCCCAGGTTTCTTACAACTTTAATTCAAATATGTAAATGAGTAAACTCACGTAGCGTCGCTATAAACGTTCCTCCAGGCGGAGGCCGATCGTCTTTCCCCGTGAGGGGGCGCATCCTGTAGTCCAGAAGTTCTAGAAACTTTAGCACGAGCGCTGAGTCAATGGATACCACCACCTCAGTGAGTTTAGATCGCAGCAGGTCCAAGGCAGGGTATAAGTAATTGTTTATCAAGTTTGGTAGACTCTTCTTAAGGACTTCGCCGATCTGCGGGAAAATAATTTGTTTGATTTTTTTTATATATGGTACATTCATATTCTAACCTTGACACCCATATTTTTTTTTAATTTTATGGGTGGTAGGGAAATTGAACGATTCCAAATCACGTATTTTGTAAGTTTTTGCATTAAAAACGCATTATCAAGCATGCAGCATACTATACTGACAATCTGTCAAACTAATCCAAGTTTTAGGCATAAGTAATCCAAAGACTGTAACATGCATGATGAGAGCGCTTAGCATAATCATTCTGATAATGACACTACAAGTCTATAAATTTCTGATAAAATTACCGGCGGTATATTGCTCTTCAGCCAAGCGTTGACGAGAGGCGGCAGTCCCACCACTTTGGTGTCAAGATACACCATGCCACATCGCGACACCGTAGCAGGGGAAGCTACTGCCAAATCCGCCACTTCGAATATCATCCGCTGTCTGTCTGTTAGTTTCATGATCTCCCCACTGGACAGGCACAGCTTCTTATTGTCGTCCAATACCTTTAGATTCAACGACGATAAATTGGTTTCTTAAAAAGTCCCACAGACTATCAGACCGCAATCGGCCACACACTCACAGTTTTACATACAAAAACCGAATATGATGGCCATTTGCGGCCAACTGACAGGCCGTTGTCTGCGGGCGAACTGATAGTTGTGGGGCCCTTTATAAGTGACCATTAGATGATCAATCTGGAGTCAGTTCAGTCCGTGACCTTGATTAAGTTGATGACAGATTGATTGTGTAAGTTGTGATTTGATGCCAGAGGGAAATGAATCACGTACTATTTAGAAAATTTGATTTTTGTCATCAATCTAAGGTCACAGATTGAACTGACGCCAGAATCATCGTCGAATGGTCGCCATAAGTTGAACTTCAATCTTGGCTTTTTAGTTACACAAGGCTAGTTGTTCAAGGCCAGTGTTAGTTAGCTAGCAACACTAATTCGTGTATGCTTACTATCCTGACTATGTACTTACTGTATTCATGTTTTCAATCCATACGGCATCCACCGGTCCATCGAACACGTACCAGCGTTTGTCCATATCTTCTACCGCTATGCCGCCTCGGACCAAGCTCGACAGTATACCGTCCGTCCTAAATGCCATAGTTTCTTAAGAAATTTCAATATTTTGTTATGTGAGTGGTTTGGATCTATCACAATTGACAGACTTCACAATTCATAGAAAGAACATAATCATGTCATTATAGAAGGTGTGATCTTAGGAGAGAAAACCACTATCATAATATCTCAGATTCAAACCTTCAAAGACCAATTATATTCAAACATAATCCTGAATGGCCACAATGAAAACGGGAAACCATAATAGCTCACACCAATAACACATTAAATATTTACTCACCACTCGTGTGTCTGCAGATCAAACTCTCCATACAGTTGACCCATGGTAATGGACTTGGGGTTGACCACAAAAGTGTGGACCGGTGCGAAGGGAAACCCGTCTGGAGCAAGCTTGCCCTTGATCGCCGTCAGCGCATCCCGGAGTATCTCATAGCACTATAAAATTCAGTTGACTTGATTTTGATGAATATTTTACGACCAATTTTTCAAACCTTTGACCAATTTTTACCAGGACTCTATTTCTAGTTTTTATTACAATATCTGTTATGATATAACATCTGGGGCTGTAGCGTCTAACGCTCTAAATTTGGGCAAGTCTGCCGGGCTTCAAACTAATACAGATAAATCGAGCCTCATCATGTCAGCCGAATGACGCCCACTGCTGGGCATAGGCCTCCCCCAAGGATCTCCACAACGATCGGTCCTGCGCTGCCCGCATCCAGCGGCTTCCCGCGACCTTGAGCCTCAATCAGGTTAAAATAGTAAACCCCGATTCATCTTCGAAATAACTTCGGCAATTAATAGTACCATACGAAATTCCGTACTTCGATTTATCTGCTTTAAGTTGAATCCCGGCAGATTTTCCGAAGCTCGGAAAGTTTGCCGGTAGGGCCTCTGGCTGGACCTATTCAATTTTGACTTTTAAGTGAACAGGTCTGAGAACAAATGTAATGAAATATCAATTTAACCTAACCTTAGTCTTTCCGGAGCCAGCGGGACCTACTAACATCAACCCATGGCGCACGACCGTAGTTTCATATAGCTGGATTATTTTAAAGATAAAAGCTGGAAACAACAAAATTTATATTAACGAATATTTATGAAAACACTCATATTTTACATATTTGTAACCAAATGGCTCTGTCTGTGAGTTATATAAAGTAAAATATAAGATGTTAATGTCTCTCTTGCAAGATTCGACTGGCTGGGAATGACAGCTATTGCGTTGGTCACGTTTTGAGTATCTACCATAATATCCATTGTATGATCAAATAAAGACGTAAGTCCAAAAAAATTCAATCAATATAATTTTCAGAAGATACATACTATACAGATCATCATATCCTCTTTTCACGAGCATGTTCCTGATGGACTGCTCCATAATCCCGTAGTCCACTATTGGGATCTCCACCCGAGGGAATAAGTCCGAAATTATACCTTAAAAATGATCATGAATTAGTGATTCTTTATTTGCGTACTTAACTTAGGATAATATCATCAATGTCGGTATTTCCCATTTGTTGTATGGAACATGACGTCATTGGACAAAATAATACTTTTTTCTCATTTTGTACTAAAGAACATTGTAATACTGAAAATGAGACCTCTTTTATCGCTAATCATTAACAGATGTGGTGTACCACTAGACCACAGAGGCGGTTTGATATTCTATTTAATGTAATTGTAATCAAATGTTCTTCTAAAAATGTTACTTATCTAACCATTGAACAATATCAAGTCATCAGCCAGGAATTTTGGTACGTTGACGTCCCTCAAAGCTCTCAGTACTATTTGCCTTTCATCTCCGTCTGGCATCTGTCGAATCAGGTTGCCAGCCACAAGGATAACAGTCTTCACAGCGCGCATACCGAAGTCGTAGTGGTCCTATGATAGGAGAAAGTAAACAATATAAAAATGCAGTTTGGTAGATACGTATACAAACATCTAGCCAAAACAATCATAAAGAATACATGTTAATTGAAAAAGAAACATAATATATGTACGTGAGTGCAGAAGCAAGAAGGGTCTAGCTAGTATCAGAGTATTTTTTACAAGGAAGCAAAAACACTTATTGGACCTTTATGTGGTTCAGAATAGCGGTGGTTTTCGTAGTGCAATTAGAAGCCTGACGGGCTGGTAACTTTGCATGAACATTTAAACGAAATGTGAAAGAAGTTCCTTGCCGGTTCTTCTTATTACAAGGTCTCCCCGTTACAAGAATAAAGTCGTATGATGTTGTTACTACTGTAACGATGATAATGTGCCTTTTTTATCTACTACGGGGTAGCACTTTGTTAAGTTTACTGATGTTAAGTAGTGATAAGGCAAAGGTGAAAGCGCACTACTCCCGGAATCCTCAACCACTGAGGAACTGGCTATCTTATAGGTATTTAACTGCCGGAACACAACAATGCTGAAACCATCATTGTTATGGCGTCAGAGAAGATAAGATGGTGGTAGCCATACAGGCGGACTAAGAACAAGTCCTAATTGTGCCTACATTGAAACAGCCTACATTGGAAATGTTATTTTATTGTAAATGTTCATGTAAGATGAAATTGATCATAATGTTTATAAATATCTATGTTAACCTTGTTTTTTTGAAGAATAAAGGGACTTTTTTCAAAATAACTTACCTGTGACGATAACTGTTCAGAGCTAAGCCTGAAAGTGGTAGTAATCTTCCCAGCCAGGATCTTGCCCTCGTAGAAACCATACGAGAACAGAGAGATCTCGGCAATAAGCGTGTAGTTCGGTACCATCATAGCAATCGGTCGGAATAGAGCTTTTAGATTATCCGGTAGTTCCGTACGACCTGACATACAAAAAGTTTTTTTTTAAACAACTGAATAAAATCTTTTGTTTTTTTATACGGGAAAACTATCTCATGAACAATTTCTAATCATGTGACTTGACAAGGGCATCGCCAGCCCACTGTCTAAAAGGGGGAAAATTGTCAGGTTCTAAAGGGGGGGGAGGGTGTAGATTCATACTCTGGAAGACAAAGTGTAAGAAATCTAAAATCAAGGAGGTATCAATAATTAACACAGTTAAAATGCTAAAATGCAACATCCATCTTACCCGCATATCCTGGATTCATGGTAATGAAGACAGAGCAGGAAGCCTTCAGGGGCAGCTCGCATCCCTCAAACATGAACTTGTCCAGGCGAGCTACTTGTGCCTTTTGGATAGTCACCACCTTGAGGAGACCAAGTTTGACTGAGTGGAATCGAAGTAGATCACATATTGATAATTCTTTCCGCTGGTACGGACGGAGTATCTATACTAATATTATAAAGAGGATATATTTGATATTTGTTTGTTTGTTATGGATAAACTACCTATCAATCCGCATTGGGCCCGTGTAATGTGCCATGCCCATTCTCCTTATCCATACACAAGGAAGGTCAGTACCCCAGGAGTTAGGACCTTAAATAACTGAATATGATGATGATGATGAATGTTCTGCAGCGAAAAATAGGAAACAAAATTTAAAAGCTTAAAAATGATTGAGAAATCCTTAAACATTTTACCTGTTGCGCTACGACAGACAGCACTTCGATATCAATTCTGTTGAATTCGTCGAAACACGCCCATGCTCCAGATCTGTAATGTATGGTTGTCTGGATGTCTGGATGTATGGATGTAAGTATGGATGTTTGTTACTCTTTCACGCAAAAACTACTGAACGGATCTGGATGAAATTTGCAACAGAGTTAGATTATAGGCTGGAATAATATATAAGATATTTTTTATCAAGATATTCCCACGGGAACGGGATCCACGTGGGTGAAACCGCGGGCGGCCGCTAGTATGTCTTTAAGTACGATGCGACGTCACATCGCGTTTTGTGTGGGAGCCCTATATTTTAAATGCGAAATTTTTCATGTTTAGATTGATGCTAAGATGTTAAATTACTCTGAATGAGTTATTTAAATTTTTACTTTTTTGCATTCACAATGCAATTATTATGGTTGAAAAATGGAAAATGAAGTATTTAGAAAAAATCGACCCGTCTCACAACCAGCTCCGATGGGACTCGAACCCACGACCTTTCGCTATCCGGGCGACTGCTCTAACCACTGAGCTACGGAGTTGTTACGAGAAGCGTCGAATTTATCAAATACTTCTTACACGCTGTATAGCCAGCGTTAATTTCATCAATGTGAAGATATTACTACCCCCACACGTGAAAGAAATACCTTTCCAGATATTTGACAATAATTAAATTTTTACTTTTTTGTTTTTTGTTTTTATGGTTGAAAAATGGAAAATGCAAAAAAGTAAAAATTTAAATAACTTGCCATAGTAATTTCTTCTTTAGCGATTGTCAAATATCTGGAAGGCACGTTAAGCCGTCGGTCCCGGCTGCATTTGCAGTCGTCAATACCCACCAATCCGCACTGGGCCCGCGTGGTGGGTCATAGCTCGTTCTTCGAATCGATCCATAAGAAAAGCCAGTGCCCCAGCAGTAAGGACATTAAATGGTTCATGATGATGATGCTTGATGTTGTGTTCAACATGACCACAGAGCTTGTTATTATAATAATTATATTGTTAGCTATTTACTCACGCAGCCAATCCTTTGAAGAACTTGCCCATAGCCATGTAGTCCAGCTGGTCGGAACAATTGAACACGACACATTGCACCGCCAGAGCCTTCGCCAGATCCTATATTTACCATAAAGTTAATATACCTATCGGAATAGAGGAACAACCACGAGCTGTCAAACGAAACCAAAATTTGATTGCATTTGTGTGTGTAAAATTGTTTATGTATGCGTGTCAGTGATGTACGTCATGTCGCTTTTCAGATTAATATCGATATCGATAATATTAAATAGAAGTAATAAATAAATATATATTGGACACGATCACATTCATTGTTCCAATACCAAGGTATAGTAGCTTAAGCACTAGTATTATGGAAATTGGAATATAATTGGCTAAAAATATCTAAGATTGCACGTAAAATCCGAAAAATTTACAATACCTAAATTCTCAGCGTGCTGATAAGTGCTGACGAACTGTCAAACAGTAGCCAAAAACGGTTCTGTTACGTCGTATCACGCATCTCCTTTTATCTCACTGTGTTGTTGCTAGTGACATCCCGCTCGCTCAGCCCTTTGTTGCTCTATTCCGATAGGTATATTAACTTTATGATATTTACGTAAGGTAACAAAAATGGTTGGATAACTTTTAATCGCGAAAGAATTCCTGAGCTATTAGTACAGACGTTTTATCTCACGAGCGCGGGCGAGCCATACCATGTAAGTACAACTCGGGCGAGCTAACTTGACACCTGCAAATTCTTTTACTCGATTCTGTCATGCCCGGAGAGTGACAGAGATGGGTATAATCTGCAGGTGTCAAGTTAGCTCGCCCGAGTTGTAGTTGTAATGCTTAAAGACACGCGCTCCTGTGTGCGTCAGCCGGTAACTTGGCCAAAGCCAGGGGGCGCAATATTCATACTTTCAAATTTCGAAAGTTGTTATAATCATGCCCTATAGGTGTCACTTTATTATCGCTATATAATGTTTTTATGTGTGAGTTTATACGCCAAAAGCTGCTTGCACCAGACAACAGAATGCGCTAGTTATGCACTTCCATTAAAGGAGCCCAAGATTGGTCTCTATTTCCTATATAAATATAAAAAGTTGCTATATGGTGTGGATGTAGGTACATTGACACACACAAGCGCGGTTCACCCACACAGACGTGGCTCACCCGCGCTCGTGAAATAAAAAAACATCTATAGTAATTCTTTTGTAGTTAGAATTTAGAGGTGTATAAGATAGGCGTGTGCCCCAGTCCTGGGGACAATCAAATGGCTGTCGGTGATGATGAATGAGATATAATATACCTTAGTAGTCTCCGTCTTGCCGGTGCCGGCGGGCCCGGCGGGCGCGCCGCCGAACTTGAGGTGCATCGCGCACATCAGAGTCAGGTAGCAGCGATCCGTCAGCGGCGTGATCACAAGCCGACCGCTACCAAGCATGAGACATACATAAGATAAAGATAAAAATACTCTTTATTCACTTAGACATAATAAATATGTACTTATGAATCGTCAATATTTTCCTACCACCCATTCAAGACTTTTTTAACTGACAAGAAGAATGGGCGCAAGAAACTTGCCAGCGTTTCTTAGTTAGGTAACGACATTTACAAAAAAAAAAACATATCGTTACTAATATACAACAATTGCTTAGTATAAAAATACATCATATTAAACAGTGATTATGTTATGTGTTACATCATGACCATGCATTGCGGTCATTCAAATAATCGTCTACTTTATAGTATTCTTTGCTCATCAGCGACTTTTTAATGTAACATTTAAATTTATGCAATGGTAGTTCAATTATATGCTGTGGAACTTTATTAAAAAAGGCTATGCTTTTCCCCAGAAATGAGGCTCTGGATTTTTCTAGCCTAAACTTGGGAACGACAAGTTTATCTTTATTTCTTGTGTTAAAGCTATGAATATCGCTCTGCTTTACAAATGTATTATAATACTTTTTCACATAAATTATATTTTCATAGATGTAATGTCCTGCAACAGTTAAAATGTTTATTTCTTTAATAGATCTCTTAAAGAATCTCTCGATCGGAGGTTGTAAATGGCGCGAATAGCCCTTTTTTGGAGCACGAATATACTTTGGATGTTAGCGGCTGAGCCCCACAACAAAAGGCCGTAGGACATAACACTATGAAAATAACTAAAATAGACTATTCTAGCCGTTTCAATATCGGTTAAGAGCCTTATTTTCTTAACTGCGTATGCAGCCGAACTGAGTCAACTCGCCAAGGCTTCGATATGAGGATCCCATTGTAGTCGCGAGTCTAATATAATACCTAGAAATTTTGTATTGTTAATGAATTCGACCGTATCGCCGTCTAGTCTAATATGAAAATCAACTTGTCTTACATTAGGTAACGAAAATTTTAAACACTTAGTTTTAATATTATGTATCTGTTATTATGTATCTCAGCTAGGGTTTCACGGGCACCATTGTGGTCAGCCCAGCCTGAGTGGGTAACCTTATGGAGAGATTGAGAAGAGGCTCTTTCCTTCTTTCCGGCCCCCTCTCCAGCAATAACTCGTTAGGGGCCGGGGTAGGGGTTAGAACCGCCCAGCTCTGACGCGAAACCTATAAGGCTTGGCGGGAGGGCTCGGTGCGGCGAGGGACAGGCCTGTGTCTGACTGAGAACAACATGCCGTCACCAGTATACGAAAAGACTGTATTTGCCCTCACTGCAAACCCAAAAAAGGCTTTCACGGGCAGTGCCCGGTCCTTTTGGCAAACTTACGCAGGGACATGGATCCCATACATACCTACAGGCATTTATTATACATAATATTAGTGAATAAGAGGTTATGCAGCGCCAGCGCGACTGTATTGTCTGCTACTTCAAAGAGCTAGGTATTGTAATATTTGTAATTCGCGTCCTAGTAAGCGTATTTCTACTCTTATAGCTTGAAGGAAAATTAATTTAGATGCCCGAGTTTTGAAATTTTTTACGCAATAATTTGATGAACGTCTGTGCAGTCATCTGGGTAAGCGGTAGGTAAGCAAAACCCAATAACTATTTTGGTTCTATCAAGGTACCTACGCGTCACTATCCTAATGATATGCATACTTACGACCAGAATTAATAATCTAGATCAGATAAGTTGCTAGGCAACACCTAGCAACGCCCAGGCAACTGTCGTTAAATCTATGTTAATATCAAATGTTGTAATAGCAACTAATCTGGATCATGCCTATCCCTATCTGTGGATTGATTATTAATTCTTGTTGTTAGCAGTTAAATAAGCTATCCCACAAACCTGTTCCCAAGGTATTCGTTCTGGTACACAAAGGAGGAGTTCAGTGCGCGAACGTCGCAGTGGTTCAGACTGAACTGGCGGTAGTAAGCTGAGGTGTCCAGTCGGGTCTCGTCTTGGTAAATGTCGGGAGACTCGCCTTCTTCTAGGGGGTACATAGGCTTGACTATCTCGTAGTATCTGCCAAGATACACCGTTCATAAATACATGATTAGTCGTCGATGCTATATAGGTTCTCTTTACTTCATAAGACACAAAATAGAGGCTTGACTATCTCGTAGTATCTGCCAAGATACACCGTTCGTAGATACATTAGTACCTACTCGTCGATGCTATAGGTTCTCTTTATTCGTTCATTAGACACAGAAATAGTTATAATTTATACTATTAGCGTTTAAAATACCTACTCATTTCTACTATTATTATCGTCTTGTACTTTTGCTTGTAATCGCAAATTAAAATATATTTAAAAAAAAATGTAAATCTTGAACTGAGGAATCTTTTTGGCCAAAAATATGTATTAGTGCTATTGAACTGAGCGACTGACATTTCAGTTGCATTGCGATGCAGTTGATATAAACAAATGACGCTGACACTTTAATAATCTAAATATATAAAGACGAAAGGTGACTGACTGATCTAACACGCACAGCTCAAACTACCGGACGGATCCAGCTGAAATTTGGCACGATTATGTATGACGTAGGTAGGCGTCCACTAAGAAAGGATTTCTAAAATTAACCTGTAAGGCAATGCAAGGAAGGCATGCGTTCCCCAAATCGCACGCGGGCGAAGTATTTAAAAACTGGTATGACTTAAACCACCATTCCCCTTGTCCGTCCCGAGGCCGTTTTGTGGCATTCTGCAAAATGTCGCATCTATCAAGACCAGAAAATGGACTTGACCTTGATATATTTGTGTATCAGCGTATAACTTTGTTTATTTTAGCTCGATACTCTAACCCGTGGTGTGCTTTGTATAATCTGTAGATATAATACAGATGCAATTATATCCCAAAGATTCATTCCATTTAAGTTTTGCTTCATACCTAAGCTGACATATCCATTGGAAGTCAGTGACATTCTTGACGTTTTCTTCGACGAGGCTGCCAGTGACGTCTCGCGCGTGCACTTCAATGACAATCAGCGCACAAACCACTTCGCGCTGGAAGAACGTCAACTCGCCTTTCACTAGCCCTCGGAGACTGTCCAACTGTGGACAAACTTGTCTTAAGGCTTGTCTTCCATAAAAATAATTAGGTAAATCTTAATATTTCCCTTGAGTTAAACAGCTAAGGACTAAAATTTGTGACCTGTCGAATTATTCTCAGAGCAGTCAGGTGAACAACAAAAACCTTTTTTTTTACTTAGACACAATAATATTATGTACTTTTGAATCGTCAACTTTTTCCTGTCTCTTCAAAACTAGGCAATTTTTGGGGCATGATTGCCCCAAAAATTTACATTATACCGCGGGTGGAATTTGTTGGTGCCATCTGGGGCCCGATTCTCAAGCATTCGAACTTTTTCAGTGTGGTAATTCGTATTTCGAACATTTTGTTTGTGGTTTCTATTGAAAAGTTAGAACGTTTCAAACAAACTAAACTGTTCCACATGTCAAAAAATTCATTTTGACAGCTAAGTTCGTATACGAACATCGATTGGTCCGTACCACTCGTTGCGTTCGACTGGTTTTCGATCGAACTTTTTCGATTGTGAAATTCTGACAATACAGAAACTGTGTTATATTTGAATTTCGAGCATATAAAAGTGAACTTTTCTCGATTGCCTGAGAATCGGCCCCCTGAAGGGAATGAACTGTAGATACTGAATATAGCACTATAATAAGTTATAATGTATACATAAAAGAAAAACAAGTAAATCCGTCAAAGTGAAGCGAGCGAAATCGTTGGAAGCTAGCGTGTCGCCGCACACGTGCGACGGCGTTTGCGACTCGTGTTACCTAAAGTACAGTGTCTAACTACAGCTTCTATACCTGAAGCAGATTCTCCTCATAGAACTGGTCCACCCTGTACTCTGCAATCCGGCAGTCCACGCTGTCTGCGAACCAGCGATCACCACCTGCCCCGGCCAACGTAGCACCCACTCCGCGCGGGGCATAGTCCACAACTCCTCCAAACCCGCGATCAGGATCAAGCGGACTGAAGAAAATGCTTGATTTAAGTTTGGAAAGCTTCTATACCTGAAGCAGATTCTCCTCATAGAACTGGTCCACCCTGTACTCTGCTATAGAGTTCTCTACGCCGGCAGTCCACGCTGTCTGTGAACCAGCGATCACCACCTGCCCCGGCCAACGTAGCACCCACTCCGCGCGCGGCATGGTCCACAGCTCCTCCAAACCCGCGATCAGGGTCAAGCGGACTGAAGAAAATGCTTGATTTAAGTTTGGAATACTTAATTCCTGGTAATTTTATTATTTTTAAATGTCACACACCCAATTCGCATGAAACCTTTTTTGTGAACTTACTAAATCTAAGGCCCGCATTATAGAATAACGCTCAAGTAGAGATTTCTTTTCAAGTACAACTAGAAAGGGTTGCAAATACAAGCACAGAATACATTCATCTCTTTCTAACTATAGGTACTTGAGAAAAGATCTCTACTTGAGTGTCGTTCGTTCTATAAAACGTGCCTAAATGTTATTACAATGAACAGTTCGCGCAGAACCTAAGATGTGCTTATTACTAAATCTAGTAATCTTTAACCGACGAACTCAAGATATAGAGACAACCAGCGTTTCATTTTATCAAATAAGATTTAATTGGGTATTTTTCTGCATTTAAACAAAGACACATTCTGTGCTCTAGTAAATAAATTAGAAAACTGTAGTTATTGTGAGACAAAAGCTTGCCTAAGTGTCTAGACATTTATTAAGCATCATAACAACCAATTGTTATGAAGAAAATAAAGCTGGATTTTAGTGATGCAAGCTTTGACTTAGAAACAAAATTAATAAATCGCTTACTAGAATGCCTCATGGTGTCTTCTAGCAGCAGCAGCCACTGTTCCACGTTAGAAGTTGGGTAGAACTTATATTTGAGTTCCACGATTTCTCCCTCGCTGGAGTGCATGTGGCTAATCTGAAGATCCGGTTGGAATGTAACCTGCAAATGCCAATGAAGATAGCAAGTAATTAATAAATTACTCGACATTGGGTTGGTTCTAAAGTTAGAAGTGTCTGAAATGATTCGTTGTTTTTTTCAAATTCACAACGGGGTAGCACTTAGCCTTCATCACATCTGATGTTAAGTAGCGATAAGGCTGAAGGTGGAAGCGTAATAATCCTGAAACCGTCAATCACTGGCTATCTTATCTCTAACTGCCGAAACACATTAATGCTGAAAACAATAAAACAATGTAAGACACCATCACATACATTGTTCCATTACCAAACTATAGTAGCTTGAGCACTAGTGTTATGGTAATTGGTAACAACGACGGGTATTAATTACCACATACACTCGGACCGACCGGGAATCAAACCATAGGGACCTCTAGAAATAGCGGCACCTTGAAAACCGGCGCGTACACCACTCAGCTACGTAGGTCGTCAAACGTACGAAGCATGATTTGGCAGAGAGCAACAGTGTAACTCATACAATATAATAGTTGCGCTAGTATAGTATTTAAGTTTTGAAACTACAACTACAACAATATCATTTGACAAAAACAAAAGTAAAAGGCCTAGCCTGCTTATACAATTAACTAGCAAGGAATAATAACGGTTCGGTAACGGAATAATCTAATAATATATATTATATCCAATAATCTAACCTCAGTAAAAGGTAGACCTATCTTGGTAATTTTACTCAGCAACCGTTTTTGAGCTGCTTAAATATCTAAACTTTTTAGTATACCTATCTTTATAGGTTATTGGGATTGGGACTGCGTCTGAAGGCTTACTCTGAAACGCAAAACTCAAAGCTTCGATATACCCGTCCCTGTCACTCCCCAGTCCTGAAAGGGGCGAGCCGCGAGGGTAACCGAAGTTTCGGATATGCGTTTCAGAGTACGGCTCCTGGATCACCTTCGCAATGTTCTCGAAGCACTTCCTCAAGTGTGGTTGCACAGCCCTCGGGTTCCTCGACTGCGACAGGATCTCCAAGAGCTCGTCATCGCTCAGGAAGAAGAATCGCGGGAACCTGAGCCTCTTCAGTTCCATGTACTCGTTGAGGCCACGCGCGACTACTGCTAGAAGATGCCGTGCTTCTACTAAACTGTCGAGAAGGCGACTGTCTGGGCAGATCACCATGATCTAGGGATAAATAATAGTTTTTTATTGATATAAACTTAATTTCAGTATTCACATCGGCGCTTTTACCCGCACCAGTGGGAAAAGGTGGTGATGGATGTAACACGTTATATCTGGAATTTACTGACACGATTCCGAAAATTCTTTCACTAGAATATAAAAATTCCTAAACGTTTATTTCCCCGATTTGGCGCAGAGTTACGAATACCTGCCTTCTACGCCAGAAGTCCGGATAAGACAAATATTTATGTGCATGAACATGTCTATTTGTCATTATCTGGATGTCTTCTACGTATCTCGGTCATTCTTAGCAGGCCTGATTTTTGAGCGTCCATACAAATATCTGACTAGTTTGTAACATTTTGGAGTTTTTTTTTTTTAACTAAGTACCTTTTATGAATTGGTATTATATATAAACATAATTTGGGAAAAAAACATTCAAAATTATTTTTTCTAAGTTGTTCTCCTAAGCTCCGTTCGTTGTCCAGCACTAGTCCAGAATCAAGCTTTTTACCTTCAACAGTAGCAAAGTAAGCTACGATTGGTACATTTCAGTCTATACAATTGGAAAGTTAATTAATACATTTTATTATTCACAAAAAAATAATCTGTTTAAATAGTATATTTTCTTAGATAGAACGAAAAATATGTCTGTCCTTTCATTATACATAATTTCCGTCACTAGATGAAAAATAGCGAATATCTCACTAGTAGAGTAAGCAATTGCCATCCCTACCGCAACGTCGTCTTTCTTCAGTTAGTGCCGAGGCAGGCAACCGACACGGTCCTATGTCACATGTTCCGCTGGCGAGCTACGACTGTAAATACCTAATTTCCGTTTGCGTGGTTCACTACTATTCTAACTTCCGTTCGCTCTTTTAATTAATGTTTTGAAATGCATACAAATGTAGCTAGTTAAATTATTATAATATGCAGAAATTCATTGTTGACCTCATGCTTGAACCAATATACCGTATTCCTTATCATTCAAATTTTATCTCATAAATACCGTCGTGTTCCTAATTTATGTCACCCAGTTCCGTCACGCTAAACGTGACGGAAGTTATAAAATACCTTATATAACACAAATGTTCCAAGACTCCCAAATTTGTTCATTCACTTATTTTGTAGACTGAACAATTACTTGTAAGGTTTATTTTATATTGTATAGTATTCATTTTCTGTTTGAGTATTATAACAATAAGATATTTAAATTTTCTCGAGCAATTTTCTAATTTCCGTCACGCCAAAACTTTGTTACTTCATAAATCCAAAACCAGACACTATATTGAAGTGCCAAATACATAATTTTCTACAGTGTAGCGTCTTTTCCAAATTTAATTGCCGGTTTAGAGAATTTATTGAAAAATAAAAATCGTGATGGAAATTATACAAAAAACACCTTGTCGCGAGAATGACCGCTAGGTATGTATTTACTCATAAAAAGTATTTAAGTATATATTTATCCAGTATCAAGTTTCCATGATACAGTTTCTTATTGAAATTTACATGGGCTAAGATAAATAATTTGGAGTTATTGTAAGAATAATTTATTTATTTATTCCCGAGTGACATAAGCTACATTTTTCACAGATTTTTCCATGGGACGGTTACCACCCGAGTAAAACTGGAGAAAGAAAAGGGGAGTAGCCATTTACTAGGTAAAGACACTTGGTAAATCATACTTATGATAAATTGCAAACATACCTTCGGGCAAGCAGCAGCGGTAGACATTATCCTTCTCCATATCCTCTCCATG
Organism: Crambus lathoniellus; assembly: GCA_949710035.1. Classification (NCBI taxonomy): domain Eukaryota; kingdom Metazoa; phylum Arthropoda; class Insecta; order Lepidoptera; family Crambidae; genus Crambus; species Crambus lathoniellus. The sequence goes on from OX453312.1 coordinate 5,749,349, forward strand.
GTGCCATACTTTTTAGCCTCGAGCGGCAGTTGGCGGGAAATGTCCTCTGACGTGAATATCGGCTCCAGGTACATCCACTCTCTAAGAAATAAAGGCTTAATAATTACCACCTAACCACAGAAAACAAAGAGAGCAAGAAATAGTAAATGGAGGGAAAACCCCTTTACTTAAAACATCAATGGTCCATTACGTCTTTGTTTCCCGGTATACAAGTGCTTAAGTACATAGCACAAGTGCTTAAGCTATTTAATTTGGGTTGGGATCAATGCACTCGTTAAAGTGGATCCACACAGCCCGGCGGCAGTTGCTGGTGGCGGCCGTACCGCCGGCCTAGCCGCTGGCTTTGTTAGCGATCGGTGACTTCTCTCTTCTCTGGCGGCTATGCTTACGGTCAAGCCGCCGGCAGTGCCGAAGGGCTGTGTGGATCCATCATTTTTGATGGTATCACTCACTTCTGGCACTCGATCCACTCGTCAACCACCTTCTGCATGAGAAGCAGCTTGTCATACCACTCCTGGATACGCAGCTCGAATGCCGCCTTAAATGGGCTGAACCCGAGCTGCTGCGTTGCTAGCAAGTGCTAGTCTCGCAGTTGTATCTGCATAGTCGCTAGACATCCACACTCTCATCTGGCACTCGATCTACTCGTCCACCACCTTTTGCGTGAGCCGCAACTTGTCGTCCCACTCCTGGATGCGCAGCTCAAACTCTCGAACAGCTCGTCTCGCAGTTGTATCTACATAGTTGCTAGTCATCCCACTTACTTCTGGCACTCGATCCACTCGTCTACCACCTTCTGGGTGAGACGCAGCTTGTCATCCCACTCCTGGATACGCAGCTCGAATGCCGCCTTGAACGGGCTGAACCCGAGCTGCTGGGTCGCTAGCAAGTGCTCGTCGAGAAGTTGCAAAGTTTCGTCAGCTATCTTCATTATGAACGTGCCTATTGAGAAGAGACATTCATGTAGATTTGCAATTTAATGACAGGAGTTAGAGATTGAAACTAATCTGACTTTAACTAACTCAACATGGTATTGCTTACTAAAGGTATCTGTATCACTGCACAAAAGATACAAATTACGATGAATTGTAAACCTTATTTCGTACTGAACACATCGTATTAGAGATAGAGCACCACAATTCTTACATATCTTGGGATAATTTAAGTACAAATAAACTATCACGTTAATGAAAAAATTCCTCAACTAATTCTACTTACCAGTGTTCTTGTACGGCGTTAGCGTCAATATATTGTTAGACCAGTCACCTAGCATCTTGACGAGCACCTCCTCTTTAACAAACTCCTTGCTGACCAGCTCTCCAATCTCAGCAAGCTATAGTCATAGTCACCCAGTGGTCTTAAACAGCGGCGTCATCTCCATAACCTTGTTGGTCCGGTCGCCTAGCATTTTATCCAGCATCTGCTGTAACACGAACTCCTTGCTGGCCAGCTCCCCAATTTTAACGATCAGCTTTCCGTGAGTCGCCTTGCCTTACTACAGGCACATTCCACAGATAGCTACACTTACCAGTTAACTTGTACGGCGTCATCTCCATAACCTTGTTGGACCAGTCGCCCAGCATCTTGTCCAGCATCTGCTCTATAACAAACTCCTTGCTGGCCAGCTCTCCGATCTCGGCGATCAGCCCGGAATGCGCCGCCATGCCTTGCTTCAGACACATAGTGAACGTTTGCTTCTCGTTCATCGTCACCGTTATACCTGATTAAAACCAGGACGATTGACCATTTGTCGGGATTTACCCGGTTGCACCTTCCTTTTGTTTAAATATATAAAGAAACAAATGAAAAAGAATAAAGTACAAAATGGGCCCAGAGTTGTAGCACTTTGAAACCTTAAGTAGAACATTTTATTATGTATATGGCAACGAAACTGAATTTATTGAGAAAAATAAAAAAGATCGTCTTAAAAAAATAAAACAGGCATGAAGATTCTTCCAATAATTAAGTTCGCATAGAGTTCTATGGCTTCCGTGGCACAGCGATTCGAGCGCTAGACCTACGATTATTGCGGTTAAGCGAGCTTTGCAATGGTCGGTCACGGGATGGCGTACGTCAGTCTACACGTACCTAAATACGTCATTTTTGCGTGTTCCACAACAATCGCAGGCCATACGCTCAAACCACTACGCCACGGGAGCCATAGGAACTATATGCGCACTTAATTATCAGAAAAAATATCATGTTTGCTGTATATCGTATAACATCGTTTAACGTATTTGAAGACCTTTTAAATCAATGTTACTTTTTATATTTCGCAATTCAGTTTAATCGCAGTCTAAAAAATGTTCTAAGTATCCACAAAAATATTTTAAACTAAGCTTCAACTCTGGGATCAAAGTATTTCTAACGCACACCTTGTTCTTTAATCTTAAAAAATCCATAGAGAGACAGTTCATCCACACAAAATGAATGTTATTCTTACCAGCTTTCTCCATAAACTCATTCCAATGTCTTTCCTTCATACCAGGATTTCGAACAGCTTGAATAATGGGAATAAGAGGCCTGAAATCGTCGATATTGTCCTAAAAAACGATAACAACATAGTTATTGGAAATTAGTTCCTGAACTTAATTAAGTTGTCTGACGGATCTCGGACAAAGTATTCGACTAGCAAAAAGATAAAATACATCCATATAGTTTACAACTAACAGAGACGTGCACACATTATTAAAAAGAGTAATGGGACTCAACGCGACATTTATTATGTAGTAGGTACCTACATATTAGGGAGTACTGTTGGATAGTTTATAACATCGGAAAAAGAATTAAAATCTGGATCACTCTGAATCTCTTGTTCAAAAACAGAGGACTTTTGACCATTCACAAACATACTTATATTTGAAATAAAAATTAAAGTAATCTACCCTTATCGTAGTAGCCACTTGCTGCACTTTGGGCATGTCTGAGAAGGTGCGCACGCACTTGACGATAGTCTTGTAGTACTCGTTGATGAGCGGCTCTATGGTATCCGCGTCCACGTACATTAGTGGGTTGTCGAACCAAATCTCGCGGGCTTTCAGGAAATCTGGACCAAGGAGTAGGTAGTTCAAACCAAACCAATGTAGGTAGGTAGTTCGAAACGGTTTTAAAATTGCATATTTAAAGCCTAGTGTAAAGCAACAGGCTAGATCCGTTTAAATTCACAAAAAATAAATGGCAGCTTTTTCGTTTTATTTTAAAATTAAATCAAATTTTAGTTCCTTACCCGAAATGTTGAGAGAATTCATGAAACTTTTTTATCCTATAACTTCAACCTTTACATGTGTTGTAGCAGTACAATAATTAAGAATTTAAGAGAAAATCTTTGGATTAAACAATCACGTTAATAATGAAGATACGGAGATAGAGAACAAGTTAGGACTATACTTATATCTTTAGTGAGAAATTTTGAGAATGAAATAAGACAGATCACATTACAAAATGCACAGGCATATGATATATAGAGTACCAACCTGAAGCAGTGACCCATAGGTTTCGATAAGGCTCAAATTCCTTAACCAGCCGGTTGAGGTCTAAAAACGGCACCACGGGCTGACCAAACAACTTCTGTCGCTGGTTCAGAATGCGACCCCAATCTTGAGAATCTTTCATGCCTTTCCAAGCTTTTTTAATGTCGTTTGCTATCTCATGCACCTAAAGCAGAGTACAAACTGTAGCGACGGCCAGACGTTAAGTCTTGGCTTGCTTTCAGTAGCAGTTTATGTAGTAGGCAGATAGAATACTCGTTGGTACTCTGCCTAAAGTAACCATCATCATGATTTTACAATCTGCTAGCTAGACGATGGGTGACTTTAAAAAAAGACAAGAATTTATAGTTGTTAAGTAAAGATAAAAGGTATAAATAAAGTAAGATACCAATGAGTCCTTCAACAGTAAATTGAATAAGTACAGTTGAACCAATCAAATCATTTATTTATATAAACCTATACAGATAGTGCCACTTACAGTTACTAGTAAAATACACACCCACAAATTACACATCATGATCCACCCTAAGTTACTTTCTGCTAGCTATATAAAATTTTAATAAGGTCTATATTCAAACTTATTGCTTTGACATGAGCTTTGTAGTTTTGTCGTTTTCAAAGAAATTATTGACAAAGTGAGTCATGGTTTAATTGGTTCAACTGTGCGTATATTGTATGTATAGGTACAGCAGGAAGACTGAAAATATTTTTGCTTTCGGTCTTCAGACAAAACAATAATATTATTAGGTAGAAACGTTTGAAAAGGTTTTCAATAAAATTATTGACTCTTGACTTACTTTACCGAAGTCATTTTGAAGTGTAAGCGCCATGCATTGCGCACTGAACATGTCAATCTTATCATAGAGCGTCTGCTCGTCGATTTGATGCAGTTTCCAGAACTTCTCTTGTTCCTCTTCCAAGAACTCTGTTGTTGCGTCTACCTTTTACATCAAAATCTAACATTATTAAGGAGCTGACATGAGCCAACTAGCGCCGCCAATCGATTTTATTGTTTTTCTTCTAAATAAGCCCGATTTCTAAAAAAGGAAGCAGAATTATATGAATAAAGTCTAATATTTATTAAATAACTTTACACACTTTGAAAAGCATTCAAACAGTTTTAAAACGGTTAAGGCGATACTCGGAAAAATTGTGCTGAAGCGAGAAGGCAATGAGAAAATGACGCGCGCGGGAGAAAGAAAAAAACACAAAATCACTTCGTATTAAAAAACTATAGCGATTTTTAAAAAATGCTTCTACACGATCCTAAATATTATTGGTGTCCACTAATTAAACCGATTTCCAATAGTATATGTAACCCCATTTAAGAATAATCTTGAATTTTCGTATTTTTAGAGGTCTTTTCTAAAATAAAAAGTGTCGAGGCAAAATCATAAAATCGTGTTTTTGAAACTATACGAATCTAGATAAAGGTATGAATAAATATATATCTTATTACCAGCTTTGTAACATCTCTAACCCTCCTATAGTTTTATATCAAAAAGTCCATACTTATTCCGAGTAGCGCCTTAAGGCGCCGATTCCCCAAAATAGGGTATTTTAAATTATGGATTACTCGCAAATCACAAGTACTTAAAATTTGGAAAAAAATATATGTTATTTTACAGTTATTTATCTAGTGCTTCCGGCCGTTTTTTTACGATTGGTGATATTTTACTGTGTCAAATAAAATCTCAAACATCCGTCTAATAATGATTCAAATATCATATTACTTGCAGTATACTCGGTTTCAGTTAATGAAAAACATATGAAAATAATTGTCTTTGAATAGCCGAGGGATTCCGGCTGTCATAAATTTAATTTATTTATTATTTCATTTTTAATCGAATTTTCAGTGATTTTCGATTCGCGGGGCGCTCGCGCGTTCACAGTTCACTGCCGGCTGCCGCTGGGTCCGCGCGAAGTGTGTCGAGCGCGGCCGAGCAAGCGTTAGCGTGCCTATTTCGGTCGGGAATCCTCGCCTTAAAAGTGGCCACTTTTGGTTCAAACCCATTTTGAAACTATTGAACGCATTATAATAATGGTGTAAAGTTCTCGTTCTCTTAAATTATAATAATGGTGTAATGGTACAAGACCTCGACTAATTCCGATTTTTAAATATTGGGCTTAGATAAAATAAATAAAATAAAATCGATTGGCGGCGCTAGTAGGCTCATGTCAGCCTCTTAACAAACATCTTACTTCTTTATAAAGACGCAACAATTGCTAAAGTTATACTATAATGTTATGATAGTGTTTGAATCATGATCATCAGCCATTATAAGTCCCCACTGCTGGGGCACAGGCCTTGCTTATGGATGGATAAGGAGAATGGGCCATGACCCACCACGCAGGCCCAACATCGATCATAGGTGTTATTGATGATCGAAGAGGCCCAATGCAGATTGGTGGGTATTAACGATTGCAAAAGCAACTGGGACTAACGACTAAACGTGCCTTCCGAAGCATAGAGGAGCTCGAGATAATAAATGTTCGGTCACCCATCCCGTGACCAACTATTGCGAAAGTTGCTTAACTTCAACTACTTAACCACTACGCCACGGGCTCCTCTATGTTTGGATAAATTGGTTGTTTGTTAATCGTGCTTAAGAGCCATTTCGCAATTACACCCATTTGGCAGTTGTCTCGCTCGCACAAACACAAACAACATTTTCATAGATTGTGGAAAACACATTGTGTTTTTTAGAAAAGTGTTTCATTATGTCCCTACAACGCAATGTTACGGATATTTTGTATAAGTTATTTTATTCATTCAATTGAGTATTGGTTAGATCTAGGAAGTCAATTTTTGAAAACTTTAAGCTCGTAGATCTAGTATTATTGCAGTATTGACAATGTTGAAATATGTTCAATAAAGCGTTGTAGGGACATAATGAAACACTTTTCTAAAAAACACAATGTGTTTTAAACAATCTTTAAAAATGTTCATTGTGCGAGCGAGACAATTGCAAAGTGCGAAATGGCTCTAAAAAAACGGATGGAGCTGGATAAAAGACATTATAGTTTGGAATAGCGTTTAATCCTGATATGCACACAGGGCCGGAATCCTTGCCGTTGCACAGCTAGCTATTTGTATATCGCACCGCAATTTATGTTGGATCTATATAGTACTTACCTGTTTAGTTATAGTAAGAGGCCAACCAATCGATTCCCATAGAGCTTTAAAGTCCTCATTTTCCAATGGCATATAGAACACATCTAACACTTCGTAATCCTAAAAATGTTATGGCTATCAATAATATTTGAATAATAAGAAATCAAAACTGTCACACTTATCAATTTTTGTCACCAGTTCCAATCACAATACAATTAAGTGTGTTTCACTTACCTACGTAGTTTTGTAACATGTATCATCATCATCATCATCATCATCATCATTTCAGCCGTACGACGCCCACTGCTGGGCATAGGCCTCCCCCAAGGATCTCCACAACGATCGGTCCTGCGCTGCCCGCATCCAGCGGCTTCCCGCGACCTTGACCAGATCGTCGGTCCACCTTGTAGGGGGCCTGCCCACGGAACGTCGTCCGGTTCGCGGTCGCCATTCGAGAACCTTTCCGCCCCTCCATAGCCATAGCCATCGGTTCTCCGCGCTATGTGTCCCGCCCACTGCCACTTCAACTGAGCAATCCTTCGAGCGATGTCGGTCGTTTTAGTTCTCCTGCGGATCTTATCATTTCTGATTCGATCGAGCAGGGAAATACCAAGCATCGCTCTCTCCATTGCTCGCTGGGTGACCTTGAGCCTTCTTATGAGACCCATAGTAAAAGACCACGTCTCGCTTCCATAAGTCATAACTGGCAACACACACTGGTTCAAAGACCTTAGTCTTGAGACATTGAGGAATTTTGGACGCAAATATATGCCGGAGCTTCCCAAACGCATGTATCATAAAACGTAATTTCTTCAATAAGAATGTTATTAAAAAATCACATCAAGACTTAGTTTTCCCTTTTCAGACAGCACAACTCCAAGGCCGATATCCAGAAAACAAGAAAATCCTTACCGTATGTACTTTCTTCATAATATCTTCCTGCGTTTTCAAAGCGAACGGTATCGACTCCATCCATTCCCGGATTTCGAAGACATGTTCTATAGTGTTGGGCTTCTCGCCTAGCTTGCGCATGATCGTCTTGTATGCCTGGATCACGTCGTCCACGACCAATCGGACCTCCTCCGCCCACATAGTTAGCAGGGCTTTGATTATATCCGCCCTTTTCGTTACCAATATTTGCTGGGAAAATAAAACTTGAAGTTATACGAGATTTTTTTGAGTTTTTTTATGTTAAAACATAGGCTTGTTTTACTCCTGTTTTACGTAATTAGGGAAATTATTGTTTATTTAAGAAGTAAGGTAACAGCAAACATTTAAAGCATATATATACAAAAATAAAATAATAGAGCCGTGCATCTTAAATGTTGGCCTAATTAAAGCTTACACAGCATTATTTATCGACATTCAGAGTTAATAGTATTCGGGTATGTTATACAGTGTAAGTTCTTATTAGCTGTTACTTGACAGATAGTCCATACAAAACTGTCAATTATACTGGAGAGTAAGTATCTCAATACGAAAATTGTGAAACAGATAGAAATGAATAGTTGGATCTTGAATGTGAATTAGCGTCAGCTCCTCTTGTTAACAAGTTTTAGTGAACTGATGAATCCAACTAAACTCTAGAAAGGTAACAAAACTTCACAAAAGCTATCACAAAATAATTCCATTTCTGTGAATTCCTAATTTCTGCGGTGGATGTCGCTATTCCAAAAAGAGATCAGCATGGCAACACGCAGTAAATGAGATACGTTTGAAATCTGTCGATGAGTGGGGACGGTAATTTACGTGGTCCCTTTTCTCATAATTTCCGAATCTGAGCACAATCGTACCTTGAGCGTATCTACGTTAAGAGCAAAGGGTCCAATGTTTATATACTGTGGCAGCCTCCAGATCAAGTCTTGTTTCTCGTCATAGTGTATCTGGACCTCTTCCCGTGTCTCTGAGGCTGAATGCTTCTCAAGACGGAAATTCCTATAAAAATATTTGAGTTATAACTTTGCAAAAACTGGTTGAAATCATGCCTAAAAAATTATCAGCTATAAGTACATTTATTTATTAGCGAATAGTGCCATAGATAGTACTATTATATATTCTGTGCCATAGAATCTTTTGGACATCATAGTATTGATAGGAATGTAGTTATTTTCTATTTTGGGGCAATATTATCCTGGTCGTCTGTATTTTTTGTTCCTAGCTTAGATGTAGAATACGGTCATATGATAATGATTAAATTTAACCCTTATATTAAAGTCTTGACATAAAAGGTTTAAATCTGTACTCACTCAACGTACTCCTCGATATCCAAAAGGGCTATTTCTGTATAGCAATTATACTGCCTCATGTATGCCAGCAAAGGTATAATTGCCTTCCTGTACGCTTTCAACAGCCTCTCTCTGTAGTCCACCACATTAGGTTCCATTAGACCTGGTTAACATAATCACAGGGTTTACATTGCGGTCAACCATAATATTATTATTATTGTTTGTAGTAATTTTACGAAGGACACTGTCCAAGATGTATGAATTTAACCCAAAATTTACATGGGCTAAGTGGGTACCAATTATTTTATTTTAATGCACAATTTACTCCACTGAAAGGGCAATGCCGAAATCAATGGGATAAATGAGGTATAAGCTAAAAAATATTTGCCATCCATTTTAGTGTAGGCGTATTGTACTTTTCTACGGAACAGCCAATTTCGTTTTCAAAATACCTACGCCCAATATATGGCAACCATGAATACAACTGCAGCAATATTCTTAGACCTTAGACTTCGTTCGCGTGAGTAATAACTGAAATAAAAATATTTTACAAAGCCCTTTTTAGTCAAGATCTATTTTAAATAAGTTCACACTTATTTTAACCATTAGGTATTCTATAAATGTCAATTATAGCGAGCAGCGGAGCAATGGAGAGAGTGATGCTTGGTATTTCCCTGCTCGATCGAATCAGTAATGATGAGATCCGCAGGAGAACTAAAACGACCGCCATCGCTCGAAGGATTGCTCAGTTGAAGTGGCAGTGGGCGGGACACATAGCGCGGAGAACCGATGGCCTTTGGGGCGGAAAGGTTCTCGAATGGCGACCGCGAACCGGACGACGTTCCGTGGGCAGGCCCCCTACAAGGTGGACCGACGATCTGGTCAAGGTCGCGGGAAGCCGCTGGATCCGGGCAGCGCAGGACTGATCGTTATGGAGATCCTTGGAGGAGGCCTATGCCCAGCAGTGGGCGTCGTACGGTTGAAATGATGATGATGATGAAGAAATGACAATTGCAGTAACTATCATTAAATAATTTCAGTATTACTGATCTAACCAATAGAAGTGAGGAAAAGCTCCTTGTCGAACACCAATCCCGTCATGATCATGGGGTGCACTTGTGGGATGAAGTGGCAACGATACAACATCTCCCGAAACAACCTCTGGATTACAATCTGTTATAAATAATAAGTATGAGTCATTAGCTAAGCGTCATTTTTTATTATTTAATAAATTAACATTATCAATGTCAATTTTTCTTTTTTTTCTTCTTTCGAATAGTAGTCTCCTGCAACAATTGTGTGGTAAAGTTGAAGGCAAGATGAAGCCTGTAAAGGATCAAGATAATGATTTTGATTTTCTAATGTTCTATTATACAGGGTGTTAGGGGCTCCTTTGCAAAAACGTTAACCATGGCTTCAGACCATCATGCTGAACAACGTACAGCAAGAATTTTTGTCGGAAATGAAAAAAAAACGACTTTTCATACAAATTTAGCAACTAATCGGGGCATTTTGTATGGAGACTCGAAATATTTTTTTCATTTCCGACAAAAAATCTTGCTGTGCGTTGTTCAGCATGATGGCCTGAAGCCATGGTTAAAGTTTTTGCAACGGTGCCCCTAACACCCTGTATGTTTTCTTCGTTACCCTTACCTTGAACTGATCAGCCCCGTTAATCTTGAATAAAATTTCCGTGGCATTACACGTAGTAACTATTTAGTAATCTGTAGCATTACGGATTCAACGTTCGACATTAATGGCTATTGGAATTTGTTTCAAGAGTAAAGGGGCAGGACTGGTCGTATAATGAGGTCTCACGCTCATCGACTTTACGTGAGAGTAGACGAGTTGGTAAAGA